>CM042074.1:84324634-84924634 GCA_023509865.1 Trypoxylus dichotomus | reverse complement strand
TACTAGCGTTGCTAGGTTGCCGTTAAAATACATCCGCATGCGGGTTTTATTACGCTTGAATACTATTATTTTCGGTGCTGTTTACGATCCGTTTTTACGACGATATGTTTACATACGTTTTCGTGTACTAAGTACACATGTCCAACGCGAATGAAGCGCGGTAAAGCTGACGTAATTATCTTCAACAAAATAAGCTATCAAAATGTTCTCTGAAGTAAGCAAAAAGAGAAGCAGATGCAAATCTGTCGGGACTTTGACAAGAGCAAGGTGGGATTTAAATACGGCGGGGAAAGGCTCGTCCAAAGAAAGAACCCGACAATTCACACAGGTTTCGGCTGAGGGTAGGCTGAAAATTTGCCCGATGGTATATAAAAGTACTTTCTATGGAAGTTGGAGAACAAGTTTACGAAAAAAATTGTGTACACTGCCGTCCATATTAATTCAGACAGGCAAAAGAATTTTAAATAAACGAAAAAATATTCAACCCCCATTTTTCCAAAATTCAAACTTTTTAGTGCATTTTATTAATAGCGATTAAAATCAAAATAAGCTCAAAGAAACTCCCTTTTGCGCAAAGAACAGCTGTGACAATCCAAGACATCTTCTCCACTTGTTTTTCAAGGACTCTAGTTGGCATATTAGTCCATTCCTCTTGCAAAATGTTCCGCAGGTGGACTACGGAGGTAGGACATACTTTTCGGACCCTCCTATCCAATTCGTTCCATAACAGATCGATGGGGTTTAGATCGGGGCTTTGCGGCAGCCAATGCCATTTGTAAAGTGCCAGCATCTTGTTCTTCATTTAAGAAATTTTTACATATCACTGCTGAGTGTTTGGGATCGCTGCCCTGCATAAATATAAAATTTTCGCCGATCAGACATTGCCCCGATGGTATTGCATTTTCTTGCAGCATTTCTAAATAACCCTCTTTTCGCAAAATACCTTCGATTCGCTTCGAGTCTCCTGTACCGGCATAGGAAAAAGAACTTCAAACAAGCACAACACGCACAACACTTCTTCCTTGCTTGATAGTTGGCACTACACAATCCTGCAACATTCTATGACCTTTCGCTCTTCTTTTCCAATCATTCACTGTCCAATTTCCCACTGTAGCCGTTTTCCCGTTGAGGTAGGGATTTTTTTTTGTTGCAATACGGCTACGAAGATTAGCAGCTTTTAATCATCTTTTCTCTTTAGTAACAGACATTTTTGTTACACGGTATGTATGATAATCCCAAATACTAAAATCTTGACAAGACACCCTGTATATTCTCCAGTTCTATTATGCAATTTATTTTCTAAAACTGATTTATTGCAACATCGAATTCGTTTTTGTTAAAAAGAATTATTATTGTAGCACGGTCAATTTATTATAATTTCGCTATAAAATAAACCGCATTATAACAATTCGTTATAATTGACCGTATTTAAAAATAAAACGCCCGACAAACCGAAATAATTTAAATTATAAATTGCTTGTAATTTACCCGAACCGTTCGTTTGCATTGTTGCGAACGCATTGAATACGTAATAAATATATTGCATCGTAATTAAAAATAACCGATGTGTAGTCGCAAAAGCGTCCGATTAAGCTAGGAGCGCTTGTATATATAAAATAGTGACCGTGTCGGCGGTTTCACAATAATTCATTTTCCCTCCCATTGCGCGGGGACATTATTTTTTTTTGAAACTATAATTAGTACGGATAATCGGACAAAGTTTTCCCATTAAAATATTTTAGAGCACTCTTTAAACCACGCGTTGTAACTGATGGAAACGTATCTATTATCGCCGACAAGCCCACTACGCGTTAACATCCACGTGTACGTATGTACATATGTACATACTACAGCAAAATATAAGCGCACACTCGCAATAGACACAAAACTAACATCGTTCACAAACGTTTTTTGCATAGAAGGAAATGGGCTGGAGGGAAAACAGCAAAGTTGTTATATTATTAATTTCCTTTGGATGAATACCGACGATTACAGTCAATATAATAGTAGTATATAGGCTATTTAAAATCACATGGTCAACTACAAGAGGTTTCAATAAGAGCGCAAAATTTGAATTACCTGCCATGTGTGACAATCATAATGACACGTGATTATGATGTGACAGATCGAAAATTGACAGATGGGAGTTAGCAGAGAAAAAAATATATTATACTTCATTCACGTTAAGAATGCAGTAGATAGCGCTACGATCGGCGGCTGTATTACACTGGTAAAATTTAACCGATAGAATTGTCAAAATTTAGTTATCAAAATCTTGAATAGTAAATAGTGGAGTTTTTCTTATTTTGCATGCAATACCGTAATACTAAAGTAAAGGTGACATCAATCGCAATATAGATATATCCTCAGGTTGTTTCATTTACCGAAATAGCTGGGGCTTATTTAATTATGTCAGAAAGTAAATGAGACTGCATTCAGGGTTAATCGAAGAGAACATGAATGCTATATGACAGGCTTTAAAACAGCAATATTGCCATGAATAAAATTTGAAAGTATAACTTCAACATGAATGCTTATGTACATGGGTATTATACCAAGTCATTTGTCATGACGTAAATCTCTCCATTGGTAATCTCCATCAATTTTAAAAAAGAAAGTTTCAATGCTGTGGTTGGAGCTAAGCAATTCTGAAATTTCAAATGAAGAAATTGCATCAATTTCTCCTGTGTCAATATGCCCCTCCTATTATCCAATGGCAAGCCCGTATTTTAAGGCCTATCCATTCCAAGTCTGCATCCTTAACGTGAATGAAGTATAATAGAGAAAGACAACTAACTTAATAACATGAAATTCCAATTGCGTTTTACGACCTTTACCTAGAGAAAGCAAATTAAAATCCCTAATGCGGTATGCACTGTACACCGTATATGGAGGTAGGGTTATCAATATTGGGTTATGAATAGCGTCAATCCATTTTCTAAATTTGCCAAAATTTATTTTTGGATTGAAGAATCTGTGAAACCGAGGCACTACATCCTCCTAATCGGTGACACTATTTGAGAAATATGATTGACAATGTATGTATGTATATATCCTTAAAACGACTTACCCTATATGTTAATTTTGTACAATTTAAATTCTAATATAAAATAATTGGTAATAAGAGTCTGTACCATGTTAATCACTAAAACATTAACTAAAAGCTTAACACAAATATCAGAAGAAAAATTTAACAACGAAACCTGACACGCAGCAGAAATAAAATTACTTTCAGCCTTGTTTCTCAAACATGTCTTCATGAAACCACAGAGATTTCACCAGTACTAAACAAACAACAGCGTTGCCTACCATCAGAAAGTAAACTAGAACTTATATCACCCCACTTATAATTCACTTCGTCCCCCGTGGAACTTAGTAAACATAGAATATAACACGATAGAGCAACGCGTCCTGATTGTTAAACATTATTATCAAAATGGTGGGGTAAAGTGCGGCCATTATTCGGTCGACAGAATGTATCCAAGTCTTCTATTGTGAAAAGTAATAAATAAATTCGAAAGTAATGGTTAGTGATATGAAACACACGACACGAGCTAGGAGGTGTCGTTCAGAATAAAACAAAAACTTGGACATTACAACAGCCACTCTCCAGTGTATTCTAACTAAAGATTTGCATCTCCACTCCTACAAAATCCAATTGACTCAACAACTTCTGCCAACAGACCATGCACAGCGACGAGAGTTCACCAATTGGATCTTTGAGCAAACAGAAGAGCTTGTCGATTTTGCGGACATAATCATTTTCAGTAAGAAAGCCCATTTTCACTCGATGGCTTCGCTAATCGGTAAAACTGCCGCATTTGGAACGCAGAAAATCCATGAATGATATCAGAAAGCAATGCACCCAAAACGTATCACTGTCTGGTGTGCGTTGTGGTTTGGAGGAATAATGCGAACGTTATGGCGCTATGATAAGGCAGTTTTTTGTGCTTCAATTGGGAAATATTGCTCTTGACAACATATGGTTTCAGTAGGATGGTGTCCACATTCATGCGATTTAACACCTATGAACTTCTGGCTATGAGGTTATCTGAAGTCACAGGTTTATGAAAACAAGCCGGCGACCACCGAAGCATTGAAGGCCCAAATGTGACGCTCTGCCATCCGTCGTAGGAGGCTTCACAAAGAGAAAAAAACAGGGGATTCAAAGTGGCACGGTAATTCGACGTGTAAACCACCCTAGAGGCGAAACCACTTTAGAAGGTCACGATAACCCAACGTGTATAAATTTTCGCCTCTAGCCCTCATATATTTCCTATTTCCTTCATTTTCTCTTATTATTAATTATTTTTTCTTTTATATACTTTATCATGACACGGCTGAATTCCAGGTAAATATATTTTGCAACGAAAATATGTGAAGGAATCGCAAGCTGACCTTATATTTCCTGTACTAAAACTATAGCTCAAGCTCAAACACTTTCTTTTGAATTTTAGGAAGGAAAACTTTCGAAAATTGAAAAATATTAAGAAAGATCAACCCTGCAAATTATATTTTGCGTATCTCAATTAAGCAGCACGTAAATACCAAGTTCCTATGTAATAATATATGGTGGTTCTCAACTTTTAAGCACTAAATTTTATGTTTCATCGTAAGGATTACAAAATAATGATTTATTTTTCACGTGTCAAAAGAAAAAGCTGTTCGTTTCTACATTTTCTAACATTGATTTTGTCGTTTTTCTTTAATGTAATGACCTAACTGAAAGATCTAAGCAAAAAATTTAAACGATTATTAAGAACAGTATTGCCATGAAGAAACGATAAAAAAACTCCGAAAAACGTTGCAAGAAAAATCAAACCGACCAAATTAACAATAACTTGAATTTATTATTTATTTAATTGGAAAATCCCAAACAAAAAAAAAATATTGAATTCAAAAATTATGTACGAAGTAGGCACAATAAATTCTCGGCCGGATATATTAAAAACAAAATTAGAACAATATAAGAAATTTTATTTTTCAATGTCTCCTCTAACTTCTATACATTTAATTAATTAATAATTGGATGCTCTTGCAAAACTAATCCGAAGTTTTTCCGTCAGCTGTTTGCAACTCACTGTCCCCCTTAAAACGACGTCCCCTAAGGACTTTTTTTAAATTAGAAAAAAAAATAGAAATCACAAGGAGCCATATCTGAGCTATACGGTGGATGTATGATGATACGGATTCTTGAAAGCCATATTCACGGACGGCAGCTTGTGAAACGACGGCAGTATGGACGAAAACATTTTGCCCACTTTTTTACGGAGTTAGAACACGCTTGAACCTGTCAGGCCGAGAATTTATGGCGCCTACCGCGTACTTAACCCTTTATCTATTTTTTCATAATAGAGATGTAACAAATCCTCTATAACAAAAACGCTAAAATAAGACATCCTGTATAGAAACTTTTGCAATTAACTATAAGTGAATTCCAGTCAAAAAATTAGACTGTACGCGCATAGGGACAAAACTAACGACCAACTATCGCACGTTACTAGCGTAGGAGGACGAGGCAAGTGGGAAAACGGCAAAATTTATACGCATCGCCCGATACTCGTCCGACGGACATTTGTACGATGTACACGCGTACGCTAACCGCTGCGCGTTGTAAAATTTTAATTCATTTCGGCGTATGCTCGTGAAAATTCCGATGATTTACTATTATTTAAATCAAGTGGCGAGTGCGCGCCGGTTCATTCGAGGGTTAAAATACAACGATCGCGGTAGTTTCGAAAAGCGCGACAACGACGATGGCTTTCATCGTCCTGTCGTTTCGGATGCGCGCGGACTCGTGGGGAGAACGAATATCCGACGTTGTGCGGATGAAACACAGTCGACGGACGCGTGTTTTTTTTTTGTCGTTGTTTGATGCACGGCTCATGTAATATTTCATTGTTTTAGTAATTTGAGGGGACATGGTGCGCTGTCTATACATATTTCATCGCAGCGCGTTAATATATCAAATTAAATAATTTTCGCTTGAAAAGAATTTAACATGAAATCATCCAATGTTATAATTATTACCCAACAAAAAGTAATTTATGGTGCCTAAAGTATCCGCATTTTCGATTATAAAAAAAATTGATAATATCCACAATTGTGCTAATTTGTCCTGTAATATCTTGTGCACATTCAATTGCTCCAAATACCCGAGATCAAAAGGTGGTTGAAATCCTTATTTTATAGCCACCACACCAATTTCACAATTTTCCGTAGCTTGATAACAACTACGTTTTGTGTTCGCTTTTAACTAATTTGCGCAGTAAAAGTGTCGCTTTACGGCCGTCCCATTCCCGAGCTATTTAAAATTATGGGTTAATAATTTAATATTTCGAGGAACTTCCATTAGCATACTGCCTATCGTTTAATCATAGACAAAACTAAAAAACGAAAGTTTCTGTAATTACTTCAGGAATCATAGACCATCCTGTTTTCAAAGCTGCCATAAAGCTGCGTGCGTCTATTATTGTCGACGGGACTTCTGCGAGTCGTGCTCGTTGGTTCAATTCATCCCAGATACGGTTCAGTGGGGTTCAAATCCGGTAACTGAAGAAAATTATCAACGATTTTGGAGACACTACTTCATAGTGCTTTACGTTATCGGTAGTGTGTTTAGAATCATTGCCTTGTAATATCCAACAGTTAGCAAAATACAACCGATCAACACTGGGTAACATACTAGAACGCAATATTTCAATATATCTCACCTACCTACCCCCCAATAAAATTTAAATTTCCTACTTCACCCACCAGCAAATCGTAAACCGTGACGCTGCCGCAGTGAGCTCAAATGCTCGAAAAGCGAAGACAATTCAATCTCTAGAGAACAGGTAGTCTTATCGACCTGCGGTTCGTCCCATTCGATTCAGTATAAAGAAATACATTAAAATAAGACTAAATAAAAAAATAAATTAGTTCAATATACGATTTATTAATAATAACGTACTCGAAGCTGCGTAACTGGGTATATTCTACACATTCACAGTTTGCTATAAAACAGTATTATTTTAGGGACCAATATGATAAAGTAAGAGTTATTTGCACATTAATAATACACACATGTAATGCATAATATAATACTTATAATTGCAAGGGAAGAAATTGGAGGAGAAATTGCAGTTTCAAGGGATTGTGTAATATAATGCACTTTAGAGCAATATACTTGTAGTGCGATGTAATATAATGTAATACAATGTAATGTAATATTGTACAATGTTATAATGTTTTCCATGTTTTTAAAATTTTGATTTGCTATTGTGTTTTGTTTTTGGTATTTCGATAAAATAAAATGTTTCATAAGGAAATTAAGAGATATTCTATGTAAATTTTAAATAATAATAATTGACAAAACTGTGGTGATGGTAAGCCACTGTGATAATTTAAAAAATAATATGCTCAGTGCTATGTAAAACGAGTTTTGGTTACTTAAATAATACGCTAGGGTGACAAAATAAAATAGACACCAGGTAAAGCGGTATAAATATGTAAACAGCTAAATTCTAAGAACGAATTAAGAACTTTCTCTTGTCATTAAGGTAGGGGTAGATGTATCGGAAGGAATTCGTCATAGTTTAGTATCGTTAAAACTATGCCTCGCTTACAAAGTTCGAGTGATATTAGCGTCTTCAACCGGGGTCGCATCGTTGGCTAGAGTGAACGCGCCGCTTCGCAACGTGAAATAAGTAAATTTTTAAATATTCCGTTGTCCACAGTTAACCGTGTGATTACACAATTTAAACACAAGGACAAAACAAGAGTGGAGCCGAGACCAGGTCGTGCCGGACCTTCTGAAAGAAGTAAAAGGGTGCTTGTGCGCGAAGTGTTAAGAGAACCGCGAAAAAGTACAGCTGAGCTTGCGGAAACTTCACAGAAAAGTCAGCGCACCGTTCTGCGATACCTCCATAGTGTGGGGATGTATAAAAGGGTGGCAAAGAAAAAACCTCTCCTTACGGCGTTTCAAAAACGGCTCTGAATGGCTTGGGCAATCCAAATGCGAACGAAGCCCGAAGAGTTCTGGCGGTCTGCCATTTTTTCAGACGAAAGCAGATACTGCTAATTCAGTGATAGTGGTCGTACGTGGGTATGGAGACGTTCGTCATAGTAACTGGACGATAAATTTTTGCATGAGACGGTGGAATACAGCGGTGTGAACATCATGGTGTGGGGCGCGATATGGTATGGTGGAAGATCGCAATTAGTAATCTGCGACGGAAATATAAATGCGGCAAAATATATCCAAAAACAAATAACGCCATTTTATCTAAAGAAGACGCCACATTTATGGAGGATGGAGCACCCTGCCACAAAGCAAGAACAACAACCACATGGAAAGAGGAATAGGGGATTCGGATTTTACCATGGCCAGGCCAATTACCAGACATAAATCCGATAGAGAATGTTTGGCACATAATCCAGACAAATATGGCGAAACGACCCCAAAAACCCAGCAACAAGGAAGAACTCGTGGCAGCTGTTACAGAAGAGTGGTTAAATATTCCAGAAGACACCATTAATCATTTAATAGATTCTATGCCACGACGACTCGCAGCACTTCACGCAAGTAAAGATGGATCGACAAAATATTAGTCTAATTTAAAAATTTTAAAATATTTTGTGTATATATAACGAGAATAGAATCTTCTTTTTTTTAATTAGTAGATGTCTATTTTATTCTGTCACCCTAGTGTAAGGATAAATTTAGATATAGTCAATCCTAGTGCAAGTTGTTCATAAATGATACGCGAAGAATTTCTAAATAGGCAAATATAGTCAGCTGATACTTCAGGATTGTTTGCCCTAATGCATTCTGATTCTAACTTAATCGATGCCGATTTAAAGCACACGTGGAAATACAGACGTGGTATCTTCTAATAGAGACGTTCAAAATGGACAACATCAAATAATACTGCCCAAAACAATTTTTGTTCACTTCTATATGAGACTTGTTTTTTACTAAATTGGATGCGTTGAATCCGAAAATCATACTAGTTTTTGCGTATCACGGCAAAATTTATTTCTATGCCGTAGTATGCTCCTTAAAGAATCACTAATGGAGTTAAGTCGTTACTTGAGAAGTGCTAAGATATAAAATTTTAATAATTCATTTATTTATTTAAATGCAATATTATGACAAGTATTTATTTTAATAGTCATTAAAAAATTACAAGAGTACTGGTAAAAATACAAACAAGTTCGTTTGCTGCACGATTTCTTGAACTTGATGAAATCTCTCCCTCTTGCTCATCGCTCGCAGCACCTAAATTTTCGGGAAATCTATCAAGATGACAATGAAGGAAATGAAGCTTACAACCTGAGCGGTGAAATTTTTGAGGTATTGATTTGACAAGATCTTTGTAATTGGAAGCTGTAAAGTCAAGGCTTCTCTCTCAGCTTCGTACATAGACTTGATGACATTTGGACCTACCATTAAGGTTCTAATTTGGGTTCCATCAAATACCCCAGATTTAATTTTTTAGTAACTTAGTCGTGGAAACAGTGCACTCGCAAGTCTAGAGTTTTAACATATTGCTTCATAAGGCCCAATTTCAACAAACAAGAAATGCTGTAGAGAAAAACGTAACGTGATGGGAAAAAATGGGTTTGCAGAGTTAGATCTTAGTCAGTAGAAAAAAAATTAATTATTGACCAGTGTAATTTATATGGGCCAAAAATAGTTCACCCCTAGTTCGCTTAAGATATCTCGCGCCATTTAGATAATCCGCAAAAGGTACAGGATGCATCCGGAGTAAACTCAAACAGCAGATTAAATATCTAGAATCGGTATGACAAAACCGAATTTCTAAGGTTCTACTGCTGTTCACTGAAGAACAGGAACAAACCTAATTTGTTTTGGATTCTCCTTTGAATACTTTTGCAATATTTCATCCATAAACGGACCTAACCCATGAAAGGAAATGATTTTACTTTAACTTAAAATTAGGTCCAAAAATACGTCATTTTTACGTCATGTATAAAGGATAGCAACCATCCGACTTCCAAAAGGAAACTACGCCATTAAATTATGAACGATTACCCGAAGCCATCGGAATATTTGGCGGTTCATTACGTAGTCGAAACGATAAAGCTGGACCTCGCATTTTTCATCGCGTTTTCCATGCAAATTAATAAAGCTGCCATATAATTTGTAATTTCCTATTTATGCGTGGCGTCCGCGAGTTATCCGTAAGAGGTCGCGCTCCATTATTATGCCATGCGAGAGACCCTTTATTGAATTTAATTTATATCTGAATGTCAAATGACGGAAATTATGTGAAATTTTCGTTGAGTGACCGACCGGACGGCCGCCCGCGTCTTAGTCGGGCGATCGGCGGCCACGCGAAGAGAAGAAGGCGAGAAAAATTAATAATGCATGCCGGCTTATGCCAATATTTATGTTCTTGGACGTGGGGAAGAATATCGGTCATTATTTTAAGCCGGCATGGAACGTACAATTTGGAAGCATTAATTTTCTATACATAAATTAGGCTTACATTCGTTAATTTATATTTCTAAAAGGATCAAGTGTGTTGGACCAAAATTTATTTATGTTTATTTTTAAGAATAGAAATTAGTTGATTATTTCTGCTTTAGATGATTGTTACGTTTTCCTGGTTTGAGAATACTGCCGATGTGTACGGCTTATAGGACTATATAGATTCCTTCTAGTTCGAAGGTGTAGGTAAAGTGTACTTTGGTTGTAATTTGTTACAAAAATTTATGAATGTATGTAATGGTTGAAAGTCTAGTGCTAGCACTTCAATAAGGCTACCGTCTATGGCCTTCTTAAGTTTCTCAAATATCCGCTTTCCAGAACTAGTGCCGACCTCTGGTAATTCCGACGATGGGGCCTGATATATATCAGAAACTATAGAAACAGTTTCAGATGCGGAGCTATCAAATACGCAACGTCATTCAGTTCACGATGTAATTCCCTGCAGTATACTCAATTCAGTACGCAGAAATACACAACATGACCTAAAGATACGCAGTTCAATATGAACGGCAAAGGCATCCTTGTACATCCTCGTACAAAGAATAGTGCACCCAACATCGTCAATTCAAGAAGACACTTCAAACAGATCACATATCAGGATTCCTTCAAAATCATACACATCGGCAGTGTTCTTGAAACCAGGAGGTCATAACAATGATTTCGGTTTAAATTACCACCAACAAGGCAACAATAAATTCCCGTAAATATACTACCCCCAAAGTGTCAACTACGCACCACTGTCGTCCATAAAAAACGTTCAGAACTTGAAAATCGATAAGTCAAATTCTATCATTTAATGATGGAATTTGAATGGTGACACCTATTCACAGTTATAGTAGTAAACTCCACTACACACACATTAATTAATTGTTCGGAACGCAGCGTTTCGAGAGCACGTGGACTCTGATTGCCAACTGTGTTACCGACAGTCGATGTGGAGTAGATTTTACTACTACACCTCTGAATTATGCAACCACACAGTCCTTGCTATCGTTATTGGTGAAACCTATATTTAATAGTGAATTCATCATTAAATATAGGTTTCAGCATTATTTTAAGAATTGTCATTAGTGGTAAGTAATTTCTAGTTAGAAAGCGTAAAAACAATAAAAGAATTATACGCTAGCATCGTATATGTACATATATCACAGAACGAGTAATATACATATATCGCAAAAAAACTCCTCGTTGTTAGCCTTTTTGTAGCTTTATCTGCCTTGTATTGCATAAAACGATAAGAGTCAGACCTTAGGCGCCAGCATTCCTAGAAGAGGGCACAAATTCGAAATTTTACAGGACATAAAAATGTCGCAATGTGGGAGCAAACGTCACACACGTCATGCGGCCCCGATCCCGGACGGTCGTCATCCTCTTCGTTAACCGAAAGAAGTCGAGGAACCCGAAAAGAATCAACTCCTCTCTTGACCCCGAATACACCTACCTCCCGTTGTCAGCTAACGCCGCAGCGGCCGTACCACTTCCAGAAAGCATTATTTTTCGTTAGGCGGATAGTACGGCCGGCCCGTCACCGACCACTGTCACTTTATGTTGTTACGACGGAGCCCGGCGGAGAGAAGCAATTGATTTTATAATCTTTTCAATTTAGTAGATGTTATTGGTACGACACAATAGAGATGGACACGACAGATAACATCACATCACGACGACCCGCTGAGAGGATTTACTATTGGTACTCACGGTTAAAACCGCGCGGTCCGCGTATCCGTTTGTGTGTATTTGGCTGAGCACCTAATCCGTACGTATGTACATACTTCCATGTACGCGCAACAATAACAGTACCGCGATAATAGCGTTTATTTATATGGAAGAAAATTAGACGTTGGTGATTATGCAGTATTCTAATAAAAAAAAACTATGACTAGGTGATGTTCGTAACTTCAATCAATTAGGAAATTTGATTGATGTGGTGAATTTGTTACATCTCTAATGAAATAATACTAGTACTTGAGTATTAGTACAAGATCCTCAAAGCTGGTGGTATAGTCCCTGTCCATTTTATTAGCGCCAGCCAATAAATTTAGGCTTTTGTGGGTTTCCAACGCGATAATTTACAAATACAAGTATAAGATTCAAGAATAGGTTTTACAATACCTGTCTAAACATGTTCCCTAAATATCTTTTTTAAGAAATTGAGAAAGTACCCCTTAATGACTTCTTGCCTATTATAATCTCCCTCATCAATCATTCTGTACTGTATAGAGAATGGGTAGAAACAAGATTGAAGGACACAGTGATTCAGAGAATACTATTTAGATTGGTTACTATTAGAGAAAAAATATTTATCTGTTTATGTAACAACGTATTTTCCGTGTTTACGTGTTAGTGCTGCACTTTAAGTTATTGCTTGTGTGCACATTATATTTTCTCGTTATGGATAAAAGAAGGACATGCCACATGAGAAAAAACTGCGTATTGAGACATTATTGGGTACAGAAGTGTATTCTCAACGTACAATTGGAAAGAAACAAGAAGTATCCCGAACAGAGAAGAGACACCCACTACAGGTACCGGAAGAGCGTTTTGCGATAAGACTACTAACCGAGATAATCGATGTATCCTGCAACTAGCAACTGAAAACCGAGATTTATACGCCAAAGCAAATAACACCGATGATGAAGCGCGCACGTTGTGAAGGGGGAAATCGTCATCAACATTGCACAATTGAGGATTGGCGAAAGCTAAGACAAAATAACTTAAATTAATATATAAATTAACTAACCTAACTTAAACTAACAACGTCACAGACTGACAAAAGTACAGGCTTCATAGAAACAGAATAGTCACTATGATACGTAATAGCAAAGAAAAATATTATAGGTTATTACTAGACAAAAATAAACATAGACCTGTTGAATTATGGAAAACTTTAAAAACACTTATGCCTAAAAAAAATAGTTCCACCAATACATACGTAATTTTTGATAATACGGAGATGAGATGATTTAGAAATGGCATGAAATTTTAAGAAAAATTTTAAAAAAAGCATAGATGATATAATCCAAAATATACCAAAAATAACAGTTACGAAACCTATATGCATACATGGAAGAAATTATATTAAATTTTCTAAATTTTGCAGTATAATTTTGAATGGCATCAAAGCTATAATTAACACGTTGAAAAACACGGGAGACGTAACTGGTGTCGGATTAACGACCAAAATTATTAGGGATGCTGCTTAGATGTCTGCAAATAGAATTCTTAACATAGTGAATGCTTCACTCGATACAGGTACATTTCCGGAAAACTGGAAAACATCGTAAGGTCTTCCAATTCCCAGTTACAGAGACCAAAGTATGTGAGGAATTCAGGCCTATTAATACTGTACCAACTTACGAGAAAGTTCTGGAATTGGGCGTAAAAGACCAATTATATGATTTTTGTGAGCGAAACAACGTGATTCATCACAATCAATCAGGTTTTAGAAACGGTCATTCATGTAAAACTGTTATTGTAGAAATGGATAAAGGAAATGTTGTGATAGCTGTGTTTTTGGACTTCCGTAGGAAATTTGAAACTATTGATAGAAAACTATTAATAAAGAAATTAGTAATGTATGGTTTTTGTGACAAAATTAAGGACTGGTTTGATACATATTTAAATAATAGAACTCAGAAAGGGAAATGTAACAATAAGATATCTGATAGTTTAAATACAAACAATCGTGTTCCATAAGGGGCGGTGTTAGGTCGCTTATTGTTTAACTTATATGTTAATGATTTATTGTTGATAATGGAAGGCTGTAGTATGTGTACGTTTGCGGATGATACCATGTTGACCATAAGTGGTAGTAGTGTTGGCAATATGACGATGACTATGAATAATCAACTCACTATATTATATCAGTGGCTGTGCGTAAATAAACTAAGCATTAATGTTATTAAATCAAAATATATTTGAATAACATAGATATAGCTAGTATTAGAATAAAAATTGATAACAGTGATTTGGAAAGGGTAAACTACATTAAGTACTTGGGAGTTACCATAAATAACATGGCATGGCATTTGTTATTCAAAGAACATACAAAAAATATTATGAATAAAATATCGAAAAAGGTGGGGTTTATAAGTTGAACTTGCAAACGTTTATGTTTGTATATAAAAATGCTTGTTTATAAATCTGTAATTGCACGAAATATAGAATTGTGTGCAACAGTACTCTTTAATCTAAATAGGAATAAAATCCAGCAAATACAAAAAAATCAAAATGGAGTCATGAGAATAATTTTAAAATGTAACAGATATACCCCAGTTAAAGATATGTTAATTTCATTTAATTTAATGAATGTCTGCTAAAGAATTTTATATAGTGTTTATACATAAAACGAAAAATAATTTACTTCCAAATTACCTTGATGGAAGATTGAAAACAGTTCATGATACTCATGCTTACACTAGAAACTATAACGACTTTTGTATTACTCCCTTTCATAGAACCCAGACTTCCAAAAATATAAAGTGGTTTTATGTTATATAATGGTTTACCATATGAAATTAAGGCTAATAATATTAATACCTTTAAGAAGTAATTGTGTATACATATTATTGAGCACTATAGGTGATTGTATATTGAATTCCTTTGTTCTGTCTTATTGTATAGCTTGTTAGCTAAATAAACTATCTATCTATGTAATCAAGCAACATTTTTTTTGTTTGTCTTTTCGTTGTGCTACAATTACACCACGAGACTGAATATAAATTGAAATCGCTTTTAATACCTAGATATCACAATGTATGTAGATATTATATGTCTTGACGATTTGAACACAATGCACCGAGGTCGTAGATTCAAATCCTACCGGTACCGATATTTTTTCAGGAAATTAAAAAACCTTGGTTAATTGCAAGGAAATTGTAATTTCATCATATTATGTTTTGATTTTCTGATGTAATATCCTGTAGTATTTTTGTTTTGATAATTCGTCGAATATATTTATTTTTTCTGTGTATGGGATGTCCACACCCTGAGATATTTTCTCCTCTTCTTTTGTATCTTAATGATTTGAATCCATCCGTATCGGAACTTATTTTCCTTTTAGTTTGTATTTACCATAATAGCTACTGCAATGACAACGAAAAAACAGATAGAATCAATAAAATCCGTGGAATACAAACGTCCGTAGTCTAAAATTGATTGCAGATACCATAAGATGCGTATTTTTTACTGAATTGACTTTGAGACAAATCGCAATATAAATAATAGAAATAGTTAATCCAAATCGCATTAGAAATAATAAAACGTTCCATATTAATCTTGTTTCTTTCGGCTCCATAATCATCAACGATGTTAGCATTGTTTCAATGGAGAAAACTTGAATTAACTGCGCAATTTGTACGATAAGCGGATGCAAATACGTCACATCGTTCCGCCAAATAAAGTCGTAAATTTTAAATAGCAAACGCACTCCACCCACCGGGCCACCGCCGCCGCTGCCGCCACCATGCCATCGCCATTTTAGCGCTCGTCCCCGTACATTAAACATAAACACACATACGATTAATAATTAACCAATAAATCCGACGGGAAAACAAATGGCGACAGCGAAGCATGTACGCCGCGATAGCAAAAGCAATTTGCGACAAACAAATTCGCATCGATAAATAAATACGAGAGGCCCGCGCGTACATTTACAGCCGCGATTGTCGAGAGGTCGCGGAACGAAGAACGCATACACCGGCGTCCGTGAGTCTTACGGTGTCGCACAGTGAGGCCAGTGAGACTTTAGTATCTTATGGAATACATCCTCGTTGGTCGCTGTACGGGTCACTTCGAAACAGAAAACCGTCAGGACGAAAGAGAGCGACGATACCGGCTGAGGATCAGGTTATTATAGTATCTTTGAAAAGCAATAGGTTTCTCAGCGCCCCAGAGATCACTCAACAATTCAATACCCGTTCTGCAAGTATGAAATGCGGATTTCAGACAATATATGCCCTACCAATATAATTTGTCCTATAAAAATTTGACGTTGGGCCATTTTGTTGTGTCATCAACAAGTGTCAGACGCGCACGAGTGATAAATTGCAAAACTGTGTGCATAGTGTTGTGTTGTTGCATTCAATATGTCGAAATTTATAGCGACAGCATTAACTTTTTGTTTTCACCTGAAGAACACTGCCGCTGAATCATACCGATTACTTCGAGAGGCTTACGATGTAGATGCTCCATCGCAAGATACGTGTGAACGATGGTTTCGGCATTTCATAAGTGGTGACTTCGATGCTGCAGACAACGAATGGGGAAAACCACCACAGAAATACGAAAATGTGGCATTGCAAGTATTGTTGGACGAAGATGATTCGCAAACGCAAGAACAACTCGCCAAACAAGTGGGCGTTAGTCAACATGCTCTTTGCAATCGGCTATGAGAAATAGGGGAGATTCAGAAAACCGCATGAGTTGAATGACAGGCAAATGGAGAAGCACAAAAACACATGTAACGTTTTGCTCGCTCGGTACGACAGGAAATCCTTTCTGCATCGTATAGTTACAAGGGATGAAAAGTAGATTTATTTTGAAAAATCCCAAGCGCAAAAAATCATGGGTAGATCCAGCCGCATTATCCACATTGACCGCAAGACCGAATAGCTTTGGTAGAAAAGCAATGCTCTGTGTTTGGTGGGACCAGAGGAGCGTGGTCTATTACGATCAGTTAAAACCCGGGGAAACGGTTAATACTAAACGTCACTAACAACAATTGACTGATTTGAACCGTTCGTTGCTTGAAAAAAGGCCCGAAGTGACAACGCAAAGTCATTTTCCTTAATGGCAACGTTCCATCAGATACGGCAAAACCGGTTTGCGACACGTTGGAAGCACCCAGCCGGGAAATTCTACCCCATGCGGCTTGCTCACCAAACTTGGCTCTTTCCAATTACCACTCCTTTGCATCGATGGGTTACGAACTTACTGAGAAGCGCTTTGGTACGAAGATGTGAGAAAATAGTTCGATAAACGATTTGCAGCAAAAGGAGAAAATTTTTACTGGCATAGTTTTCACAAATTGCCCGAAAGATGGAAAAACTGTATAATAAGCGATGGAGTATACTTTGAATGAAGAACTTTCTATCATTCTTCCAAATTTAACATGTGTTTTTAGAAGAAAAAATCCGCATTTCATCCTTGTGCACCTGGTATTTCAAAAAGGACACTAACATCTCACTCAACCACAGACTTCTCGCAGAAGGGATAAGGAGTAGAATAACCATGGAAAAGCCATTACTGAAACAACAAAATAAGAAAAATGGACCAGAATGAACCAACTCAACGCAAAGGTTGGACCCTTGAGGAATGATATAAAATATTCTGGGCAGATGAATCAAAAATTCCAAACCTTTGATTAAAAACGTTGATCATTTCTGAGACCGCAGACTAGAGAAAGAATGAATGATCAATGTGTTAGTTCTAGTGTGAAACATGGAGTAAGTAGTGTGATACTTTGTGGTTATTTTGGTGGTACAGCTAGAGGCGATTCGCTAGAGATAGATGAGATCTTGTGTAAGGAGGGTTATCTAAGAATCTAACAGGAAAATGTTGTGCTAAGTGAGGAGAGATTATTTGGCTAACTTTATCTTCCTTGAACCAAATTTGGCGTCGCTCGGGGATGAAGGCAAAATGGTACAGCCATCCCAATCTTCAGTTACCAATAGAACTAGTGTGGAATGAATTTGAAGAAAGAATTCGACAAAAGGGAGATGTAGCGCACAAGTTCTTAGGCTGAAGCTGCAGGTAGCATAGACTAAAATTACAAGCGATTATTTGGAACCTCTGATTAGAAGAATGCATATTGGCGAGAAATCACTTTAAATTAAAAGTTTGTAATATTTTCTGCCGATGGTGGTGCTTCTCGATGAACAGCATAATAGTTTGGGAGTTCGCTGACGATCAGGTTATATTAGCCGAGGACGGAGATGACATCGATTACATGTTCAGGAAACAGGGTAGAATACGCAAGATGGAGTTTGAAAATCAATATGGGTAAGGCACAATACATGATAATCGGTTCACAAGGAAAACAGTTGGTGGTTAAAAATGAAGTGATAAAAACGACAAATGCGTATAAATATCTAGGAGTAACGTTAACTTCCGATTGTAGAAATGAAATAAACATACAGAATAAAACAATAATGGGAAAAACTATAATTAGACAACTACACCCTGTTGTGTGGAATGACAATATTTCGAAGAAAACAAAAACCCAGATGTTCCACTCTTTTGTTGAAAGCTGTTATCTATGGAAATGAAGTGTGGACGCTGAAGAAGAAAATGGAAAACAAAATAATGTCAAAGGAAATGATGTAGTGGAGACGCTGCTGTAAGAAGACATTATGAGATCGTGAAAGAAATGAAAGAAGACAAATAATGCAGGTTGACACATCATTAATACATGAAATAGAACGGAAACAACTGTTGTGGTATATTACATGAGGAGATTGGACCAGAAAACACTACCACAAAAGGTTTGGAAATGAAAGCCTGCTAATAGAAGGAAAAAAGGGAGACCAAGAAGGAGTTGGGAAAAAAGAAGAAAGTTATGCAGGATCGGGGGAAGATTGTTTTAGGGATAGAGCCTCTTGGAGATTGGGATTCAGTAAAAAGCAAAATTAGCTGTTTACAAACCGCCATAAAAGTAATATTTTCTATTTATTCTTCAATATTAAACATTGTTTTTGCAACGTCAAATATCTATTAATAAATATTACTACAAACCAGCTCAATATTTCAATTCAAATCAAAGGAAATATCAATTTTACAGTCATCCCCATATATAAGGACGGTGGTGTACATCAAAACTTCTGAAGGGTAGTGTATATATCCATACTATCAAGTAACACACAACAAACGCGACAAAAGTAGAGCTTCGAACGAAACAACGCGACTTCATGCAATCCATATTTGCGCACGAACATGAATATATGCGGTACATATCTATACAGGCGGTCCTTGACTCAAAAATACGCTCCGTATGTATAACAAACGCGTTTCGTTCGTACGGGCAATCTCCATTGTGTGTATTTGATGGATGTTTTTTCGTAATAGGAATGGTACACAAGTATGGTACAATGTACACAGCGTCGTGTTTGTTCGCGATGCTGTAAAATGATAACGCAAAAATTAATTTATTAGCGGCGTTCTTCGGTTTCGTGCGATGCCGCGAGTTGCATATATTTTTTTAAAAGAATAAATATTTTCTTTACACTAAACAAATTAATAGTTTACGCACCCAGATTCCCATGCCTTATGTTTGAAGATATGATATAACAAACATAAAAAGGAAACTACTTTTAAAAAATAGATATACATATACAGTGAGTAACGTTAATATTCGGTTTCAGCAACATGTCCATGTATGTGTCTATTTTATACTATAAACCAAAATTATGACCATTATTATTTAGTATGGTGACCTCTTTGTTTTATCACTTGTTCTAGAACAGTTTAGCATATTAGATATATTTTTTTTTAGTATAATCTGAACTAATTTCGTTTGATTGCTGTAAGTATTCTAATTCAACTTATACTAGTACAACGTAGGTGACGATCCAATTCTTCCCATAAATGATGAGGTTTAAATCTATTGACTGGGGTGGAGTGTCTATAACACGTGGACAATTATACAGTAACCATTGACGAACAACGTATGCTGTACATTTTAAAAATTAAATCTCCAAGCCTAGCAGCCGATTTGCACCCCCAAAACCGTTACACGGCTGCCGCCGTGTTTCACTGTAGGTTTTAAATTCTTGTAATTCAGCTTCTCTATACCATTCGTCCTCTATCAGATCCAAAAATACCGAACTTACTTTTATCCGCAGATATAACATCATCCCACCAAAGTGGGTCCTTCTTTGAATATTCTTTTGCAAATGCTAGTCTTTCTTTTCTGTTGCACTCATTAATAAATGGCCTTTTCCTTGCAACAGGTCCATTATAACCTTGCTTTTTAAGGTTTCGACAAATTGTTTATGTGTACTAATGTGTACGGATCTATAGATGCACTACTACAAATCTGTCTTAATGTTATAAAATCCGAATCCTTATTCGAAACGCTTTCGAAGTTTTCTATAGCGCTCTTGCTTTCGTCATCTGTTATAGCGCGCAGTAATGCCCTCACTTCGTCCATTATTTAACGACAATCCTGTATTTTGCAATTTCTCAATTGCATCCACTAATCCTATATGATTATCGTAAATAGTTTTAAAATTTCTTTCAACGGAAGGATCTTATATATAGTTTCCTAATAGCTGTAGCTTCATCGGCATTGAACTTTAGAATCAGAGATTTTATTTGATGAAGATGCTTACAATAATAACATAAAAAGCCACTTTCAGCCATGTTCTCCAGCGTTTAAGCATCGGGTACGGCGGTTCAAGAATACCATGGCATTGTTTGTGAGATGCTCGATGTTTCGCAGGTTCGTACGTTGCTATCAACATATTTACCTATGGATAACATGGTGGTATAGTCTCTGCCACCAGATCTAAAGCATGCACTAACACACTGTTCTTGAACGGTCTACTAAGCTCATAGTCGCGGCACCATCACTTACGAGCATCAAGAATAGACTAGATGAAACTTGAAATTGTTTTAACGTATCTAGCATTACCCTACTAATAGCACCACCAGTACACTTGTGTAGTTTCTTGCTAGCAAATAATATTACAAATGTCGGTTTTAAAGGTTCTAGTATACGCACTATAACTGTAGTCTCGTCTACACATAACCACAACTGTTTATCTTGTAATTCAGCTTTAATCCTGTTTTCGACATTTTCACGTGTCATTGGTAGATACCTACGTAAGGCTGACCGAGACGGCAGCTTCCAGTTGGGTTGTATGCACTCTAGAAGTGTTGTGTATCGAGCAAGTTAAGAAACAACGCACAAGTAATGAACATCACAAATATTTCGCAAACATTACACCATACTTTACAACCATGGAACTTTAAATTAGGATATCCGGTTAATAATTTGCTTATTTAGACAGCCAGTGGTAGCCTCTTCCCCTTACGTAATACGGCATACGACTGCTATCGTTGTCAAACAGAAACTGCGAGACGGTCGAGTTACGCGGGAAATTCGGTAGGTTTCCGTATCAGCCTGGGTGGGGATCTGGGGTGCCGAAGATTTGGCTAACTTTCTATTTTTTTATTCATATTACTATTTTTCGTGAAATATATACAGATAAACTGTTAAAATGTTCTTCCGTATGATGAAGTATATATACATAATAACGCGTCATACAATGTACCACACGTATATATACAGCAGGGCAACGAAGACAGACTGCTTCAACGAACTCGGTTAATTTTCGTATCGATTGTGTGTGCGTGCGGACGAGTCCGGACCTGGCGTGCCGAAGATTTGGCCAACCCTAATGATAAGCTTGCCAGATTAATAAATCTTTAGTTCGTCAATAGTGAAATTAGATTTAAAGAAGTCTGCATAAAGCCAACTTAAAATTATATATCCAAAATTTCAATCAAGTTATCTTATAAATAAGAAAGTTAAAGGTTTGTACGTCAATGATAAGACACCCGGTATGTAAAATATTTTCAACACTACCAATTCCGAAAGTATTATCCTACGCAGAGCCTTTTCGGATCCCCTACACACATAGCACAAACAAAGAATTACGAGTCACAATACTTATTTGTCTCGCATTGTATTCATAATCAAATTTGGCCGGTCGAAGTACTTGACCATTGTATTCCAACCCCGATCCTGTTACGATAATGCGAACTAATAAAGAAAGAATCTGAAGCAGTTTTCAAGAGCGACTTGTCATTACCGATGTCGAGAGCGAAGCGTACGACTTTCATACGTTATTGTTTACTTGTTTTAAATACATTGTTACGGCACGCGCCAGTTTTTTCAGTAATCCTCGTAGAGGTTGTTTTGTGGTCGCACGCTCATCAAAAATAATTACCTCCGTATTCCTTCCATAAGAGAACGTTTGGCTTTAATAATCATAAATAAATACCTCCATAAACACGAGAAATTGCAACGAAAAAGGGCCAAGATGAAGCATAGACCTGTTACGGTCAAAATACGATCTCGCCAATACGAATAAGCGAAGATGCTATAGAAAAGATGCTGCTCTCGGAACCGGATGTGTGCCTTCTCAAGAATGATAATCGATACAGTCATTTGTAAAACATAAAGGGTATCGGTTCCAAGAAAAACTTCACTCGACATCGGTACTTGTCACAGCTTCAGAACATAAATCAAGCTGTCGTATACATGAATTGCTCGAACCTAATTTACAAGTACATCAAAGGAATATAATTCGACATAGACGAAGGTGGGGGAAGACGAGACGGGCATGTTGTACGTATTGGTAGGATTTTTGTTGAACAATAACATGCACGGGACGTTCGCTCTTCTTACAAGAGAACGATAGAAGTAGAACGTAGAGTTTATTTCGACGATAAATAATGCTGTAATACATTATTGATTATTCGCTTAAATTTTCCAGCTACGGAAAAGGAAAATATCTTTGCGCAAATTTTTAATGGTAATTCCAGTTTATGATGTATGGAGTTGAAACTCCTAAGACATGAATCGCAGATACTAAATTTAATAGAAATCATCGCATAATGTCAGATATACACAATTGTCTACATTGATCAACCAAGTAATCCGGTAAAATGTTCAAATATTGCAAATAGATGTGCCTTATTAACGATCTGGAAAAGTTGTAGCGCAGCATAACTACGGTAAGCATACAGTTGCGGACACGGTAATAGGAACAATAACAAGAATGCTAAGCTTTTATGAACTTTATAAAGAATATTTGAAAAAAACAGGAGTAATTGTATGACAAACGGGGAGGTTATATGATGCATTTATATACCTTGCAGTTGGCTTCACAGATTATCAAGGGAATCCCGTGTGAATAGAGATAGTGCTGCTCGACGTACCAGTGAATGCGGTCACGCTAATAAGGACAATGGTGAGTTATGCGTGCAATAACATTTGCCTTCACCAGAAATTCATACTGCTATTACAAATAACCACCAATAATATGAATTTGCTTATATTTATTGTATCACTTAAGTATGGGAAAAGGTAAACATTGCTCCTCTGTTCAACGCAAAATAATAAGTAATTTAATTACATCAGCGGAATCGAAGTATTCATGGTATTGCAAATGAGTTGAATGTTTCCAAAACTCTTATTTATTTTAAACGCCACAGTACAAAGGACATAGGAACATATCCCAGAAAAACATCTAAGCAAATGGATAGAAGAATAGTAAAATGGGCCAAATCTAATCCATTAATGACAGCTGTCGATATTAATAAAGAGTCTGCAGTCAGTTCAATTAACATAACTCCACGGACAGTTAGAAGACGTTTATTTGAGGCCAGCTGGCAAGGACGAATAGCAAGGCGAATAAAGTTTGTTCAAGAGCATTTACTTTGGACCCAACAGCAATGGAAATTTATACTTTTCAGTGATGAAAGTAAATTTAACAGAAAAGAATCGGATGGTCGACAATATGTACGGAGATTGAAAAATGAACATCTTTTTCCCAAATATTGCACAACCGTCGTAAAAGGAGCTGGTTGCAACGTAAAGGTTTCTTGTTGGTTCGCTTCACCTCATTAACGGTGAAATGGACCAGCATGTTTACAAAAATATTATGACGGACATCATGCTTCCTTATGCGGAAGAACATTTATAGGAAATTTGGAAGTATATTCAATGACCCTAAGCATATTTCCAAGTTGGTAAAATAGTGGTTTGCGGATAACGCAATCGATGTTATTGAATGGCTATCGAGTAGCCCCAACTTAAACCCGATAGAGCATTTGTGGAATGACGTGAAACTTGGTTTGCGAGATAAAAGGGTTTCTAATTTGAATGAACCTTTTACTCTGGTGCAGAACATATGGAAAAATATTTCTCCAGAACGTTATGGAGCACTAATAAAATCTATGCCTAAAAGATATGCTGTGGTAATAAAAGCAAAGGGATATCCTACAAAATATTAGTGAATTTTATTTGATTTTTTATCCAAAAGTAGCAAGAATTGTAGTGTCTTTATTTATGTGGGCATGCATTTACAAATTTTTATTTTATTTGTAATGTAAACCATACATTGCAAAATTGTTAAAATTTACTTTTTGTACTACTGTTGTACAACTATGTTATTTTATATTGTATAGAAATAGTGTAATATAAATTTTAATTTTTTTATAAAAATCTTATTTTATATTTATTTCTCACTGCCCTTATTACCGTGTCCGCGACTGTATATACTCATTTGAACAGGCCAATACCCTTCTTTTAGACAATGTTTGTGTTTATATGTACATGAAATTGCACTTGTTTTAAAAGTAAACTCAAAGTGTTAATTTCTAATATTTTACACTGCTCCTTTCTCTCTTTAATTTCTGTCCACTTTAACTTCGTGACACGTCACAACGTATTGTTACTCACAAGAGACGATCCCGACCCCAGAAATTCAAAAAATTATGAAGCTTTGAGAACAGGTAAATCTCCTATAGGTACACTACCAGCTATAAGTATTTACCCACCTGTAATTGGTGACCATTCAAGCCATTTTTATCCCCATCAAAATATTTGTATTATTATGCTGTAAGTACTAGATAGATTATAGTTCCTCTGTAATGTTCTGTGTGTACGTAATAAGCCAACTGGTATTAAGACATCGAAAATAACCCTTTTTTTGCGAATCAGGCGCATTCAGGCAGACGAATTAAATAGAAAGCAGTTTTTCGCAAATCTTTACCATGGCCGTCATAAAATACAGAAATAGACCACACGGCCATTTTAAAATAATGAAAAATTTAGTTTGCACTCACTTTTCGTATTGCAAGCGGTCAATAGTGAAGAATTTGTGCAAAGTGGTGTCGGTAAAAGGAATCGAGATATTGCTAAATTACTGGAATTAAACTTTAGAACCATCGATTATATTAAAAAGTATCACAGAAGTGACGGTATATCCAATAAAACAGCGACCCGAACGGTAAAAGACAATACCAGCAGAAGATCACGAAATTGTAATCACGAACAAAAACAGCGCAAAAATTCCCGCCGAAATGAATATTTCGCTCCCAAAACCAATTAACGTCACCACGGTAAAGCGACGTTTGCACCAAGCTGGTTTGTATGGAGGAATTGCTATGCGGAAACCGTTGTTACACAAACCAAACAAAGCTAAACAGTTAACATGGACGAGAAAACATAGTAAGTGGACGTTGGAAGATTAGTAGAATGTGCTCTGAATCGACGAAACTAAATATTTCATCTTTGGTTCAAACAGAAGAACATGTGTTCGTAGATTGAAAGGGAAACAAGCACTTGAATCCGGTATTACACCAACAACAGAACATGGAGAAGGATCAGTCAGATTTGGGGGTTGTTTTGGCAATACCTCTATCGGCGATTTGGTCAAAGTAAACGGGATTCTTAGAAAGAAGATTATAAGGAGATTTTGGAGAGAAATTTCATCTCATCTAGAAGACGATTAGTCAATGAATACTTCCCTACGTGTTTCAGCACGATCATAATCCAAAACACACATTCGGAAGTGGAGCACAGAGAGAAAATTGTTTTTGTGAAGTGGCCGCCTCAAAATCGAGCTTCTGTAGGAGGAACTAGACCAACATGTTCGAAAATCTGCTTCAAACTAAACAACAGTGCCTTGGGCGCAACTACAGGATACGCGGAGGAAAATAGAGCCGCTAAAAGGTTGACACATTGACGAATCGCAAAATTTGTTGATTTATGACTAACTTAAGCGCGCATTGTTTTTATAACTATTGCAGTTCTTTGTATAAGTACAGAATAAAGGTTTATTTTATAATCAGTTTTGACTTGTTTCTTAATATTTTGAGGGTGTGCATTAAGCTATTTAGCGATTTGTTCGCGCGGTCTCCGCGCTCTGGCTGGGAAGGGCACCGGTCTAGCTAACGAGAGCTGTACTTTCAAGCCTATCGGAAACCATAAAAGCTTTAATTTCACGAACTAATAAAAATTTAAATTTAACGTAAGCTACTTTTAAAATAATTTAATTGATATCGCACTTGGCATTGATAAAAATCGAGTCTTGAAAAAGAAATAAAATGCATACACACATCAAATGCCAACAATATTCATCATTGCAAAAAAAAAAACCAGGAAGTAACTAATTTACATCTTCCTCCTACCACAACGCCTTCATTTAATTGAAATATGCAAATCGAGTTACCATTCCGTCTCTTCTAAGAAACCAGTTTTCACCTATCCAAGTCATATCCTCTTGTTTTACTTTAGAATCCCGTACCCACGCAAATAAACTTGTCAGAAAGCACATATTTAATTGGCCAATTACCACTTTCTACTTAAAATTATTGCTTAAAACAGGTGTTAAATCTTATGAATAAAGTAATACACTGACATACCATATCTTAACAATAAACATCTGGGTAACTGGCTAAAAATTTAAATCACTTACAAAAAATTTATCTACTGCGTCCAAAGTTATCTATTCGCTATGCCACGTTTACCGGTGATGGTTTATTTCATATCAACTGGACATTCGCACTAACGCACTAACTACTTTACCGATAGCTAATCTATTTTACAATTAATATATGGAAAAATAAATAAGCGACGCAGTATCTCCAAATTTACTTAACTCTAGAACCCTACTTAAAAAAACGTTAACATAAACCTAAAAAATAATTATAGGAAATAGTAATACACACCACCAGTGACACATTTGACTTACTGCATTAGTTTACTGCAAAGTCGTTAGACGAATACGTAATAATGGCAGTCGTCATTATTATGAAGGTTTATGTTCTAGGGTTAAATTATGGTTACCTGTTTCGAACAATTACTCTGCATATCCTGAGGTCAAGACATTCCACAAAAGATGTACAGAATAAAACGTATACGTACAATACTTGTAATTAGCATTAAAAAATACCTAGAAAACAACACCTAATGTAATACTACTGCTAAACGTATTGGTGGAATCATTCACAGAAAAGACAATGTGAGACAAAAAAACGCTAACACACGGACATGTTTCCGCCTACCCGACGTTGTAAGCGTGGTTTCGAACGATTTTGCCGAATTCTCCATGACCATTTTGGTATGAATAAAATTAGTTCAAGATGGGTACAGCGACTTCTTCTCCTCTCCAACGTGAACGTCGAGTCGAATGTGCGCGGTCGTCTTTAAACATGTGTGAAGACGACTCAAAACCGATTTTGAAGTCCATTGTCACAGGGAATGAAACAATGGCTCTGTTTTACGATCCTTTATCGACAAGGGAGGCCATGGAATGGCGGTGACCTGATGAACCTCGTCCCAGAAAAGCGATGGTTCAATCAACGAATAAGGTGATGGCCACAATATTCTGGGATTGTGAGGGCATTTTACTAATTCACTTTGAAGAGCGCAATACAACAGTGAATGGTGCATATTATGCGTCTTTATTGCATAAATTAAGGGACAACATTTGCGCAAAATATCGTGGAAAATTGACAAAAGATGTGTGATTATTGCACAAGAATGCTCCCGCCCATATTGCCACCGTTTCATAAGCTGCCGTCCGCGAATGTGGCTTTCAAGAATTGGAACATCCACCGTATAGTCCAGATGTGGCTCCTTGATTTTTATTTGTTTTCTAATTTAAAAAGGGGCCTTAGGGGACGTCGTTTTAAGGACGGCAGTGTGTTGCAAGCAACTGTTATAGATAATTTGATGGGAAAACTTCAGGTTATTTTTACAAGGGTATGGAATTATTAATTAATCGTTGTAATAAATGTATAGAAGTTAGGGGAGATTGCATTGAAAAAGATATTTCTTACATCGTTCCAAGTTCCTTTTTTTTATATCAGGCCGAGAATTTATTGCGCCTACCTCGTATGTCTAAATAACTATTTTTATGAGATCTTGATTTTTTTTAAATTATTTCTTATTGCTCAATTTATTTCAACCTTGAGTATTATAGTAAGGTAAAGAGCAGCGCGTTAAGGGGTTAAGGAATGAAATTGCAAAAATTAGCCATAGTCACTTAACCTGCATATCGTCCACGAGCAAAATCAATTGTACCGAATGAATGACGGTGTATAAATCGAAAAGAATGAACGAGGAGCAAGGCACGTGGGTTTCCGTAAACTAATTTGTGAACCCAGCAGGATCGTACAAATACGATTCCCTGCGGCACACGCACACATACGCGCGAGAAGAAAACACTAAACGATTGAATGACTGCACACATTCTTCGAGACCTGGTCATTAGTCATTTCTGATACGTTATCATCGTGACGAGGTGTACCTCGGTCGCTTATTACATGACGATTCTTCGGCAACGGAAAGCTCGTCGAGACGTTCGCTTCGTATAAACGTATGCGGAATGAGAGATACGCATGATATCGGAAAGAAGGGGTAAAATGAAAACTATACGAAATCTAGAAATATACTACTGTGGAAACGAAGTACACCATTTAGGAAATTTTAGTATAAGTGTGATCAATAATCTTTTTTGACTTGCACACTTTCTGGGGAAATACACTATTCTTATTGGAAACAAAATGGATAATTTTAAGACTTACTGAATCGCAGTTGCCAATGTGATCGAATATAAATCAGAAATTAAATATCTAGGAATGACTAGTCAAAAACCTTGCATGAAACACCCATATTGCACTAACTATACATCAGGCAACAAGAGCCTTAATGATACGCCGGAGCTTAGCAGGTAAAACGATGGCTTTACATAAGCATAAGAATAGTAAAACCTACGCTAACACACGGGGCGATGACCTAGTTTCAGAAGATTTCAGAAGTGTCAATCAGGAATATCCTTGACAAGTTGCAACGGTTAGCATGCGTATGTAACACCGGAGGTATGATAACATACCCAATCGCGACCCGAAAGACTATCTTAGACCTCATTCCGCTACACATATAGTGGTGGAAGGGATGGCCCACGGGCAATGCACAGACTAACTAGTGCAGGGAGTGGAGGAGGAGAACATTGTGCTAGAGACTTTTAAGTCTGCCGAACGATAAAATGATTAGGAAATAAGCAACAAAAAAGAATGGAGTGGAGAATCCTCCACCTACTCTCTAATGACAAATACCAAAAAATGGTATGTGGATGGATGAGCATAAAAAATAACTCAAAGAAAGGGAGGAGAAGCTCAGAGATTTTCTCTGGAAGAATCTTCCTGGTCTGAGATACTCCGAGGTATTCATTGGAAACTTCAGTAAGCAAAGTCCATGCTGGAACTAAGTAAAAACAGACCACGCGTCCACACAAGCTTTCTGACGGGGCATTGTCACCTTGGGGTACACATAACAAGGATAGGTCTGAAACAGAATAACGACTGCGGGTTTTGCGGGGTGAAGCTTGATGGTCCTAGTATCTGATTACACTGCTATCATAGAGATCCATGCCAACCATCTCGGCAAAGACTGAAGTTTATTAAAGCTCTTAGACTGGATGGGGAGATTTAAATGCGGGCGAATCCTAGCCGCTTACAACTCATATAGAGGTACAATAGATCAATAGATCGCAGTACAACATCACCATCTATTAATCCAATCTAATCTACCTGTGTGAGAATAAAGATTTATTATGATAAAAGAATGTACGTAATATTTATTTAATATTTTCTTACACCATCTGTATGTTTGATAACGGTTGTAATCTGGTTGGCATTGAATTCATCAAATTTTAGCTATAGGACAAGCTTATGTCTTCATGTCAAACTTCTCTAATGGTTTCTACCAACTACTACTTTATTTTTGGACTATTAATTGTTTCAACTGGGATTGCCGCATTTTATTTTAGTTTATTTTAGTTTCTTTAAACATAAACGCTGCAATACTCTATCGTCGCGTACGGTTTTTTTTGGTCGGCCACCGAGGCTCTGAGTACTATCTTATTCATTGCATATTCTTTTAAATCGGCTAACTGTCGATAGATTATAACAAACACGACCACTTATCGCTGTAGTAGACAAGCCCTTCAGTTTTTAAAGCAAAAATTACCGCTTTTCAATAATCAATACTTGCCTACATTTGGCACAAAGACGCGCAAATTAAAAAATATATTGAGTATACTTATGATTTACTGTTATAATATCGACAGAAATGAATGCACGTTAGGGAATTAAGAGAGGTATTTCACCAAATTCATATTCAACCGAGATAATGGCAATTGTAACAAGTGTTGCACTTCACTCTCTCAGTACTGTACTGTACAACGGATATAATTATTGCTGCTCGAGTCGTATAAAGAGATGACGCAATACAAAGGAATTTTGAACTGCTACATTTTATACTTCGATTGGATATGTATTGATTCAAAGTTGCTAGAAAATAATAACTGTATTATTGAATTCTTGTGCACTAAATTTGTGAGTTTGAAAGTCTTTCAGTTTCAGGAAAACTAAAGATGTCGGTAAGTAACAATTAAAAACTAGAAGAGATATTCTTAAAAATCAAGTATTCCCATTGAAGAATCGAAAGAGCGCAAATATTTTCAGGGTACTCAGTCGATCGAATTGCCGCATTAATCAAAGATCATCCACTATCAATATCGAGCAGCCACAGTCGCCGAAACATGTTATAAAATATACACGCTTCAGTAGTGAATGAACCTGACCTTTAACCCAATACAGAGCTACAAGAAGGACGTGAAGGGTTGAAAATACCCTCAACCAGAGGGTAAATCTTCTGGTTAGAAAGATGTTTTAACGTAATCATAGGCTTTTAAATACCTGACTCGATTAATCTACAAATGATGAGTGAAGGTATGTATAGTTTAACAATTTACTGGGGTTGACTTATTAAGGATTTAAGTTGTATCAGGATTATTTAACCCTCAGCAATTCTTAAAATTAATGTTTAGAACTACTGTGAAATTTAATTCTAAAATGAAAATTTCAGCACGCTCCGAAAGTCAGATTGTAATTTTGCGGCTGCTTCCTCTTTTGTAAATTTATATACCTTTGCAAAGGATGTCCCAACAAGGGCGAAAAATTAATGCTTGACACCGTTTTTGCTGTTATGCTTTTTTAGTCACTTGGTTCACTACGTTTTCCAACAAAATCATCTTCAGCGATGAAGTTCATTTTCATGTTCATGGTTTCGTAAGCTAGCTAAACTGCCGAATTTGGAAAGACGAAGACCCTCATGTGTTTCATGAAAAAGAAATGCATCCACAATGTTGGTGTAGTTCAAGATTTTGTGAATGTTTAAAAAAGATAGTATTACTGATGTAGTAAAAGATAAGAGATTTTGAAATAAATCCTGTAAATATTGCAAGAGAAGGGAATAACTTAAGCGAACCTAAAATTTGCTTATGAATAATGCTGAAGCCCGTTGGTATCAGGAAGTAGACCAACTGGACTCCATTAGTTCTGAACGTAACTCGGATAACAAAACAAATCACGATTCAAATTGGAAATAAAAAAGAGTCACCACCTAAAATGGTGGTGTAGAAAATGGTAATCCAGCAGGGGAACGTGAGGACACCAAAAAAATAAGAAGACCAAGAAACGCAATGAAGCAAAATGAGCAAGAAATGAAAGAAAGATGAAACGCACCAGTGATTCACGTTGCCGAGAGAAATAAGTAGCGAAAAAAGTTCTTAAAACCGTCTGTAATATTTACAGCAACGAAGACATACATATCTACAAAAATTTACCTTAGCAATTATACTTTATCATTATGCAGGTCTGGCACAGAACTTAGTTTTTGTTTTCATTTTCAATTCTGCATTTCTCAAAATCTTTGTATTGCTACTTATGACGCCATTGCAGCCCATACGTGATTTCATCAATTGCTTGTCTATTATTACCCCATACCAGAGCAACAACTACTTGGTGATTTTTCTCAGTAACGTTCTTTGAAACAGCAACTTCATAGTTTGGCGGCGACCAAAGACACCGCGTTTCAAAACATACTTCCGTTTCAAGTATACAAGTATGTGTACAATTTTATAATCACCACAGGATGAAATCAGCTAATACAGATAATTACACAATTTTCTAAATTACGCGTCAAAAATTGTAAAATTACTTATTATGTTATTATTACTTATAGTCAGAATTCAGTTAATGCATCATTATTTTAATGTATTATCTCTGTAACGGTCAACAATAACCTTAAATTTTAAAAGTTGTACATAAAAGTTTTAATTTATAGGATACCTAAAAATGAAATTTACACCTTTGTTTACTTAAACGCAAATTACTTAAATTACGCATTATAGACGACCGTGACATAAAACGCAAAGCTTGTTTTTCTTATTTTACTTGCATTGCGTTTTATTTTACAAGTTCTGAGAAATAACGCAATTATCGCTGTCACAATTAAATTGCCAACCGAATTAATTAAGTACGCGATGTAGAATTGAATCAGCGTCACGCAAATAAGCTACTGACCGCCGATGATACGATAACCTCAAAAATGTTGTCATTAATCACCAGTTTTATGAATTTTAAACCAACCCATAGTATTCTGGTACTACACCAGTATGTAATTTTAAGGATTTGGTGGTTAGGTCTGATATACAGGCACCCTGCTTTAATTTATTACTAAAATTGTTGTTGGTTGTTCGGCATTTTGATGTTAGGTCCATGATAACTTTTTGGTGACTGTTAGGATTTGAAAGGAGTTTAAGGGATTTCATTTGATATTGATTTTATCCATAGACGCAGTGATATTACTTTTATCGGGTTTTATAATGAAGACGTTCGGATTACATTTCTCTGTATCTCCAGTAAAGGAGTCATAGAGTGGTTAGTAACGAGGTACGCAGTTTTGGCCCTAATAATGTCTTGTTAGAAAAGTTTAACGTGTTGTAACATATGTTCTACATCAACTAGTATTTAGGATTCAAATATTGATTTTTTTTTATATTCCTGGGTATAATGGCGGTTGACGTAAGATGATAAGCAGAATTGCCAAGTTTGTTAAATTTACTGATACTTTCCTTGATAGCGCTAAAAGATCTGTCGAATTTCTGAGGTTGAAGGCTGACAAATCTATGTTAACAATTAGTTAAAGCCAGGCAGCGTTTTATATTTTGGTTATGCAGTTTTATACCCTAGTTGATGGGTTCTAGTTTAGAACATCTTTAAGGAGATTGATAGTTACACCTACCCGTTAGTGCCCCCTGGAGTTCAAATGCAACATGGTGTCTTATTTTGCAACTGACGAAAAACAGTATGGAAAAAACGCCGTTTGAATGAAGAGATACATAAAATTGAAAAAGAAATTGGGTTCGTTAAAAAACCGATTAACTTTCCTCTATCAATGTCATAAGAAGCTGATCATTCCGAATTTTTTCGAAAATAATATTAAGAATTTATTTAACATCCCTCAAAATGTTAATAAATACAATTATTAAAAACTATAAAACGTACGAGGTCAGATAATTTTCAGACTTGTGTCGCTCAATTTTATTAGATATCTTGAATGTAAGTTATATATAAATAGATGTACCAGCACATCAAAGTCATTTCGGAAACATTGCATCGAACTTTAAAGCCAGGATATTCAGTTATAATATTGTTTATTTGGCCAACTAATGGTCGCTTTCCCTTACGTGTATTCAGCATACTTAATTAATTATTATCACGGGTTCTATCGTTGTAAGATACTGCGAGACGGCCGAGCCACCCTGGAAGGCGGTAAGTTTCCACATCGGCCTGTGTGGGGATCTGACACGCCGGAAAATTTGACTAACTTTACATGTTACTACTCTTCATTTAATATATACAGGTAAACTGTTAAAATTTTCTTCTATATAATGAAATATAATTAACATTATAACGAGTAATACGATGTAACACATATACAGCAGGAAGTCGGTCGATTTTCATATCAGTCATCAGCGCAGGCGAGTCCGAACCTGGCTCGCCGAAAACTTGGCCAACCTTACTTATAAGATTTGAAATTTGAATTATTTAGCCTGCTCCTTACTGACGTTTACATAGCTTTTGTCAAACTTCATCGTCAGATCTTTTAGTAATACCACAAAAAAATATAATAAATTTAACAAAGCCTGCTTATTGACACAAAGGTGACAGAAACCTCATATGGTCTATAAATATATCAAACGTCAACCAGCAATATAAAAATTCTCCTTGGATCCCAAATTTAGTTTAGACATTTTATTTATAGAAATTAATGTTCTTTATCGTATCTTCATCTATTATGCTGAATTTATGTTAAGACATTTTTTGAGGCCATAATATTACTAGGTTAACTTGGTTACTCATAATACATTAGGTACCAACCCGTAATACATTATCACATATTTCAAAAAGAGAGAGACAAATTTCTGAACAGACCCAAGTAACATTTACTTCTTATTGGTTGAAAGCAAGGCGAAATCACACCGTACAACATTCTCTTTTTGCTGTAAATTGTCAAAGATTTTGACATCGTTAACATTGTTTGTGTCATCTTTGCGTTTCGGCAGTTTTGTTAATAATTATTATATTACCTTACCTATTTTGCGGTATAGATCAGTTCTTCTCAGAGTTTTGATTTGAAAATTAATAGATTATGTGAATCAATTGCAAATATAGAGAAATTTAGTTGTACTCAAATTACAATTCTGTAGCTGTTGCTTTCAATTCTGAATGTAGAACCTAGCACCTATACTACTAAAAGTGCAGATGTGTATTCTCCTTCAAAGAACCGACAGAAAGCAAATCACTAGTAACGCTAAAATGTAGACAATTTTGAATGCTTACAACAAAAAATGCAACGAAGATTTCACAAGTACCAGGTAACTTTATTGAGTGCAGCATATCAACACCTTACACGATATTGTGATTGTAGGGATTTCAAAACCGACAGTATATCGGGTTATCGGCGAATATCAAAAAAAAAACTTCAGAGCTAAAAAAGATAATTGATAGACCATCTGTAATGGAATCTTTGATGAGGCTGTGAAACCCGGTGTTCGTCTAATAGTTCACGATATGTTTCGTCAAAATAAACTCCCAATATTAGATAAAGTCTTGGCTCAAATAAACAATACCAGTGAACTTCCAAATATGAGTCGCTTAACAGTATATCGCTTAATGAAGTAACTGAAATCTAACTAAGAATATTTTTAATGCATTTATATATACCTTAAACGTGCCAGGAACAGTGTTTTTACTGAGAGAGACGATATTGAAAGATGGTGACGAGTATCTACGAGGGGAGGTCCAGAAGTTCGTGGAATGGAGGGGATGGAGTAGGGATAGGGGCGCGCTAGGTGTCACTCTGATTGGCGACTCATCATTAGTATATAGGTTAAGTTGCAGCCCTGTAGCGTCAGTCGTTTACGAATAGTTGCCTGCTAAACAAGTCAATCCGGAAAAAAACTGAAACTATGGAGGAAATTGAACACCGTGCTGTGATAAAGTTCCTCATAAAGCAAGGAAAGAACGCTCAAACGATATTGAATGAAATCGAAACCGTTTGCAGGAACAGTGCCCTAGTAAATCAATGATTTATAAGTGGCATGGTCTTTTTAAACATGGTCGGGAGTCGATTGAAGATGATCCCCGCTCAGGACGGCCAGTTGAGGCCGCCACATCAGACATCGTCGAAAAGGTACAAAAATTTGTTCTGCAAGATGCCCGTTTGAAGAAAAAACAATTATCTGCATTAGTTGGAGTATCAGATACCACCATTTTGCGTATCCTACATTACCACCTGGGTAAGACAAAAGTCAGTGCAAGATGGGTACCGAGAATGCTCACGCCACTGCAGAAACAGCAGCGCGTCTGTGCGTCCAAACAATTTTTGGAGCTGTGTGGAGACAAACCTGCACAGATTTTGGAGCGGATTGTTACCGGAGATGAATCGTCTGGAAAGTTGATGGCTACTGTTTTTTGGAATTGTGTGGGGATATTATTGATTGATTACAAAGAAAAAGGTAGGAGCATAACCGGAGAATATTACGCAGCGATATTAGAAAAATTAAAGGAGGCCACCAAGGAAAAACGTCGAGGAAAATTGAGGGTGAGTTGCTCTTGCGAGAGCAAAGTTGCAATGGCTGCTCTGCATAAGCACGGCTTTCAACCAATAGTCCATCCACCCTACAGTCCAGATCTGGCATTTTTATGATTTTTATTTGTTCTCCAATTTAAAAAAAGACTTACGTGGAAGAAACTTTTCCGACGACAATGAGGCAAAGGAGGCAATTTTGGCCCATTTTGCGGCGAAAGATAAAAAATATTTTTATGATGGTTTAGAAAAATTAATTCATAGATCTAATAAATGTATTGTACTTAAGGGTGATTATATTGAAAAGGAAAAATAGACTTATTGTTTTATTTTATTTAAAACCCTTTCATTCCACGAACTTCTGGACCTCCCCTCGTATCAAATATATAAATCTCTGAATAGACCAATTTTCTATTTAGATGAAACCAGGTTGAATGAGAGTCATACACTGCAGAAGATAAGGAGTTACGCAACGTTTACATATTGTCATCGATAAAGTAACTGCAACAACTTGGCAGAAATGCATAAATCACGTTATCAGAAAAGAAGCAATTATAGATGAAGTTATGGAACCATTTATAATTTCTGTTGGAGACGACAGCGATAGCGATGACTCAATTTTCTTACAAACCATCAGATTAAATTCAAAAATCTTCAAAGAATTTAAAATTAAATGTTGTTAACTTGATCAGTTCTAATTTGAAATAATTGTCATGCATTGTTGTAGTTATAAAATTAAGCTATTTTCAACGCTATTGTTTATTATGTATTACCGTATATATACTGTTATCTATATAATTACATACTATTTGCACCTTTTTCAACAAATAAAGGAAATGTGTTTTCTAGACAAATCTATGTACTTTCATGTGTTATAACTACTACATTTACCATTCTGTTTGTATTAATTGCATAATTATCTCGAAAGAATCCATATACAATTTTATTTAGCACAGACTTTATATTTCAGATAGATCCTCAAATTTAAGTATAGCGCGTAAAATTGATTTCACAAATTTATAGGTTGTAATTCGGACTGCCGGTCTATTCAGAATTTTGTCTCTCTCTTTTAGGAATAAACTATAGATACAAAATTATAACACAAATTTATATTTGAACATGAATATCTATTGATATTATTTTGTTTTCGCCATCCAAGATACGATGGAGATGTAGGAATTCCATTGATTTTTTTTGTAATGTAAAAATCTGTTCTTACACCTTTTGCTGCCTCAAAAGTCAGTAGTAATCGTAATAAAATTATAAATATAACTTAGATATTAACGATTTAAACCATCTCGAACCCTACTCTCAGCTACGCCTCGTCACCTAGCAGCGTCCTTGATTATTATAAATCGCATATTTTCGTTATCAAATGACGATTGCAAGGACTGTGTGGATGTACAATTCACAAGTATAGCAGTAAACTCCACTCACACAAATTAATTAATTATGCGGAAATGGAACGTATTTTACAATACCGAAGATCATATATGATTATAGCAACAAGATATTATTGATTGGTTAAAATTCATAAAACAAGTTATCCTTTGCGTCCCATAATTTCCTGTGCCATTAATCACTAAAATATGTTAATTAATAAATTACGGATGTGAACCATTTCTCATGTAATTCGTTAGAAAAACTGTCAAGAAGAAATTTACAATAAACAAGTACTTACCTTCTCTGGAAATGTCTTCTTATCCCTCTGTCTCGGACTAAGCTCATCCTCAGCAGACGCCATCTTATTGAATCTCTGCATCCTTTCCTTAACGCTAACCGACTGCTTTTCTACTTGCTTGGCCTCGCACTGTTCCATAACTTCTTCGTTTCCATTATTCCTACTATTCTCATTGTCATCCTCCAATGCTTTCAACTCAGCTTCCAATTTCTTTTCGCTTAGTTTCTTTCTCGGTGGCACGTAAGGATTTTCCAAATCACTGGAGGAATATAGGGAAAAGTTGGAAGAACTTATCGAAATATTATCAGAGGAAGAAGTTGGCGTTACTGGAGGAGGTGGTCGATAAGGAGGCGGCTGTCTGGGACCTGGGGAAGTAGCAGGACTGTAATCGGAGAAGGATAAGGCGGGGGATGAAGCAGACGGCAAACCTGCTGCGCTTCTAGTATCGTGATGCGGGGATAAAGGTGTGGGGGAAAGGGCTTTTAACAATTCCTCATTCTGGCTGTACTTCGGGCGAAGTATTAGGAATTTTTCACTGCCTTCCGTTTTGGTGGTCGCCAATTGGTTGACGTATTTCTTGAATTTTGCTCGGGCATCTTCTGCAAAAATTAGACTTTTAAATAATCTCTTTAAATAAATGCAGCAAAATTTAGTTTCATTCTAGAATTCAATGAGGGCGAGTGTTATTCAGTGACGAATTCGGATTTACGTTACAACTAGATAATAGACACTGTGATCTAACATGAACATATACGTACTAAGCCACAGCTTACTCAAGGAAGGCTGCAATATCATGCCACATGATGTATGAGCATATGGAAACAGGCAGTGGAAAGCAAGGCAACCTTTATTTGGTAGAAAATGGAGTCCTCAGGGGTCAGAGATGTATGGATGAGATTTTGCGAGCAGTAATGCGAACATAATTCATTATCGCGGACGATGATGCTCGCCCTTATGGAATCATGAGCAATTAGTTTCAACTTGGCATTGAAAGAACTTGTCAGAATTGATATCACCCAGTACATGTCGTCAAGATGCCAGGTGTTTTCAGCTTTTCGGTGAATATTGCATAAATTTCATCCAAGTACTAATTTATTTATTGGATATCTCCAAATAAAGAACTATACACTTTAATCATTCATCATTGTTGAATTTGTTTCTGAAATCTAGTACCAGGAATTTAGAAACTAATGACGTCATTATGTAAATACAATATGTACACGTTATCCTTAATTACTGTAAGAGAGGGGAATCTTGGGTTTGAGTATAATTAACGTGTTATTCAGTAGTAAGTAGAACATCTGATGAAGCTACAGTGATAGCGAAACATATTAAGCTGTGTTAAATATATTGGAAATATTTATAAAATTGTGTTTTGCGAGAGCGACCTGAAATGTTTCTGCAATCGGCAAGAGATAGCGCACGAAGAGTGAAGTGAATTCATTGGTCGGCAAGTGCAACCTTTCTTATGGCAACTGTCAAAATTTCAGACGTCTACTGTCAATAGTTGTTGTCAGAGATAATATATTTAGGAGATAGGAATCTATTCGATATTATTTTGTGGTTGCTTAGCGCCACCTACCGTTTGTCTAAAAAGTATTTCAAACCGTCAAATCTAAATCCCGATTTCAAGTCATGTATATGTAATATATTCTGCAAGTTCTATTGTAACAAATATCCTTCTTGCTATCTGCTCCATATGTTGCGAATATAGCAAGAAGAGTATCTGTTACACAATAAAGCATGTATGCCGAAATAAGTATGTATATTGCCAAAATAGAACTGCTTACTTGATATTCTTGGAAAGCAATGTATTCCTATCTCAACAACCACGAAATGTAACAATTTTTTTTAATGTATTTGTGTACAAAAACGTAAAACATTCAAAAAAATTAAGCGTTAAAACTGCGACTAAATCAGAAAAACGAAACGAATAACTGATAACCATGTATAACAATAGAAACATAACCTCACGTAACTTCTAATATTTAAGAATGCGCATGCGTATTTGTCTGTATAATTCGATTCTTGCGCTCTCTATCAAATATCTATGAACGAATGAAAAAAGAAAAAGAAGATCAAGGTCACAAATATAAGATAGCTCCCCATGGTTGTTGTTTAAGAGTGTGTTTTGTGCAGCAAGTCAGGCGGTTTCCCAAAAATGAATAAAATCGAATTTCATACAGTGATAAAACACTTCTGGAAAATATTTCGTAAGAAAGGACTTAAATAGGTAATGCTTTTTAATTGAATCTTTGGTTTGATGCTTTACTGTGAAACTGTTTATTAAATTCTAGAGCAAAAAGTAATAAGGTACTACACGTCTTTGCTATTTCCCGAAAACTGCAAGTTTCAATTCGATAACTTCTAATACAGAAAGTGACTATATGTAACTGCAACACAAGCATATTAAAACGAAACCGAAATAAACTTTAAACATTTCAAATTGTTTAATATAATATACATTTTTCAGATGAAACACTTTGTATGTGGATCCAATTCTAATTTGCTTTCCAAAACCTCTAAAGGTAACGAACAGGGCGTGGCTAATTTAAAATCAACAAATAGTAATGCTTTAAATACGATATAATCATATTTCAAAACCCTAACTGAGCACGTCCACGATGTTAATTATTTTTTGGTACATACTGTACATAATAAATCAACAGTGCTGCTTGACATGATATATTTGCTTGGTGACACAATATATTAGTATAATGAATAAAATTATAAACATGATAAATTCAACTCAAAACCTAGGCAACCAACATTACATCAAAGATAACGCCAAAAAGCCGTGTATATGATAAAGTAGCCGACCGAGTCAAATTATTTACTATTGTCCGAAATCTAGAAATGATTAATACTCAAAATATGTGAATTTCCTACAGAATAAGCAATTACAAATAATCTTTTGAGTATCTCACACATGCTTCTTTACAGTAATTAGAAAAAAATGCGATAGGAATAAACTAGAAACGATAACAGTATATTATCTGCCTTGAGACATGACAACATGCAATAAAAATTGTATTGACCGAATATATACTGACTAATATGCCATGGTAAGTGTATTTGATTCAAATATATGCCATAAATTACAATTGCAAACCAGTAAGTAATACGTGAATATATTTGAACTGGATCGACACAATGAGACAGCGTATGTAGTGAAATATGAAGGGATCTATTCGAGGAGAGAAACATATCAGTAAAATACGACGGACAAATTAAACAATACTCGATATAAGCCTTTTTAAGAGCGTAAAACACGCGTTCGACACAGTAATTTTAAAAATTATAACCTCCAACGGATGCAGATTCCACAGGTAGCGAATGTAAACAAAGCGTTTTGACGGTTCGGACGGCAATATACGCGGATGAAAGTCTTACCTTGCGTTAGGGGATCCGTCAGATACCTTTTGAAATGCCTCACAACATCACGATTTGCCACTAGACCACCTTTTTCCACAAAAAATTTGAGAATTTCCTCAAGTGACAGTTCACTAGCAGCCATGACTGAATTCGAGGTTAACCGAACGATTCCGAGCGATCACGCGAGAAACCGGGCTCTCGTCAGACCAAGCCCGTTTGAATTTCAGCGCCAACACAGCTTGACGTTATAAATAATAGTACCTTAATTAAAATTAAATTATGGCGTTATTACCGTGTGGACTTAGAAAATTTAAAGCGGAAACGTATTAAATGTGATATTATGCCGATATTTATGTTATTTATTGCTTGTAACCGTTTTTATAATCGGTATCATTCGGGGAAATCTTCATTTACTAAGATTGTAATGTAAATAAAATTAAAATTTTTTTGAAAGATTTTATAATAAATATCTGTAATTACGTTAACGTTTAACTTCTTAACTTAACTTTCTAATCTTCTCCAATGGGTACTTTTGCAAAAATGATCTGTTTGGAATGTGATAGAAGCCATCAATCAATCTTTAGATAGGAATAAATAATAAAAAAAGGTTAGGTTTGCAAGAAATGTAAAATATTTAACATCAATTTCCGTTACAAGAGATAAAAAAACAGTAATCAACCACAATTAAACTTTACAAATTATTTTAACTCCCCAATCGTGAGAAGGAAATCAGACTGTTACCTGAATATAAACAAAATGCCGTTTACTTATAGTAATCCAATGGGATTAAATCATAGTCGGATGGGTTTCCAGAAACATTTTAAAATAACAAAGATGTCATTTGAAGTAAGTATATAATAAAATCATTTCTTTTCCTTACAACTAATGATTGTTCCCTTTCTCCACTGAGCGCACATGAATGCTTCCAGGAAATTGGTGATAGCTTCAGTTCTAACTAACAAAGAAAGGTTCCCGGGTGTCAAATTCTGATATTAATGGTAGGTAAGTAGAGTATGTTGAGACTTGAAAATATTTTTCTTGTTTCTGCTAAAAGTCATTCTGAGAGGGCGAAACACTCCTTCGAAAATTCACAAATTTTCACTTTTCTTGATTTAATTCTTGAAAGGAAATAGACAGAACAAAAATTAAATGCAAATGTTGTACCTTATCAAAAGGTCTTTCAGGACACATGGATGTTATATATACAGGATGTTGTATTTAAGCGCCACCTTCTTGTGTTACGGCTGATCATAGTACTATGGAAAAGAAATTAACGCAAGTTGTTAATCTTCAGCAGGATATTAAAGATAAATAACTTGCATTAATTGCTTTCCACTAGCTCTAGCATATGCGGGTGGCGCTTAAATGCAACACCCTGTATATACCACATTTACGTGTTCTAAAAGACCTTTGGATGAGGTACAATATTTGCATTTAACTTTTTGTTCTATCTATTTCCGTTGAAGAATTAAATCAGGAAAACTGAAAACCTGTGAATTTTCGAAGGGTGAATTTCAGCACAAACAAAAAAATGTTATTTTCATGTCTTAACATACTCTACCTATCTGCCAAGTTTCATTAAGAACTGAATCTGACACCCGGGAACCTTTCGCTATAAGAACATGCTTGTAAGGTATTTATGCATATGCACATCATAAATATATTGTTTGATGTACAATTTACAGGTATAGCAGTAAACTCCACTCACACAAATTAATTAATTATGCGGAACGCAGCGTTTCGAGAGCACGTGGGCTCCCATTGTCAACCGTGTTACCGACTCAGTCGGTAACACGGTGGAGTTTACTGCTATAACTGTGAATTGTACATCCACACAGTCCTTGCAATCGTCATTTGTTTGATGTAGCATGTTCTAATACATTGACGGGATGTACGCTGTTTTTACTTATTAATAGAACCGGATATGTAGTATTCTAACTTATCGATCGTATATTGTAAAAGAAAACAGAAAGGAGGTGAACCACTTAAGGAATTTATTTTATAATTGCAAAAACTTAAATTGAAATTTTACACGGTCTGCAGTTCAATCTAAGAGGTTAGTTAGTTTATAGTGTATTATACACCAGCATAAAAAATATGATTAAGAAAAAGCGATTTAACATGGTAGCGCAAGATGGCTAGCCAGATAGCATGATCCCAATCCATTAGATTGAAGAATTAAGAGAATTCAAAATGAAGTCGCAAATATAAATATCAACACGTTGCATATGTAATAGATCACCAAAAACAAAACTGCCGGCTTTTGTCATGTTTAATAAATTCTCGAAAGGAAAAAGCATCTTAGTGTATTAGTTTTTGTTCCTAAAGAAACATTCGAGTCTCTTCAACCCTTAAGTGGACTTTCACTACAATAACATAAAATGAAATAGTAGCTCAGTATATAATTCTTACGACAAAGCGGACATCTTCATTACTCTCATCGGATGTAATTTAATTCTATCATCATCGCTTTTTAGGACAGCTATCGACGCTTGATGGTTTATCAGCGGTCGATGGTCTATTGTCCAGCAGGTCAGTCGTTTAGCGATGCTCCGAACCATCACTAATTGCAGGTGTCGTGCATGGCTGAGATGTTTCGACCGATTATAGGTATACGTGCCTCAAAATATTTAATTAAATGCGTTTTCCGTTGTAATATTATATTTTAATCTGATAAACGCGCGGACGACCGGAATTTCGTTCTTCTTCGGCGTGTTCAACGTCTTGCGTTCCGTAATTTCGGTTAAAATGGCACTGTGTAGCTATCGTTAGACGCTTTTCTTCGAACCATAGAAATAAACTGATAGATGCGAGATATAGTGGACTTCTGAACACGCTGATTTCTTAAAATGCATAAATACAGTTGGCCATGTAATTTGAGAAATAAGAAACAAATAAGAGCTGCTGAAAAGAAAAGGTATTCAACATCAAAGTCAGAGTCTTCGCAGTTTTTCGTCAATTACTTCCTAATAGATGCTCATAAATATTATCGATACATAGAACCGTTTTGCATCTTTAAAGAGCTATCACATTGCACTAAACTTCTTTGAATTGACACTTACAGAGTGCGGCCAGCACACATTGAAAGGAATGTATACATAATAAAATCCTATTTTTTTTAGAATTTGGTATGTCACCACCTATTTCCTGGACCTGTACTTTCAGAGATTTCTAGAGCTTTGACCCAGTGGCTTTTACTAACAACTTAACCACAATTCCATGGCATTGTATTTATAATTTCCCTAATAGTAATGTTCAATTTTTCACAACACTTTTGTAATGTTCATCAGTTTTCTACCTCTTTCTCCACTGATTCCTCAAATTGTAGCCTTGTTGCAGTACACGTCAACACACTGTCTGAGTCCGATATTCTCTCAGCCTTCTGAAAAATAAGCTTACATCAGGACCTGATCAAGTGCCAAGCTTTATACTAAAGGATTGCTCATCGACATTTTTAAGACGACTGTTAAGAATTTTTAACCTAATTCTGAGAATCTGTACTTTCCCTGAAAGGTGGAAACTTGCTAGAGTCTGTCCGGTATTGAAGAACGGTGATATATCGGACGTATCCAATTATATGCGGACACCGATTTACTAAATTATTGCAATAGTAATATACGTACTAATACTACGTCCAATTTTATGTTATCATCAGTTAATGATATTAATTCTTTACTTAATTCTATTAAATCTCAATCAAGTGGTATTAAAGGCATCTTGCTGACCACACCTTGTGCAGTGTGTTTTTCCTGATTGCTGGAAATGGAGCATTAGTACACCTATTCCGAAATCTAAAACACCTGCAGATTTCTTTAATTATGCAAATTCGACATTTCCTTGGTAGTCATGATATTTTACCTGCGGGGCAGTCAGTATTTTGTTTGGACTATAGCTGTGAATCTGCATTGGCACACATTGTAGATGAATTGTACGAAAAATAATTTAAATATATCAAAGATGTAGCGAGGTACAATGGTTTCTCTTCTACGGATGTTGACCGTATCTTAAGGAAGGTCCAATACAAACAGCACATCGGAAATTCCACGACCTTGACATCAACACACACGGGTAATAAAAAATTTGTTGCACTTCCTTTACACCCAACAGTAAAAGGGTTAACTAAAATTTTCCGCCAACAAAATATGAATGTGTCTTTTGTATCAAAAAACTACTTAAAGAATCTCTTAGGCAATCCCAAAGATAAGCCGGAGATGTTGAAAAGATCTGGAATTTACCAAATCGCATGTAATGATTGTGATAAAGTTTATATTGGACAAACAAAAAGGAGTATCCAAACGAGGTTCAAAGAACATATTAGACACTATCGTTTCCATAAACCAGAACTGTCAAGCGTAGCTGACCATATGGTAAAATCCGGACACACGAGTCTGTTGCCATAAGGCCCTGTTAAAGATACGGTTCGTTTTCGTTCCACCCTTTCCTGAAAATACACAGATATCCGAGACTACCCATAGATTGTAAATAGTCATATGTTTTAAGATATTTTGGAGCCTGCGTAGAAAATAATTTGCCTGTGTGATACAGTTTTTATATTCAGTCGGTAACACGGTTGACAATGGGAGTCCACGTGCTCTCGAAACGCTGCGTTCTGAATAATTAATAAATTTGTGTGAGTGGAGTTTACTACCTGTGAATTACACAACCACACAGTCCTTGCAATCGATATTATACATTGTAGATGGTTTGATACGTAGTATAGATGACAACCAAGTTACTGCTTTGATTTCATTAGATTACTGAAAGGTTTTTTTGACAGTATTAACCATTCTCTTTTACTTGCTATTATGTCAGCTTTAGTGCTACTTCCATATTATTCTTCATTTTATACTATTGAACAGAACTCAAATAGTTTCGTATGATGGTACGTTATCTTCCTCACTTCCTATTATTACTAGTGTCCCTCAGGATAGCATTCTTGGCCCTACATTGTATATTATTTATACATCTAATATTGTAAAATGCTTCAGATACCGTAAACACTTATTACCACAATTGCTAGCAACAGATACAAACATTACAGCCTCATTACAAAGTTATAGTTTAGAGGATGCTACGTTAAATCTCATAATGGCATGGAACAGTTTGAAACCAAATACTAGTGAAATGTTGGTTCAATATTAGAATCGTAAAACGAAGAAACATAGATATGTAACTAAATAGTAAAATCTACTTCAGGTTGTATAAGAGGAAACCGACGTGGAAGACTGGAATGAAGACGTTGTGTTGAACAACACAGAACAAGATGAAGAAGAATTCGATACAGAATCTGCAAAGAAAGCAGATTATATGTTCAGTACAATAGAACAATCTATTTCAACTGATGAAGCTCTAATATCACTAAATGAGGTGATTTAGTGGACTGGAGAAAACATAGAAATTTGATTATTGAAAAAAATATTAAATAGTAACCTACACAAAAAACAGCGGCAACTACACATAACATAATTTTTTATTTCTGAATAATAAAAATATGTACCTTTTACATACGTATTGTTATCTATCTTTCAATATTGTTTTATTTTACAATTTCAGTCAAGTTTAAAATAAATGTTTGCTAACAAAAAAAAATCATTGCTTAACGAATACGTACGTACGTATCTTTTATGTTAGGGACTCCTCAATTCAGTTTAAAGATATCGTATTTTGGGCTCTTCCATGTATGTAAATTAATACAAAATTAGAGTGTTACCTATACACAAAATAGTACAGCCAAATTAAACATTGGTTACTTGCACGCAGTTGCAATTAGTCAGTAAATCTTTCACTTTTCATATCATACAATATTTTATAATCTCTTACCGCTTTGAGAGCGAATTTATTACAAGCCATTCATCGGGAACCGATTTTGTTTCTTCAAGCCCACATATAAGCACGTATGTACATATGTACAAATTCACGATCTAATAGTAGGAAGTTATGATTCCGCTCGCACTACAATTTCTACTGAAAGATATGTAAATATTTTCGAACGTAATTACCGTAAATTAATTAGCCGTTCCCCAAGGGATCGCCTTTAATTCCCAATATTTTATTACCGTTTTATTGCTTATAACGTTCACTTCTAACGGAGAACTAACGACATAAATGGACAGTAAATCTCGTTTATGACTTCGAAAATAATTTCGACAACCGGTTGAGTTAACCTATTCAAGTTACCTTAAATAAATAATATTATTTACGTTCTATGAATATTTAAATGATGGAAACTACTCTCGGTAGAATATGAATACCTAACCAAATTGCCAACGTATGTGCATATGGTATCCTGACTTGCGTTAATGTTTTATCGGTTTTTATGGTAATTTTTAATGCTGGTACATGCAATTTATTTTACTTTCAATTAAGCGGAATCATAAATACATTTCGAAAACTGGTGGGGTATATGTGTTTCAAATTTCACGTGCCTGAAAGTGTATTTATTTACTTTTTTAATCGAATATTGAGTTCATATTTCTTACGCTAAATTCATCAATATTTTAATAGTAACAAAGGGTAGTTAACAAGGTTCTTCAGTAATAACAATCTGGCTTTCAAATGTTAAGACTGCTACGTTAAAATACTTGGATGTCACTAGTTGTACGATTTGATAAATACATACAATTATAGAATAATGTCAATATGAAAATGTTTTATTCAGAACACTTCAATACGCATTTGGTGAAATGAAGACTATGGTCAGATTACTGCACGGCTATCATTGAATCTTTAAAAATATAAAAAAGAGAGTTGATTCCTAACGATGTGATAATAAGTCGTAACGGTTGTCGGGTTCCGCTGTGTCACTAGGTTTTTTGACCCTGACGTTTCACGAACCGCAGTTGTTTGCGAAACGTCACCGACTACTATTTGTTGTGAAAATATTAATAATAATGATTTGTTAAAGGCGAACTAAATAGCCGAAAGTGGAAAAAATAATGAAGGCAATAGTTAATATATTGCACCATGGTGCCTTATCGTGCATGAATGTTTAAAGGCCTTCATTTGGATCTAAATCACTGATATATGGCATCAAGATATCATCTAATACACACTTATATTGGTGTTGGGATTCATGGTGCCTTGGCAGAAATACAGTGGTCCAGGACCTTCGGCTAATATACAGGTCCATACCATAACTGATGGAGGGTGTTTCACCGTTCTTAGTACACTAGTTTCACCAAATCGTTCAGATGAACGTCGTCTAACAAATTGAACTCTTTCGGTCGTGACTTCTAGTTTTGACTTATAGCTGAATACGATCTTTAGCGGAAAGACATTGTTCAAACAAAAGAATTTCGATTTGCATATCATTTAAGTTATTTTTTCTTGCCTTTCGTCAATCTTCATTTGTATAATATTGATGACGTTTGGTCCATTCGTAACGTGCTCGCTTCATCATCGGTGCTCATCTTGGCTTATTCAGGAGGCGTCTGCATTTTAATCCGGCTTCGTACAATCATCTACGTACTGTACACGTGTATATTTGCACCCGTTGTTGAGACTTTACATTTTCTATTTCTTTGGCGAATGAACCTCGATTTTCAATTGCTAGTTGCAGGATACGTCAGTCATCTCGATCAATGAAGGAGTTAACAGCGTGGTAAATCTTAGTATAATCGGCATAAGCTAATAACAGGGAATTAATAGATTTTAAAAGATCATCAGTGTATATATTAAAGAGGAGTGAACCAAGTGTTGATCCTTGGGGTACTCCAGAAGTGTAGCAAAAAACCATGGATTTAGAGGACTTATTAGGAAAGTTAATGATCGAGAAATAGAAAGACATATACCAAATATATGATCAGAGAAGCAATCTTGAATCAAAAAGTACTCCCAAGTCTCTTACTTTTTCTGTTCTTGTAATAAATGTAGATTGAATAATATAGTTGAAAATGAAAGGATAACATTCTAGATTTTGAGGTCGCAGCAGAATCCCAGATGATATTCTGAAGCGACCCGACGAGTATATATAACAGACATGAAGAATCAACTTCACCAGTGAAGGATAGAAGCCAATACTCTCTAGTTTAACATAAAGTAAATTATGATTAATGCAATCAGAGGCCCTAGCAAAGTCAATGCAGATCACATCAACCTGTCTTCGCTCGTCCAATCCTCCAGAAATATAATGAATAATATTTGGTTACAGCGGATCCACCCGACATAAATCCGAGTTGATGGACTGGCAAAAATAGTATAACATTAAGGTAAATGTTATACATTATATGTTCAAATACTTTTAGTTTTCCAAATGGTTGGAAAAGTGGAATTTTTAATAATTAAATTGTGTCGTATCGACAGCGGATATGCTAAGATATAAGCATAATAATTATTCTGCCATTCCGGTCGACTTTCTTGAACAGCTTGCTTCAAATATATTACTTGTCATCAGTAGTAACAGTTTCAGAAGGTTTCAGCACCTCATAATATATAAAGTCTTTTATATCCCACCAAATATAACCTCATCAGAAAAAATATTTCCCGTTGACTATGATGGACCAGCTTCACCAGGCTGTACCCAAGCTTTTTACGTTTAAGATTTTCGTACTGAATCCATTTTTCATCTCCAGTCACAAGTCAATACAGAAAACTTTTCCTTTGTTGTCTTTGGGAAAGCATTTCATAAGTGACTTTTCGATATTCCATCTGCCTTTGTGTTAGTTCGTGTGATACGCAATTTCCAAATTTTTTAACCATTCCCATTCCATGTAGATGCCCACAGACAAGGGATTCATCAACATTCAATTCTTTCGCAAATTCTTGTAGCGTTTGTCTGTTGTTTTCATCCAATAATGCTTGCTATCTTTTATCTTCAAATTTTTTTCGATCTAACTTCGCGTTCTGTGTCTTCAGTATCGAATAAACTTCCTTACAATTTTCGTGTCATTGTTTCCTGCAGTTTTTCATTGTACTTTTTATCTATAAACAAGTTGTGGCAAAAATAATTCTTTTCGGAGTTCTTTTATCTCATCATTTCATATTTCAATGTACCATGCAATCGATTATATAAACAAAATAATTTCTACTTTACTATTACGGTCACAGCTTTAGTTTGGTGTGGCTGAAGAAGCACTACTAGATGCACTTGCAGCACCATCGAAGAACCCTCAAGGGAAGTAGGGCAGTAGACAGAGGCTAAATTGAAGATATGGTTGAAGAATTTATTATAACTACAGATGCAGATTCATTGACAGATACATCGATTCTGATTTTGAGGAAGAAGGGGAGTGTGAATTCACATCATAGAGTAACCCTTAAATCATACAATCGTTAATAAATGATCGTGCAAGTGTGATCTTGAGACCAAATCAAGATGAAGGACAGTCTATCGGTTTTCTTAATTTCAGACTAAATATTTATTCATACTTTTTTAAGATTCCCGTAAGATTTCGCTAAACACTGGTATAATTTCGTTAATTAACACTAATTAACGTCGCGATTTCACCCTTGGAACATTTACTTTTCCCTTATTTAGCATTTCCGCCATTTGCCGTCCAATAATTACGTTGTAATACATGATATGCTCGAGGAGACACTTTATTCTGCTCATTATCGTATGATAATAATAATAATTGCAACCCACATACGGTAATTCGAAAATTCCGCAATTTTATGCATAAGTTTGTGTGCTACGACATCGGGTCATTTCTCGTTGTCACCATCGTGAGACTGTTTGTTCAGTGTCGTAAAATGATAGGGAAATTGACGGCCTTAATTGGACTAGAAAAGAAAAGCACCTGCTGCTCCCTAGTAAAATAATTTAAACGTTTTATAATTAAAATAACGGCCTCGCAAACGTTTAGTAAATTATAATATCGACATAAATACATCATCGTTATTAATAACGGTTATCTATGTATAACACGTAAATACGTATGTACACATATTCGCGTGTTGTGCGATGTTTCACTTGTCGCTTTACGAGAGCATGTAAAACATAATGTAATCGGTGTAATAATCATGGTATCGTGGAGGAATACACAGGAAGAATGTCAAAATGCGGAAGATTAATAAGAAATCTACTACGTTTGAATTTGTTAGTATATAGAATTTCGTCATTGGATTTGCGTAGGATCTTTCGTGGTGCTCTGGCGCTTTTTAACGCGTTTGACGTTTTCGACGTAGCCATTTACCATTTCCTTTTGCGTTAAATGCTAGCATATAACCAATTTTGAATATTTATTCGTTTGGCGTCATAAATGATCCGCTTAGCTCTCACTTGTTTTCTGTACAAATCTACGGTATTAGATTGCAGTTGTTGAGTCCCACTCAGCATACCCTGAATATTCTTTCCATAAAAGAGGTTTATATATATTGTAATGATATAAATTGTTGTCCTTTATTTAGCAATAATTTTCTTCTATAATTTTACCAGTTCACCTATTGCAGATATATTTTTCGTCACTGTTTGGTGCACGCCGTTAATTTTTATTTTGGTTGATGTTAAAAGTTGGAGGCGAAGTACCGCCAGTACTCCCTCTTTATGAAATTTTTAAACACAGATATTCAATCTGTAAAGGTTTCTTTTAAAAATTTTACAGACATCTACTTTGGGTATCCTTTAATAACTAATTCCACACAATTTCCTTGTTTAAAAAAAAGAGTCCCTTCAACAACACTTGCAGAGAAGACGTAAACTTTAGTATCGTTCATCTTATATATCGCTTTTCGTAAACATATTTATATGTCATTAAATTTTTCTAAATTTCACCTTTAAAAGACGTTTAATGTACAGTACTCACACATTTCAATTACATTGTATGAATATGCATTATTCCGAAATTGTACTCATAATGTTCGAAATATCTCGAACGACGAAAGGATGGCACGACTGGCAGCAATTTCCTTTATAATATCACACATGTCAAGTATGTGGGTGTATACTGAGTGGCCTACCATACAGGCGAACCAATGCGTTGCCCTAGATATAAAACAAAAGAAGAACAGACAGATGAAGATCGGGAACAAAAGTGAGAGTGGCATTTTTATTCTCCTAAGAAAGTATAAGTCGTTATTTTTCTCATATAACTCCGTAAAATTATAAATATCTTCGTATTATATTTAATAAAGTGTATCAGCTGATACTACACAAAATTCTGAAGTTCCGGACACTTACGTTGGAAGCCGAAGGCCAGTCCTAAAGCCGAGCCAGTGAGTACGATTTCAAAGGTTATAGACGTCGAATCTTCTTAATTTCTTCAAAATTAATTCTATCTCGATCTCATATTTAGTTTCATAAATTAATTAGAATATTTCAAGTTTAGCTAGTCAGGGATTGCCTTAGGTTTACTGTAAACATTTTCTTTGTAAAAAAAAGCGGTATATATACATATATATTTTCTTTTATTTGTCTTTTTTAACTTTACATTTGGTATTTTAATTTAGAAAACATTTTCACATAATTCAAAACAAATAACTCAAAATTTCAATTCAATATATGATAATAATATATAATATTAGTAAGAGGGCAACTGAGGTGTCGTGCATATTTCCACCACAATATATATATATTGTGGTGGAAAATCCAGGTTCGTTAAAATTTAATTGAAATTTTGACTTATTTGTTTGGATTTATTTATTGGAATTAAAAGTGATCCAAACACTGGGATCTGAACACTGCGAACTGAATAAGTGATCTACGTTTTGTCCATGGCCTTGTTACTGCATTACTGCATCCCCTCGCCATAAAGGGTGAAGCGCCGTTAATTATTTTCTCAACGGCAAAATAGTTACTCCAAAGTACCAAATCTGCCCGAAGAGCATAGTCGCTGAACCTGTCGGACGTTGGTTTAGAATGCCCGACACCTCAGTTGCCCAAGTGCTGGCCCTCTTACTACCGAGCCGTTTGAATTTAATAATAATTCCCTTTGGTTTATTTCTAAAAAGGTATCAAATACATCAATAGCGGAGAATGATTACAATAAATTACTATCGAAGAATTCATGAATCTCGTAAAGAAAATTGTTAAATTTATTTTGAAAGTTCTTATATCCAAGTTCTTATATTTTTATAGATTATGAATGTAGCTTTTCAAAGTTTGAGCCGATACACTTCCGTCTAAGCGAGCATAAATGATTTAAGCAATACGCATAATAGACTTATTCACTCCTGTGTAATAGACGTGTTATAGACATGATTTATTTCGTATCGTCTCAATAGTTCATCTGTAATATTCTTTGGCGATTCATAAAGGCATAAATTTGGCAAAGGCAAGTATGCTATGCCTTTTGAACACTACACGTATTTATTTTCTTTAAATTGCAGACGCTTCTCGTACATAACTTCTATATCTTAAATACCCTACTTGCGTCTATAGAATTTCTCCAAAAGAATCTTCGATGAAATCAAATATAGAACGTATATCTTTCGAGCGATATGCTTGGCAAGTATATAAAAATGTTCCTTCTGGTTTAGTTTGCTATCAAATTGCAGCTCCAAAAATTTTACATGAGTCATTGAACTAAGATGTTCTTATGATTTATTCTAAACTTTTTATCCTTTTCTAAAGCAAGTGAAATTTATTTGTAAAAAAACTTCATTCATAATACCTAATGTTTTTGCTGTTTCTTCAATTTTTTGCATTAAATTTTCTTTAATAATTATTGAAATATATTATAAAACCATCATATTAACACAAAGCCTTGTTACTTGCGATATATCATTTGTGTAAAACACAAAGAGAAATGGACCTAGTATGAATCTTTGAGGAAGGCCCGTTAACAGGTTTGATCGACCACTTTTTCCTTCACATCTCACTCCCACACACTGCATACGTGCATATCACACACATTACCTCTGGACCCCGTGACATGTAATGTATGTAGTAAAATTCTGTAATCAACAGTTTGGACAGATCCAAAAATACACTTGGGTTTTGTCCCGCGTTTGGCGTTGATTCTCAGAAGAACCAGGTACGTCCTCTTCTAACAAGTAACTCCAAATACGGGACAAAACCCGTGAGAATAACAAGACATCCTTTATCCGCAAAAACAAACGCTACCGCTAGAGTTACCGTTGAAGTAGTTCTTTCCTATGTATAAAAGAATGAATATAATGGTGTGCTCTAAAGTGCCTATAAGCGGTATAAAAAGTCATTTATTTTATCACTGTTGGTATTCTGAAACATTTCACTGTTTCTCTAACCGCAACCCATCACCAAAAACTAGACGCACGTTTCGACAGGTAAACTATCATCTTCAGCAGTAATACTAAACTAATAAACTAAACCAAAACTGCACTGTTTATATCTAAGATCGACATTCTATGTCCATGCATGATCTAATAATGAGTAAAGTCTAGAATTTAGAGTGCCTAAATCCGTTTTCATCAAAATATGTTTGTTTTTGTAAATAAAATTTAGCTCCTCTAAATTCCAGGTTTTCATAGCCAGTAGACCGTAACCTTAATAGGGTATATATGTATGGTGTAGTTTTGGTTTAGTTTGTTGGTTCAGTGTTACAGCTGAAGATGATAGCTTAGTTATCAAAACGCTCGTCTAGTTTTTAGCAAAGTTATTGTGGTTAGGGAAATAGTGCATGTTTCAGTATACGCTGGTAGCCAAATTGTTATTAATTGTTGACATTACAACTTAATGTAGATTTGGCTTAGAAAGTTTAACTGATGAACTATAAATGAAAATACGCAGAGGTGTCTTTAACTAAGTTTATTCAAAATAAAAAAGCAAACAAGCAACTCAAGAGAAATTTGAAAATGTTAAGTTACTAATCTAAATCCTTTAATAAAAGGACGGATAGTAAAGTAGCGCTGGTGAATAACGGGGTGGTAGTTACACTCCTAGGGTCCCGATAATTAAATATGGTAAATACGTTAGACGAATAAATGAATGAAAATAAAACGGACGCGAGGGTTTGCGCGTGTTGTCCGTATATTGCGGTAGTTGTTTCCCTAACGAAGACGCTGAGTACCAGCACTTGAACAAAGGGTTTTGAAGTGCTGAGGGCACGAGGTCTATCTTATGAAAGCCGTGTAAGGTTTTGCAGGTAGGGAGAACACAACTATACGGAAAATGTGTGACTAGGCAAGTTGATGGTGTGTAGCGTTAAGTTTTGTGATTTACTGTTTGTATTAAGAAGATTTAAGTTAAAGTCACTGCACGCAATGATCAGACAAAGCCCTAAACTTGAATTTATAAATATCAATATATCTAATAATTCTATGCTCTTCTGTTTCAGGAACAACAACTCAATCGCATTAACATCTTCCAGGACATAAACACGGGAATCATCACGGATCGAGTCCCTTCGAGCAAATGCACAAACAGTTTGAAACTGTGGTCCTTTATGTAGTCCATATGCACGGTGTTCATCCAGTGCTCACTGAGAGCCAGAAGAAGGAATTTGAAATACTCTTTATCAAGAAATTATCCAATGTAATGTATCTCATTACTTATGCGTTATGCGTTTTGGCGTGAAATTGAAGATATATATTCTTTTTTATTGCCATCAATTACGTTGAATGTTAGGTTTTCATCCATAGCTGTTCTAAAAACGCTTTACTCGGACAATCGATGGCCAAACCTCATCCCTAAGCACCTCCTTTAACGTGTCAAGAGATATCGATACTCTAACAGATGATTACTCTTATAGAAGCTTCGATTTTATTTTGTTTTATTTTCATTTCATAAATTTTCTTACTTTTTAAAAGTTACGGCTTCATCAGTAGCGGTTAGTTTTAAGCCACATACAGTTACTTACGAAAGTTAGACGATATCAAGTAGATTGTTTCCCCACAGAAAAAAAACACGGAAAAATATGTATACAAAATCTCACGAAAGTCTACATACAATACATAAAGTGTATATGAAAAGCTACTAGTAATAAATTAGTAGTTCGTAACGCCACCTATAGCACTTAGCCTACGTGGCATTGAGTATACTAATTTTTTCTGTCCCTTCTTTAAGTATTTGTGCCCATTCTTCCACTATTACGTGCTTTAGGAAATCGCTCCCACTTTTTCCTAAGCGAGGTTTTAATTCGTCCCATAAATGTTCAATAGGGTTTAAATTCGGCGACTGAGGGGGAGAATGAAGTGTGGCGCATTACATAGTACCCATTCCATTGCTAGATAAGACGTATGCTTAAGATTATTGCCTTGTAGGAATATCCATCCCCCACCATGCTCCAATTTTCTAACACTGTGAATTTGCCACAAAATATATAACATATAATAACATATTTATGTTTATCCATAATCTCATCAATAAATCCAATATTTCCTATCCCAGCTGCCGAGATACAACCCCGAAGTAAAACCGACTGCCCACCATGCTTAACTGTAGACTGCACATTTTCTTTTTAAACTTAGCGTTAGGTTTCCCCCAAACTTTGTCCATCAGGTTCGAATAGGAGCCTTTATTTTGTCTCTAAATAACACTTTATTCCAGAAACTACATTCCTCGTTTTTATATTTGCGAGCGAATTCCAATCTTTTGGTTCTGCTTGCGTCACTAATATGTGGTTTACGTCTAGCGCTACGCTCATTATAACCAGATTTTTAAGACATACCGTTTGTCCTTCGAGAAAAACAAGGATAGACGAGATATATTTTTAAATGTACCACATTGTACAACATTGGCTATATAAATGATCAAGGTCTACTAACAATTTTTGAAATTTCTGTTCATTCTTGAATATAACGACTACTAATTTGATGTTGTTCGAAATATCCCTTCTTCGTTCCATCTTGTTAGCTAAGAGAACTTTGTTCAACTAAAATTATATATCTTGCTATTTCTATAAATATCGGCACATTCCCTATTTTAGAAAGACTAGATTTTATACAAACATGCTTTTAACCTGCATGTAGACTTTCGTGAGATTTTGTATACATATTTTTTCTGTAGAAAGACAATTTACTTGAAGCTGAACTTCATATATTTTTAGTTTTACATTATAACAATTGTATTACAATTATTAATATACTTAAAATCGTTTTTGTAGTTGTTATCTTGAGATTTTTACTTGTGTATGTAGACTTTCGTGAGCAACTGTACATGTGAATGTGCATATTCATCAATAGCACCTGGTACCAAAGTTGAGAATTGCATATTATATTTCGTAATTTACAACTTAAATGTATTGTTTAGGCTTACTCATCAGAAATATAGATTCTCTCATAATCTCTTCAGTAACCCGTCCACGTATAAACATTGGTGGCTACCTCGAATTTTATCTGCAATGTCGATCAATGGGCAAAATGTAAACACATGAAAACAGAATTCCAAGTATTGTGTAGCCACTACCGGTCATTTCATTTTCCCCTAATTATCTATCAACCGAATCGGTTTTTTTTTTCTTTTCGAAAGTCGTTCCATTCCGTTCGACGAATAATAATCTAAATACCGCTCCGATGATAAAGCAATTTACTCGGCTCTCTATTTGCATAAAACAATCGCCTATTTAGATATCGCGAAACGGAATGAACACAATGGCCGATGCGGGAAAAGAAGAAAGGCGACAAGGGGGAGGCGGCGTAATTGCGGACGTTGAGCAACCGGCCACTAATAGAAAAGAGGAGCTTAAAGTTATGTGTGCATTGCTACTATGTATCCGCTACTCGCTGTAAGGCCGGCCGCACATTATTGCGATCAAGACGTTTCGTTCAAAAACAAACTTGCTTTGCTTCTACACTTCTTCCACGTTGGTTGAGTTGGACTATGAAAATATACGAATTATCTAATATCAATAAATATATTATATGGAGAAAAGTGAAACCACCTATCACTATGCGATCAGATAGCGAATTGTTCTTTTCTTATCATCGTTTGATCATCAAAGCTATCACGTCTTCAGATAGATTTCATTTCTGAAGTTAAACCTCTCCTGACATTGCATATACATATAACTTGATGCAGTAAGTTACAATATATCGAGGATTCCATCTCCAGAACTTCACATAATTTTCCACGAAATGATTGCAGTTAAATGATTTGAATTTCAATCAGCATACACATGGGTCTAAGTAATTCCAACTTCGTAGAAATTGGTATATTTTTGTGAACTCAGTCTAATCATAAAGCGCAAATTCAGCGAAAGAATAAATATTGGTTTAATTGAATCAACTACCATTTCAGAAACTCTTGATGAGACAAGAAAAATAAAAGCTGAAAGAGTTGAAAATAAATATATTTCTTAATTTTGGAGGAAAAATATGTCATTGCATTTATTTTGATTCTTGATCACAGAAGCAAATAAAATAGGGGATAGCAGTGCAAAAAGAGCTGGGATATTAGATACTAGTCCTTTGTATAACAATCCTTTATTTTCAGATATTTTATACAGATTTCTTTTATATATATATTTTACAAAATATATGGTAGAACGAATAGGATTCATTCTGTAAAGTTTTCTATCTATCGGTGAAAGAACTTTTTTACGTTTGATATTTCATGTAATCTCCTGAAACTCCAATACATTTATTCCAAAGGTTTTCTAGTAATTTAAGACCGTTGTTAAAGTGTGATTCTATAAGGTCTGTAAAATATCCATCCACGGTTGCAACAGCTTCGTCATTTGATGCAAAACGTTTTCCAGTTAGGAATTTTATCAGGTTTCGAAACAGATAATAGTCAGGTTGAGACAAATCTAGTGAATATGCTGCATGTTTAAGCAATTCGTACTTTAATTGATTAAATTTTTCTGTCGTCAAGAGACTTGTGTAAGAACGTGCAGTGTTTTGATGAAAAAAAGTATTTTTTCTCCTTTAAAGTAGGTCTTTCCTCGTAAGCTTTTACAAGCACGTGATCCATGAGGTTACAATAATATTCAGAGCTAGTTTTTTTCCTTTTTTGAGGATAATCGATCCCAAAAAACTACCATAACCTTTCCTGCTGGTGGAACTGTCCTTGTCTTCTTTGGAGCGCTTCCACCAACTTCAATCCATTATTTCGACTGTTCTTTTCAATCTGATGTATAACTGCAGCGTCAACTTTCATCAACAGCTAAAATCCATTTTATTCTACTTAAATTAATCCAAACGCGCTTGAGGAATACGCTCTCGAATACATTTTTTGTCAATTGGTACCAAATGCGGCATCCATCTTATGCAAAGCCTTTTTGTACGTAATTCTTCACGCAGAATATTTCCAATTCGCCCTTTTGAGATTCATCTAGCCTCAGTTATTTCATACACCTTCATTGGTCGATCATCTAACACCATATCATGGATTTTATTTGATTTTTCCATTTCAACAAATCCAATGGTACTTCAATGTTACAGCTGCTGTTATTAGATGAGAGATCGAGATAAAATTTTACATATCTTTATATAAAGGATGGAACTTCCCAATACAATTATGATTTCACTATTACTAACATCACCTATGTATGTATCAAGCCGAGAACTTCACAGACTATTTGCGTATTGCTAAAGGCAAAGTTATATGGTCCGATTTCTAAAAAGATTCATGACAAAGCGTGATTTAATAATTTTAATATTTCAATCCATTGTTGTACAAAATTAATGTTAAACAAACATCGAAACTGCGAATGTGAAACAGTCACCAACCTCAATTATATCTTACTTACGTTCATCGCTGCCCGAAATTAACACACAGCGTACCAACACTTGCTATCTCGTCATTTAATCCATCAATAACATCCATCGTTTTTGTTTCACGTCGTTATCGATGACGAAAAGTGGTGCTTTTATGTTCACGTCAAGAACAGAAAAGAACGGCTTAGCTCTAAAAAAGGCAGCGCCCCAAGCAGAAGTTGATATTGTGCGTCTAGTAGTACAAAAAGGGTGCCGTCTGCCATGAATTACTTCCGACCAATGTAATCATCGCAATTGAGATTTACTGTGAGATTTCGTCGTCTTAAGGAAAAAAGATCATCGAGCGATTTTGCTAAATGATAGCACTCTCCCTCGTGTCATCATAAAGGGGATCTCACACAATCGGATTACCATCTCCTTAGCTCTCTATCGAAGAACGTTAGAGGTATCTCAATCTGATAACAATGTCATGCCTTGAAATTGGCTTGAGGGCTTCTGCACCTTTTCTGAAAAAGTCAGTCCGGGTAGGATTTGAACCCACGTCCTCTCCCTTGCCTGAGGGAGCGGCACTTTTGAAGTGATTTAAATTCACAGGTTCCCGTGGTCTAGCGGTAAGGAAAAAGACATGGGTTCAAATCCTACCGGGACTGACTTTTTCAGTAAAAAAGGTTAATAATGAGAAGGAAATTGCAATTTATCATTACGAATTTGCCAACGGAAGTTTCATATTAATTTCATCGAACTTCTTCAGACGTGGAATCGAAAAACTGCCAGATCGTTGGGAAGTTATCGTAAACTTATTTCTAAGCAGTTTATGCATTTTGTTTGTTAAAAACAATAATAAATCCTAAAGTTTTGGAACACCTTTGATTGTTACTCATTTAAACTTGCACGCTGCCGTCGTTTCGTAACGCTTAGTGTACGCTTAACCTAAGAGGATGTGCTAAACGTTCTGAGACGACCGGAGTTCGCATCAGTCATCGGAAAACCACGCCGGGAAAACTAGGAAAACTACTCGAGTTTTAATGTAATTGTCGTGTATTTTTTAATTGGAGACGATTTAATGGAATACACTGCCCAGAACAACGACGTCGCATCGGTGCCGAGTCGCGTGCGATTTCTCTCTACGTACTTATTTCTTTCCGTTTTTCGAAACGCTTTGGGAATTTTAATGAATATGCGTTTGTATTTGTTTACGTGCGGTGCACTTTACGCCATTCGCCCGCTAGAAAACTAGGTAAGCGTATGCGTGGTGAGAAAGAAGGCCGGACGTGTAGCGGTAAGCCGAGGAGTTTAATTCAAATAAAAGGAAATGCGATATAATTACAATCTCGAAATGGAGCAAAAGAAAGCCGTTTGTTTGCTCTTTGTTGCGGAAGGGAAGGGGGCAAAAGTTCTATGTTTCTGAAAATTTCTACAATGGCTTTCTTTTTACCGTGGTAATATACGATAGAAAAAAGAACATATGACATTATTTATCTGATGCTATGAGACAGAATCTTCAAAGTAATGCATGTAACATTTAATTAAAAAAAATAACCTTAATGTTGCTTAGAAGATATAGGGTAAGGTGAGGGAAATGGGCGTGTGGGGTATTTGGGCAGTTAACTTAAATATGTATTCTTTGGGTGATAGTACATCTTATTTTGGAACGGTTTTTTTTCTAAATGTTATTGGTTTTTGTATCTACTATCGATAATGATAGATGTCCTCACCTTTCTCTGAACGCAATGAATGTGAAATCTACTGGAATTCCCGACAAACTTACACGATTTATGAACAAATTCCTATGGGTGATTCATTGGTGACAAGATGGATAAATCAATTTAGTGAAGGACGTGAAAATGTGTACACTGAAGCACGGAGTGAATACTTATCACTGCTTACAAATGCATTTAAAGAAAAGATTAGATATAACCGATACATCATTGCGCTGCTCTTAATTGATCTTCCTTATATTTCACGTCCACTACATGAAATTGTGCCCGAAAAATTATAAACTTTCGAAAACTGTAACCTCGTTAGGTACTCACGACCATTAAGAGACGGGCTTGCAAGTTCACTTTTTACTGTTTGACTTGGTGGAATGGAAATGGCAGTAATTTCTTAAGCCGCATAACCATCGAGAATAAGTCTTGAGTTTCATGAGTTAAAGCAACAATTTATAGAGTAGAGGCATATTTCTTCGCCGGCAAACACCAAAGCCAAACCAGCAAAGATCATACTTTTCTGGGATAAATAACGTGTTTACACTAGTAAAATTAACAAAATTAAGTTCCGATTGCGAAAGCTAGGTCGACCTCATTTACGATAATACTCACCTCCAAACCTAACAAAACAATTTCTGCATGCCTTTTGCAGGTATGAATTTGATCAGCTCCTTTATACTCTAGATCTTGCACCAGTGATTTTTATCTGCTCTTTTACTTTAAATCCTTTCCTTCTAATAACTACTTCGATGATGACGACGGAGCGAAAGAAATTGTTACATGGTTGACATTGCGGGCGGTATCCTTCTGCGAAGAGGGCTGATGATTACACAGAAAAATGGTTGGAGATGTATGTTAAATGATACATTTTTTTTTAGAAATCCGTTCCCGACTTTCTTTTATTACCTTTTCGACCTTACTTCCTGAACCTACTTGGTAGTCTATAAAGTGTCTACGGCATAAATGGCTGTCGGCTTTAAATATCGTCCTAGTCTTTTGTAAGCCGATAGATGAAATCTTTGTCATGCATGTTTTGCCACAAAAAATTCAATTTGCGTCGCACTTTAACCTGAGAAACACGTTAACCGCCACGATTGCCGTACACGCGTCGTGGTACGAGGTTGCGATTCTTTGTTTCCACTCCTAAAGGCCAAGAATGTCATATGCCCTGGCTACTAAATACCTGACAAAGTCAAAATCATTCGTCGCTAAGTGGGTTCAGCAATATAAGAAGATCAAAAATGTCGACAACTTGCCAGAACGTGGCTCGATAGGAAAAGTGACGGCCAATATGGAAAAAAACATTGAGAATTTGTTTAAGCAGATCTCGACTTTAACGTTGCAACAAGGTGCGGCAAAATTAAAACAGAAGGATATAGAAGTATCACATATAACTATTTAAACCCTTAAACCTCAAATATCGAAGTACAATGAAGAAACCACTGTTAGGTGAAAAACTTGTGATGACGAGATTTCCTTGAGCAAAGGAGAATTTGGACCGAGATTGGAGCAACGTAATCTTTACGGACGAAACTTCTGTTAGGGGATATACTGCCATCCGACATTCCTGGTCAACCTTGACCAATAGATTAATATAACGGACTGTTAAACACCATGTAAAGGTTAATCTTTGGGGATGCTTTTTGAAACAGGGTTTTAGAGCAACATATCTGTTTATATCCAATATAAATGCTCCAAAAATGTTTAAAATGAATTAGAAGTGTTTGTTTCCGACTGCTGAACGATGCTTCGCAAAAGAAAACGAGGGCTGGGTCTTGCAGGAAGACAACGACCCAAAACACCGGAGCAAGGTTACCACCGAGTGGAAAGAGCAGTCTGGCATCGTCACACTTGATTTGCCACCACAGTCGTGAGATGCAAATCCCATTTAAAATATGCGGGCATATCTCAAGCAAAAGCTTCTAGGAAAAAGAGTATGCACTTTGAAGCAGCTGATATGACAAATTCATCTCATTTAGAGGCCTTCATCGAACGAATACGCAGTGAACTTCCTCGGAGATGCCAGGCAATTATCTATGCCGGTGGTAACTGGACTCATTATTTGATGGTATAGCACCTTTCTTCTTATGGAGTAAAGCAAATCCATGTATTTAAATTGGTTAAAAATAAATTTCTCTATGCATTAACACATTGTTGTCCCAATTTGTTCTTGCTTTTTGGTGCCATCGAGCTGTTATGTTTATGATTCAGTTGCGTAATTTTCCACTAATTTTAATTTATTACTGCGCTGTATATTATTACTATGTTATGCTATGTTACATTATTCTCACATTGTCCTGCAAATGAAATTATTTTCTGTTGGGCAATAAAGGATATTATTATTACACGTTCTATTAATTCTACATCAAGACATCTAATACTACCTTTTTGATCCTGTTATGTAAATTTCGAATTGTATAGAGGAAATATTTTATGGCTTTGAAACGTTAGTGCTTCAGAAAAAGTACAGTATAAATTATAGGTTCATATAATATACATATGTACAAGAGGTATTAAGTAATTTGTCATTTTCTTGCATAAAATGTTAGTAAGCACACCGTGCCTTTGATCGATGTTTGTTTCACGTGTTTCTTAATTGATTTTTCTCCGACTACCTCTGTTAGTTAAACTAATTGTTCCAAAAGTTAATTTTAATGGTGTTAGTTGGATACACACCGAATTTAGTCCCATTTTTTTCACAAATACTACTGAAGCTAGCTTAGCTTCATTTATGAAGAATTTAATTGTTCGAAGGCCAGCCATAATGTACGTATTAACACTAATATCTCCGACTAACTTAGTTTGCACCAAATTACATACTCACACCTTTCTTTCTTAATACATATTTGGAAAAAAATCGATTAGACTGCTGGAAATTACTTTCAGAAACACAGGCGATAACCGTACGCACCTGAAAAGAGTAAAATCGTCTCGTATAACTTATTGTACGATTCAAAAAACGATTGTCTCGGTGCCATAATTAAAGGTTCCATGTCCATCAATTTTGTCATAGTATAATGCGTTTTTAATTAGTGTAATGAAACCTGCCATATTCGTTATAATTACGCTGATGGATACTATTATTCTACTCCTGTGTACATTAATTGACCTGATGCGTGTTCGGATTTTTTATGGGAGTCGTTTTTTCTTTGATTGCGAGTGCTGTGCGTAGATGGAGAGAAAAAACAGAGAGGAAATATGCTATCAGAAGGTTATAAAAATTCAGATTCATTTAATTTGTCGAACAAACGGTGATATAGTTCACTAAAAGTTGCCCTAAAGTATATGCCATTTTAAATATCAAGGTGCTTCTGAACGTTTGTATTTAACAGATGACAGTTAAAAATAAGGAGGTTTATAAAAATAAAACGATACACAGTTGTGCTATGCACAGAAATTGTTAAAAATCACAGAAACGATTCTGAAAGCATGTACCCAATTTGGCCATAATGAAACACCGAAGCGCAGTGCGGTAATGAAACTACTAAATAAATTTGGGCAAATCAAAGAAATAAGGGCGTTTTGCTGCTGCAAAATCGGTCAAGAATATGAATGTTGCTAGCAATCCAGGCATATCCACACTAAGACGTTCTCAACAATTGAACATTTCCAATCTAATATCTAGGTCCTCATCTTCACCCACATGAAATGCATCTGTTACAAGAACTGAAACCGGCAGATCATTAACAACGTCGTGTATTATCAAATTGGGTGCAGGAAATCCAATTAATTGAAAATGGATTTTAAAATAAATATATCATGAAAGACACATCGAACAAATGCCCAGAAAGCAATACCCTGGACGGCAGACGGGTGTGGAGTCTAGTAACACTTAGCGCGCGGCAAATGCGGGCTTAACCCGTTTTCATTTAAACGAGTGTGTTAGCAAACGAAACTACCGCATTTAGAGCTCAGAAGCAACCTCGTTTGTGGTACCGGAACCGTTCTGTAGTATAGGGATGAGCACCCATAAAAAAGAACTCAGAGCATTAATCTGCAAGAATCTTCCTGGTCTGAGACATTCCAAGGTATTCCTTGAAAACTTCAATAAGCAAAGCTAGAATTAAGTAGAAACAGACTACGCTTCCTCACAGACTTTTTACAGGGCACTCTCACCTTGGGTAACACATGATACGGATAGATCTGAAATAGAATAGCGACTGTAGCTTTTGCTGGGTGGAGACTGAAGGTCCGGAACATTTAACATCTAACTGCATTGGTATTATAGAAACCCCTGCCTACTATCTCGGCAAAGACGACATAGACAAGGCAAAGCATCACAGCTACTGCAGTTTATTAAACCTCTTAGACTAGATAAGGAACTGTAAGTGCGGGCAAACCCTTACAGCTTATATAAGGTGATAGTGTAAAAATACACTTCTTCCAACAGTCCTCTGGTATTTTGATTACCTTGGAACTATTCAATTTGTCAAACTGTGCAAAATAGACCTGTATTCCTATATAATAATCTCTTTCCCTGGAGCTATTTCATCAAATTAGGGGCCAGATCTGGAGAATATGCTTTTGCCGACGAGTGCACGGTGCGATAGCATATTGAAACAAGATCATTTTCTTCAAATGCGGTTGTTTTAGAGCCACCACTGCATGTACGACCACATCTAAATACGTTATCCCATCTCCTCGCTATTGTGTATCATGGCAAAGATTGTGCTACGGCACAACTTCGCCATCATACGCATAGGTTGCTAAATGTTGGAACATTTAACAACCCATTGTTTGGCTTAGTCAGTATTTCTTTCCCATTAAAGAGCACTGTTTAACAGAAATACGAAAGCTTTTGGAATCTACTTTTTCTCAAACGCCATGACTCTAATGACTGTAATTTGTAGACCAATTGACAAAATGTTATGAAATTTTGACCGTGATCAGTTAAGGTACAGTACTACTGCTTAAACATACGTTTTTGTTTTCTGCAGGAATATAGATCCCAACTGGAACGCAAACAAACACATTCAAGGAAGAATTTTTAGAAGAATTAGTAAAATCTCTCATGTAAGGTACACATGACATAACAAATATGCCAAGAACAGTATGTTCGCAAAATATTATACAAAGTATGCAGAACATTGGAAATTCACCTTGTTCCGTAATAGAAAAGTCACACACAATTACCGTACGAGGGTTGTTATTCATGTATCCGGAATTGGCAGCAATGGAATACCATCAATAGCTAGGCGCCATCTGACATGAACATCATAAAGTTTGACATTATTTGCCTGTACACGTACTCAGAACGAATGATATTTGCGTTGTTTAACGACATGAAAATTCCATCCCAGCCAAAAAATAGACTTAACTCGTGAGAATTTTCATGCGATGATTTACTACGACCTCTGACGTGGATTGTCTCAACAATAGTGCATCGATCAACCCAGTTCAACTTTTGGCAATAGAGCACCATCTAAAGCCACTGTATAACACTGATGTGGCGAATTCAATCGTAGCCGTTGTTCACTCAGGGGCGAATTTAAAGAAGGTCGCGCAAAATCAATTGTTGTGCCACGTTGTACGTGAAGTGATAAAGCAAGGTCGTCATGTGACTTACCGTGAGATTGAGGTATCCCTCTTGGATCTACACGTATGAACCAGAAAGTAAACAGCAACCGACTGTATGGGTCTTCCAAGATGAATCAAACTCAACAAAAGTTGTTCGAGCCAGAAGCATCTCGAAGCAAATGGTTGTCTGTTTTTTTTTTTTGATAAACGGGTATGTGGCTACAGTACCACTAGAGAATTGTGAAATGGTCAATTCTGAATGGTGCACAACCATTTGTTTGCTAGAAGTCTTTGAAGGAATAAAAAAAAACAACCAACGATGTAGGATCATTCTTCACAACAACACGGGCTTTCACACATCGACCCACACAACTTGATATTTAACCCGTCAGGACATCGAATTTTGGGTCATCCGCCATACAGTCCTTATTTGGCGCCCAATGATTAAAATAAATAGCAACCCTCGTAAAAGGCAACCGTTACCAATATTGTCCGTCAACTAGAGACGCTTAAACAAACAATGGGCAACAATTGTCATAAGCATGCTTGCAAAACTCTCACTGTAAATATACTTTTGTGCAAATTGCAAACTATAGAAACATTGACCCAAATAATACAATTACAATTACAAGAAGACGTATCAATTTAAAATTAAAAAGAAATTATATACTTAAACTTATGATTTCCTCTCGTATACATTACTATATAGAACAATGTTAAATATGCAACGTTTGTGACGATGCAGATTTCGATATACATTTATATACAATACGTAATTTATAAAAGTACGTTCTGATACGAGTTTTTGAGGTTTAAATTGAATAATCAACAACAATAGATCACTGAACAGTAAGTGAGGCTATTCCGTGGTTTCTCCAAATGTCAAACCAATTACCGGAAACAGTGCACATCGCTTTTTTCTTGCAAACCAATACTGCGGTTTTGGTAAGCGTACAACATGCGCTCGTATTTTTGAAAACGTCGCACTTTGACTAAATTTACTGTCGAAATGTTTTTTTGTTCTCCTTTAGCAAATAAGTGAAGTACATAGAAGGACATTGCGCGAAACTAGCAGGCTTTTTCGATGTAAAAAAGGAAAAATGGAAAATCGTTATTCCCCGGTTAATTTACGTGAAAACTACTGAGCGGATATGTATAAATAATGTTGTTTATGTATATTTCCGTTAAATTCTGAAAATATTTCAAATAAAAAGAAAAAAAACAAAAACTATTTTTTTAATAGAAATAATGAGAACTTAAACAAACCAATAAATCTGTAAAAATGAAACAATTAGATTCGTAGATTCGTAGTGAATGCACTAACAATATACAGTATACTTTAAATGTGTATCGAGTAGATATATAGGTACACATATAAAGAGATACCTTAAGAATGTGTTTGTTAACATTTCTTGATGTATTTCGGTGCCTTTCAATTCTGTTAGTCTAAGATTAGAGCGGCTTAACCGGAAGTATCGGTTTATTTCTTTCATTCAATCTTTTTTTATCTTATAGTTTGTGTGCATTATATCTTAACACGTCGCTCTACTACAAAGAAATGAAATATTACTACTTGGACAAATACATTTTTAGAAGTCAATCCCTACTTTTGATACTTTCTACTGATTATATGCAGAAAAGTGAAGCTAGAAAGTATTTTAATTCGCAAAAAAAGGAACTTTATAGACAGAGTAGCCTGTTTTGTTTACGTCAATAATTATGAAATGTCGTTATCAATTTGCAATACTTCTGGAATTAAGGAAAAGGAAATTTTTGTATACGAGGGTCATGCTATATATTGAGATGACACGAAACAAAGAAAGTTAGAGCTAGTAACACTGAACTTCTATGTACCTCCATCCTTAGGTAGTAACCTCTGACTGTCAGTTGAGTCGCTGCTATCATAGAGCAAAACTTGTACATACGAAACATGGACTTGTCAAGAGAACACGTGGGCTCATCAGTTTAAGTGAACAACATAGTCTTGAACGGTTGCAACTCGCATTTGGTACAGAAAGTCTTTCTCGCGCAACTGTCTTTCGCTGGTATAGCGAATTTAAAACAGAACAGATATCGCTTTGTGATTAGGGACGTACTGGTAGGCCCTGTTCTTCAGTTACTACTGGAAATATCGCAAGATTGAGATGTACGTTCGACGAAGATCCAAGGTACATCGATTGAGCGATTGAGGCAACTCTTAGTGTTGCATCTGCAACAGTAAATTCAGTTGTACGTGATCATCCTCGGATGGAAACAATTATTAGTCGTTGGGTGCCACACACGGTTAACGATTTCCAAAAGGCAGAGCGAGTAAGAATTACTCGGGATACATTAGAAATGCTGGACATCGTGTTCTATCTAAAATAGTAGTAGGTAATGAAAAGTACATCCCACTTCACGATATTCCTACCCCCCAGGAGAGCCGTGTGTGGATCCACGAAGATGCATCAACACTAACAATAGCCAAAAACCAAAAACTTTCGTAGTACAGGATTAGTAAAAGCAATCATGCTGGAAAAGTCAACGTGCAATCACAGCAAACTGGTACGCCACAAAATGTTTACCTCAAGTTTTTGAGTCAGTCAACATTTGCAGGTTAATGTTGCGTCACGACAATGCTTCGTCACACAGTGCAGAGCAAACAGTTGAATTTTTACGTGCACCCTAGTCGCCTGATTTGGCCATGTGTGACTTCTGGTTGTTCTTTAATCTAAAGAAACATTCACGTGGTCGACATTTCACGACGGAGAGTGAGGTAGATGAAGCAATTCATCAATTTTTTGAGAGCATTCCAAAACATGACTGGCTTCAAGCTTTTACGTTGTGGAAGCTTCTGTTACAAATGTTCATTGGTGCAGTAAGTGATTACTTTGAACATAAATAAAATCATTTTCTTGTATCTCAAAGTATATCTAGCGTGACCCTCGTATAATAGACAATACTGTAGTCCTGTTATTTATTAAATAAATTAGTGATTAATTAAATATTTGGAAATATATAATATAATGAATGTGCTTCTTAATTAAGTATTAAAAGTGGTTTGAACTCGCATTCATTCCCATGGTCTCGTTGGCTAGGACGTTCCACCGGTAACAGGGAGGTCGTGCGTTCAAATCCTACCCACACTGATATTTCTTCAGAAATTTAAAGACGTTAGTAAAACGTAAGAGCATCGTAATCTTTGCATCACTAACATCAGCGAGAGTTTCAGACAATTAATACTAATGTTAATTTAATATATATGAATTCCCGAATTTGTCATCGCGTACGTTGTTGGTCCCAAAAGGGACTATTTCGACTAGGTTGACGTTTCGACGAGACCTCGCTCCTCTTCTTCTGGACGCTCTCGTTCGGATAACGATCAAAGAAGCTCCTCGCTCTCTCGTAATTAATAAGGAAGACTGATTACTGAGGCGAATAAATTATTTTATCAGTGATAAATGAAATTGAAAGGTTTAATTATTTTAATAACAAAATTTGTGTTTAGTACTCATATTTACCATTGGTGGTGCGAATTTGTCCTGAGAGAGACAGCTTTTATTGGTAGTAGTAAGTAAAATCAAACTAGGAAAAACAAACCTTCAAATCACAAATTGGAAAACCAATCAATACGCATATACAATAAGATAACTTTTGCACTAAACAATAACCAATATTAATGCCAAATACCACCAACTACGAACTACCAACAACTACCTTCTAAACTGATAAATAATATTGCAACGCCTATGAACTTCCACCTAACCCTATTTTACTTATAATGAACTCGCCCGGGCAAAATTCGTTATTGGGCATGTATGACGTATGCGTCGTCTCGGTTTGAGCGAGCTCTACAGTAAAAATTTTCGAGGTTCCGTGGCACGTTATTATTGCCATTACAAGCATTTAAATCTGTTGCCATTTCAGTAAAATTATAATTCATAGTTTGCCAACAAATAATAAGTTACTCTATAAAACATACAATAAAGTGTATTTACATTAAAACTAAATAAAAATTACTAAATAATTTTTGTTATGTAATAATAAAAGAAAATGTTTAGTTAGGAAGAAAAATTAAATATTAACCCACTCAGAAAAGTACACGATCTAAACCTCAATCAGTTGTTGTAACAACATGGCGGTCGGCAATATATCAAATATCACTAGCGTAATTTTTGCCGAATACTGATCAACAGCACAGCGTCAAAAAATAGGCCTTTTGACGTTTTAATTTAAAAATACTGCTCGAAATTAAAAAGATAAAGTATAGTACGACAAAATATCAGACGTTGCCAGACGCATTAGTATCCGTCAGTAACTATAAGCGAATTTGCAACGCTGAACATGCAGGCGTCACAATTTTCTCATGAATTTTTAATTGAAGTCCAAAGGAACTCTACTGTATGGTTTATTTTTTTTCAGGAATGAATGCACGTCATAAATGATGACGTTTAATTACGTTTTTAATAAAGCGAAAATTTTTCAAATAATACCTTTCGTTTAAACATAGTGAAATTACCTACCGTCTAGGGATATTTATTCCGTTAACGTTGAGACACCTGCAGATCCAAAACTCTGTATCGCCATTTCGACATAACCTATCAAAAACAGCTATTTATAATTAGGGGTACAATTAATGTTTACATTTTGATTTGACTAGAAGGAATCGCTTGACTTCATTGTCGATTGATGACGTGCATTCATTCTTCAAATAATTCGACCATTCCAACATAAGTTGCGTATATGCTATGACTGATAAATCTATAAACAAAACCTAGAAATAGTACTTTGTAAATCGATTTGTTAGCTTAAATTAATCTCGTGAAAAAAGAAGACTCATTTTGAATTCGACGAAATGTGAGCTTTGCCTTAGAACCTATTTAAATCACTAACTCACTGCCCGTTACTCGGAACTATACCCCAAAAATGTCCTGATTTGATGTTAAGTGTAGAAAACTTTTCACAATATGTTAGTCGTTCCTAGTAAAGATAGAAATAAAAATATCTTGTTTATTCCATAGGCCCAAGGTTAGAACATTAAATGGTAAAGTTACCAGGGAAAAAAAGGCGAAAAACGCAAAATCGAAAACGTAAAAACAAAGAAAGCTGGACTTTACAGAAAGACAAGCGAAACCTTTCATTAAGCACCGGGCACCAATACAGAGAGGGGACTAACCGGGCTAGAATCCGTTTAAATCACTAACTCCCTGCCCGTTACTCGGAACTATACCCCAAAAATGCCCTGATCTGATGTAACGTGTAGAAAAATTTTCACAATATGTTAGTCGTTCCTAATAAAGATAGAAATAAAAATATCTTATTTATTCCATAGGCTCAAGGTTAAAACATTAAATAGTAAAGTTACCAGGGAAAAAAGGCGAAAAACACAAAATCGAAAACGTAAAAACAAAGAAAGCTGGACTTTACTGAAAGGCAAGCCAAAGATTTCATTAAGCACCGGGCACCAATACAGAGCAGGGACTAACCGAGCTAGAATCCGTTTAAATCACTAACTCCCTGCCCGTTACTCGGAACTATACCCCAAAAATGTCCTGATCTGATGTTACGTGTAGAAAAATTTTCACAATATGTTCCTAATAAAGATAGAAATAAAAATATCTTATTTATTCCATAGGCTCAACGTTAAAACATTAAATGGTAAAGTTACCAGGGGAAAAAGGGGAAAACCGCAAAATCGAAAACGTAAAAACAAAGAAGGCTGGATTTTACTGAAAGGCAAGCCAAACATTTCATAAAGCACCTGGCACCAATACAGAGAGGGGACTAACCGAGCTAGAATCCGTTTAAGTCACTAATTCACTGCCCGTTACTCGGAACTCTACCCCAAAAATGTCCTGATCTGATGTTATGTATAGAAAAATTTTCACAATATGTTAGTTCGTTCCTAATAAAGATAAAAATAAAAATATATTATTTATTCTATAAACTCAACGTTAAAACAATAAATGGTAGTTACCAGGAAAAAAAGGCGAAAAACGCAAAATCGAAAACGTAAAAGTAAAGAAGGCTGGACTTTACGGAAAGACAAGCGAAACGTTTCATAAAGCACGGGGCACCAATACAGAGAGAGGACTAACCGAGCCTTGTACGCACGTACGATGCGATATAGATGTGTGTGAGTGAGTAGCTAATTATAATAGAGTTCCGGGGGTGGCCCAGTGCATCGCAAGTGGGGGAAAGGGAGGGCGGCGACCACCACCGACCTCACGCAGTCTCCTCGCGTTGCCGACGGAACCGCTGCCCGCGTTCGTAACCACACCGGGTACCCCGGCATTGTAACATTTCAACCGTATCTAAATCCACATGCATACAACACACATAGTCTATCTAGAATACCCACCAATACGGACGCGTACTTTCAGCCTCTTATAAAATATTACATTCAATACATTTCTTGATCGACGTCGCTATTAAATCTGTCCGATTCTCTTCTTGTTTCTATTCTCCGCTTCTTCGCGAAAAAAGAGCAAGCAAGATAATCGAAATAATCGCGATCGAATTTCGAAAATTTCGATTAGGTGAGTGAGATTATAGCGGAGTTGTTCCGATAGTATAATAACGGAAAGACTTTCCCGCTTACTAAACGGAAAAACGGGAAAAACGACAACGGAAACTTGTCGCGAGTGACTCCTTTACGCGAGCTCCCGCATCAGTTTTAGTTACAAGTGGTTTTTCGGAGGTTACGCGCCTTTTTTCGAAACGCTCGGAGGCGCGGCATGCTGCGATGCAATCGGAACTTCGCAAATTAAAACAAATGAAACGCGTGGATGTCAACGAAAAAGTGACTATCGTTTGTTAAGGAATAGTTGCGGTGTGTAACTTTTATCATTGCCTTTAAGCGAATATTTGTGGAATATCGAGGACTGTCAGTGTTTTCTAGTTCAAAATATAATAACTTATCTATAATTATTGGAAATTTTAGAATTTAGAAGTTTGCCGGACTGTTATTACGGGATATTTAGTGATATTCGTTATTGTTGTTGTTTTATTGTTTAATTGACGTGCTATAGATTGTATTGAAGAAGGAAGTCAAGTAAGTAAATTTATTTATTCGCATTTTTTTGTGAAAAATATACACCGAATATTATCTCACATAATTGCAATTGTTTGGCGTACAATTTATAGCCCTCTTTATCTAAAAAGCAAAGCACAAAATTTGTGGTAGTTGTTGCTATGGTGTCTAGAGGAACAAGATTATTTTGTTAGAATACTACTACCGAACGCTACCCCTTATTTTTAATAAATAATGGATGGTATTAATTAAGAATACAATGAAAAATAAGTTACAAGTACTTTTGAAATGTATTTTTTGTAAATAATAGCTATATTGTTGGCGCTCCAAACATTTTCCTATTCTAACCAATGAATCTAGGCGAATCATCGGTATTTTGATATTCCATAAAAGGAAGCTGTATTGCCTCATTTTCTGCTTCTGATTTTAATATTATGCGTTCATAGAATGCTAGGCAAGAAGATCACTTAATCTATAGAACTTTATATGCTATATTACAGTAAAAAATTCTCTCTTTGAATGTACACAAAAGTTAAGGCAATACTCTCCATATAGTATGGTACCAAGAGAGCAAAAATTTGAATTATGTCGTGGCTTATTTCATTCTTTTGATAGAATTCTGACAGGATGTCACACTGTCGTTAATATTTGTACATAACTGCGAAACGTATATTTTAAGCAATGATGAAATAAAAATGATTTACATGTTTGAATAACATTTTAATAAAAAAATAAATCCAATAAATGTTGAAACTGACCACCGCCTTGTTCAATGCACAAATTTACGAGTCTTATCATGTTATTAAAGGTATTTGATGGTAAAATTTTAAAAAAATCGGTCCACTTATTCTCCTATAAGAGGCTGCTATTCAAACACCAATTTTCTGAGCATCTAATGAAGATTCCACAAAAATATGGCTTCTTGAGGTACTCCGAAAATGAAACCAAGTTTAGTAGGTCATTCGATAAATTATTGACGAACCATTGGTAGTACGCAAGACGTCTGAGGTGGTCTGTTGGCAAATATATGGACGCAAGTTCTTCTTTACAACGGTTCCATAAGACACTCTAACTTCTTTGGTTAAGGGTCTCAAAGATTTTGCGGGGTTATGTTTCATACGATTACGAACATCAGTGATGAACTCTTCTGTATGAACAGTTGGCCTACCAGCACCTTTCTTATAACTAACAGATCCAGGCTCTCGAAATACAACATTATTTGCAAGGCACATATAAAAATCCGGTTCCACTACTACGAAATCTGGGAAGTCCTCACGAAAATTGTCCAAACAAAAACGCCCACAGTATTGCCATAACTGTTCTAAAATAGGCTTCAATCGTGTAAGTTTTGTGCGCTGTCGCGAAAACCATAATTAAAAAATCACCAGACACAAAATGTATGACAAATATTAATGACAGTGTGACAATTAACCTGTCAGAATCATGTTAAGGAAATGAATTAATTCCAGGACATAGTTTTATGGAAGCAATGTTTGCCCTCTCGATAGAATTTGCTGTATAGCACTACAATAAATTCAAAAATATTCGAAGATGAGATCGCACTGTTGTGCGTAATTGTAGCAACTAAGCCTACGATATCTTAGACATAATTTTATATTAATGACTACCAAGGTATTTTTCCCTATAATTTCCGTATTTGGTTGGTATACAAATTTACTTTGATCTAATTAATTACTAGTATTCTTTACATAGTTTTTGGATATATCCATTTTGTTCTACTTAGAATCCATTGTGTCTTTTTTAAGTAAATTCATATCGATTATTGCTATATTATTTCCATTGACTGTGGAAGTCGTAATTCTTAAATTTAATATTATCTTGTTTTGGGATTTTTCAGTCAAATAAATAATCTAAACAGATTATCCAATATAGTTTTCTTGGAACACATTTCAGGGTTATGTTACCCCTTCTTTATGGCAATGTTATTGTTAAAAATATTGAACGCCTTTGTACAAATGGAAAGGAAAGACTATAATTCACTACAGAATTAAATAACAATTAATTCTTACAAAAACTCACATACCTTTATAAAAATCCTAAATTTTCTTCAAAAATATTACATTACATTATGCTTTAGTACCATAGTAAACCTATCCTGCAAATTGCAGCGATTGCAGGTGTTTTTCCATTTTTTTTTGCACATGTGTTGTATTTAGTACGATAAATCGCATCGAAAAACACCTACCGTAGCTACTAGCATTTTTTATGCAATTATAACCTTCTACTTCAATAGATTCTATGATTATTTAAAACAATTTTTACAAACACGTAGTGTCTTAATACACACTGCTTTTCATAAATATGTATATGTAAGGTGGATACTTTAGAAATAACTTCTTTTTCTTATCTCGAGCGTATTAACTGCGTATTTTGGAATGGTTACCAGTCGCAAGAATTTGTATCTATTTACGGCGTGCCGCAGAGCTTCAACTTAGGACCTCTATTGTTTTTATTATTTATTAATGATCTGTTGGTTAGCATTTCCTGCCTGGCTTTAACTTATGCTGATGACGTTAAGATCTATTTCGCTGTTTATAACCAAGAAGATGTTGCGCTTCTTCAGAAATATGAATAAACAATTGACTCAAGTTAAATGTCAATAAATGCCGGCACCTTCACGCGCAAAACGAATCCCTTAAAGTCGTTCTACACAACAAAAGGGGACACTGTGCATATAGTTGAATCGTGTAAAGATCTTGAAATAATTGTGATAGCCGCTTAGTCTTAGTTCAGGACATTGAAGAACTCTCGTTAACTTGCTCTAAAAGGACATAAATATGTTAGTATAAGTCTTTGTATTTTGCCTTTGTAGCGAGTTTTCTGGAATACGCTTCCATTATTTGGTCCCCTTATATTATATCTCCCATCACTTTACATTAGAACAAGTTCAACGTCGTTTTCTTAAATTTCTTTCTTACAAATTTGACGGTCAATACTCACAAAGAAGCATTGATTTCCATTATTTCCTGGAGTGTCACAGGATGCGTTCCCTTAAAGAAGGCAGAAAGATTTGTCGCTCTCAATTTATCTGGAAATTAGTAAATGGATTTATCGATTGCGGTAATTCATTATCTAAGTTGCACTTCCGAGTACCTCGTTTTTCGCTTATATTCTGTTCTAGGTTTGCTTATTCTAGGTTCCACCTATTCCGAAAATTAATATTTTGCATAGTGCTCCAATGTGTAATATGTGTAATTCAGCGAATAAATTTTATACTGATATTTTTTTAAATCCAAATAAAGTTTTAATAAATTCATTTTGTTGGCGTAATTTGTACACGTCTTATTTATAATTACTCTTCACCTTAATTATTCTTAGGTCTTACAGTTTCTTTTTTCACAATGTATGGCATGACTTTCTATTATTTTTTGTCCTGTAATTGGTAATCTGTTTGACAATAAACTCTATTATTATTATCTTTTTATCAAACGTTACGATTTATTAATATACTATTGTTCTTAATAAAAAAATATTATATATATATTCTTTTAATTAATATTTTTGTTCTTTGGCGTAATAATTCATTATTGTAGCTATCTCCATAGAATATTACAAGGCTTATAAATCAATTCCTTAAGAACTGTGAATCGTTCCAGTTGCAAATTGCTAGAGTACTTTAAATACTCTAATGTGAATATTTACAGTACATAAAATAAATGTTGTTTCAAAAGTAACGAGTAATTCAACACGTTTCGGATCCTCCTTCAAATCTTCTAAACAGTATTCGTTAAAAAAAGCTGCGTCCTTAAATTAATTATCAGATTTGTTGACTTGCAAATGTTAGGTGCACTATTTAATATACTTCTCTAAAAGTATCGCTTTTAGTAAGATTACCTTAAAGCTGTTTAACAACTTCTTCATTTAACTTCTATAAATAGCTTTATCAAGAAGATATGTTCAAATAAATAAATTTTCCTTAATAATAGACAAGAAAATTGACTAATTTATTATACGTTATAGATATAATGCTCACACCAGTTTAAAACAGTTGTAAAATATACGGTTTAATAGATGTTATACCTATAAAAGTGTTCTGACATGCAAGAGATATTGAGGATATCCTGTCTTCAAATACGGCAATATATTATTGAATAGATTTACTGATAAGTTTTTTGCTTGGACTGGTTAGATTTCTTATATGTTTTATTATTTAAAACTAGATGTAGAATAAAAGGAAGTTTGCCATTAACATATGTAAATTTGATATTTTTTACAGTGAAATTTATTAAAGCCCCCAAAACAAACAAAAAAACTGTATTTAATTTGGATTATTTAGGAAGCAACTGAGAAGAACTGAAACGGTTTTAAAGTCTATATAAATATTTAAAATCACATCTTTGAATCATATAACAGATTTATCAATTATTAACGGTAGTTTTGTGACCCATTTTGGTAGATTAGTATAAGAATTATTTGTTTTTCTCTCTCTTCCTCAATGTTACAATGTTATTAATTGCGATGATAAATGAATTACAATGTTTGTTACTATTAATTATTTTGCGCATGTTTGGAACAAAAATTGACAAAAAGTGATTTTCCGCTCTGGCTTCACCTATAAAGATATGACACCAGTAGTTGACATTTCAAGGAAAATTTGAAGGCCTATTTTGGTTTAAAGATCAATCTTTTTTACTTTATTATTAAAACAAAAAGATGGTACAGTTTCTGCAAACAAACCGTAAAAGTGCAAAGATCTGTCCTCTAAACAGTTAATATACAAATTTATTACTAGTTAGCGTAAGATGCATCCTTATCTTTGGTCAGAAATACACAAATCTGCGAAGAAAATGAAACTTTACACCGAAAACTTTAAAATGGAATTACATTTATTGCTCAACAGTGTCAACCAAGCTTTTGAATTTACTTTTAAATTAACGAACTGATTTACAAAATTACTAGTGTTGACAATATCACCTATTGTCTTCTTCGTAATTTTTATCAGTTTTTTATTCAAAATGTCTATAATAGAGTTAGGATCTCAAAGAGTGACATAATGTCAATGGTTATAGCGAGATTTGGACTTCTTTAATGCCTTGTTGTACAACATCCTCGGTATATTTTAACGTTTTACCCGACGCATTTAGTTTTTGGTTTATCCTAACTTGAGGCTATGAGTTGTATTACATTTTAAATGTCAAATATTTCTATGTTTTCTATTTGCTAACCAAAATCAACATACGGTATACATTTATCAATCTGCACTGTTACTTATATGGATCAACTGCTACATGCCAGTATTGATCACTGATTGTATAGATGTAGACAATATAGTGTTGGCTATAAGCTATACATATAGATTTGAAGATTTTACCTTCAGTTATGATGTAAAGAATTGCTGACTGCTAGTTCAGTATTAAATACTAGTACCGTTGTCTTATCGATAGTTTTCTGATTTTGCAATTTTAGCAAAACACTTACGAGAAATTTCGTTATTGATTTTGAAATATATTAACATTATAGCAAAGTTGGAACCCTTTCAAGTTTCTCAAACAATCTATATACACTATCGCCCATAAGTTTAAGATCAACTATCGAGAAATAGGAAAATATTAAAAGAACAATATAATGGCAATTATATAGTAATAATAATCCATATCTTCCGGCCATGCTTTACAATTACTCGTCTTAAGATATTCATTCTCAGAATTGTATTGAGGAAAACCACAGAAAATCCTAACCATGAGAAACAGCCCTGGAGTTCCAACCCTGCACTCCGGGACTGATACCTAGGCGCGCAAGACACCCCGTTAAATGCTGTAATTAGTAATGACCTTATGATAGCATCTCAGTCCTACAATGAAAGAAAATAGAATGAGGACCAAAAGAATGTACTACAAACACAAGGCCAAATTTAGAAAGTACAGCGCAGCATAGAAAATCAACACAGTTTGTGGGAATGTTTGATATCTCATTACAGTTGCATGGATTAGGATGATTGTCATTGCAACAACACTCTTTTTTGTTAATTTTTTTTGTATAACACAGGAAACGACGAGTTTATTTGTAAATTATTAATGTGAAGATATATATGAAAGAGTAACTGTCTTTCGTAAAGAGTACCTTTACTTTTGAAGGAGGCGATATTTTGTCCTTAAATCCGGTTGCCAAATTATGAACATCCATGCTAAATTTTATTTTAAACTAAAGGCATAGGAGAGATTTAGAGGAATGCAGTAATTGTTTTCTATTTTCCATATTAAACAATCCAACAGCTGTGAATTTGTGCCATATATTCTTTATGTATATGTATCCCAGATAGAAGTTTTGAATTTTCTGTATTCGAGATTCTATTAAACAATCCAAAGTAGTATGAGTCATAGCTGCGCAAGAGGAAAGTTGCGATACAACAAAAGCCTCGCATAAATTCCGTCTAAGCATGTCTCTACAACCAATTTCTTTTTATGTATGTAAGCGTTTGGAATGTAATGAGGAATTTAAGCACGACATCTGAACCTACAGTTCGATACTAAATCGAGTCTTGCCACTAGTATCCTTATACATTTGTGTATTGCTGATTGTTATATAAAAAAATAAACTCGGCTAGAACCAAACAGACTTACTCTAGATTTGCTGAGATTCAGTGGTAAGCTACATAAACGTCAGATGTATAAGTCGGAAATAGAAGAGAGCCAATAACCAACACATATGGTATCTTTTTTTCTTGTAACACCTTGAGCACTGATGAGTTCCTATTCCCGACCGTCACCAATTACTTAGGACCATGTAAACACTGCTCCTCACGGAAACAGGTTCAATTATATCATCTGATACTTTCAATAGAACAGCTTCAGAAGTATCTTAACCCAAAACTCCACTGCTTTGTTTGAAATATATCATTATAGTCTATATAACTGCTTAGTTATCACCTTTTCGAAAATTTTAGAGAAAGTAAGGGGTGTAAGGCCTTGAATTCACCAGGTTCTTTAACTTTAGACAAAGGATGAACCACAGTATATCGCCAATGGTCTGGCAACACACCATCAATAACAGAAGTATTAATTAAATGGGTAATATGAGGAATTGTAAGCGGATAACAAAATTTAATCATGTTAATATTAATTTGATCGAAACCGGTGACCGCGGAAACACGATTCTGATAAAGTTTCCGCAATCAAATGCTTATCATCACCAATATAATAAGAAACTTGTTCATGAGCATTAGTACAAATATTAAGACATGGAGAATTTCTTAAGGTATTACTTATTACACCAAAATCAGCGAAGTGCATTGGTGATCCAGCTGGACCTCTCCCTCGCATTTCCAAGGAATCGAGATGATTACAAAAATATATCTGATTCCTTGTTCAAAAAATATGGTCAAATTTGTAACTATGGTTTTCACAATTGAAATATAGCCCTCAAATATCATTTCACAAAAAACAAACGATTGTAATAATTACTTTCCATAAGGGAAGCAGAACTATGCAAAGTAATTCAAATTTTTGTTCGACAATTAAATGATATTTAGAAAATATAGATTTCTCTAGACAGTCTTAAACTTATGGGCAGTAGTGTATGTATATAAACTTTCGCACGCCTAAAGCAACGATTAATTTCGTCGATACTAACTTGAAAAAATAAGAGCACCAACAGCGAACTCTAAAAAATAAAAACGTGTGAATTTGGCAAAAGACGTTCTTATTCTTTTTTTTCTCGTTACGTCATTGAAATATACATATTTCCGTCAGCGGAAGTTGCTTTACACACACAAGCACCGTACCATAAAATATCGGATCGGTTCATTTCATCCGCTGCTCTAACAGAAAAAAAAAAGCTTTCTCAAACAAGACTGTCTTTTATTAATAGTGTTTTTATTATCGTTCTTTCGCAGTAAGAAGAAGATCCGCTTTAAATCGGAAAACGAGGAATTATTTTGGCGGAAGTTCCCTGAACGCTTGTCCCCTGAACGCTTGTCCCGATTCGAGCTTCGAATGTTACAAGCGCGAAGCAGTTAAGTCGTCGGAACTATAATAAGAGAAAAGAGGACATTACGTCCGTACCTACACAAGCGAATATCCCACGTCCGATTTAAACATCTAATCTCGGTGGTAAAAGAGAGAAACCTCCGCACAGCCCGTCTTTGAATCGTGGGCGTACAGTCATTCGCCGTTTCAAGATGGAGGATACCTGGGAATCAAACGTTTCCCCGCTGATGCTCGGAGTGGGGATGGGCGATCTGAGGGGTATGCGTGACATGCAGGCGTCCTCCTCTTCTACGTCCTCCTGCCTCGGAGGACAGGATATCGGCCGGAACAGCATGGGTCACCATCCGAATATGTCGCAGCACCATCAAGATCTACAGCAGCAGGGTGGTAACCCTGGCATTGCGGCACACCAACAACGCCAGAGTTTACAGGATCTAGAGCAGGATATCGGAAGGGAGTTGGGCGGCGGCGGTGCGGACATGCATCACCAGCACCATCAACAGGAGCAATCGCAGCAGCTTCATCAGGACGGCGGCATGGGGGTGCACGATTACTATGCTAATCAGGTAAGGGATGATTTGCTTTACACAAACATGTCGAAGTTTCCTCGTGATTTATTAAAATAAAGGCGTTGAAAGGAGATTTAAATGCCTTCTCGAACGAATAGGTGTTGAAAAACAAATTTTAGTTATGGAAACTAAAAAGAAAACGCGAAGTTTTCCGTCATACAGCAACTAAGTGTTAACAAATCAGTTTTATTGGAATTCATAAGATAAATAGCTATAAACTAATTTCTATAGCCAGCTAAATACGTCAGCGACCCATTTTTTTCTATATAATTTAAAATCTATTTTTAACCATTTTATTATACTAAAAATATCGTACATTCTCTAAATTTATTATTCAACATTCTTCGCGTAACACATTTGGTAAGCATACTCATTTTAGAAACATACACGGTATGTCGCAAAAAGAACGGAACTTTTGAAATAAAAAGGAAGCAACTACTATTTACCAAAATTACTTATTTTTATTTAAAATACATCCCTTTTGTGTCAATACAGCTCTGGGCACGTTCAACCAATGATAGGATAGATTTCTTAAGTTATTTCTCGGAATTGCCTCCCAGATCCATATCACGGCTTCATGGACTTCTCCAACATTGTCGTAAAACGCTCCTTTCATAGGGTGTTTTAGTTTCTGGAAGAGGAAATAGTCAAATGGTGATAAATCTGGCATAGATGGAGAGTGTTGTAACACAAAAACTTGTTTTCTCGCCAAAAATTCACGAACAGCGGCAATCCTGTGTGGTGATGCATTATCGTGCAACAAAAACTTCTTGGCGCTCGATATTCGGGCCCCACTCGCACCATTCTCTTCCACAAACCCCCACATAATATTCGCCACGGACATTCTGATCCTATAGGAGGAATTCCCGACGTAGAATACGTTTAGAGGCGCAAAAATAAATCAACATCGTCTTCTTTCCAGACTTCTGGAAACGCAATTTTGCGATTTCGGAGAACCTGGGTACTTCCGCCTTTTGTTTCAGCATCGTATTTAAAGCACCAGATCTCATTACCAGCTACAATCGATTCTAGAAATATGCGATTTCATTTGGCTGTTCTGATAAGATCCTTGCAATGTTCAACGGGAGCAATTTTTTGGTCCATAGTTAAGGCATCAGGTATAAATCGAGCACAGACTTACCGTTTGTACAAATGTTTCGACAAAATTTCGTGAATCCAGTCTTTGATCGTATTTCATTTCTCCGCTATCCATTTTACAGTCGAATTCGTCCATCGTATCCTCGCGATTTTGTTTCTTGGACGGCCTGGACTTGAGTCGTTCTCCAGAGACGCGTACGGGTTAAACGGTCATCATAAACTTTTTTCATTAATTCAAATATTTCTTCTACCGAGCTTGAAAGAAAATTTAATATTAGCTCGTTTTTTTTCCATCATATAAGCACTATAACTTAATTACCACTTGATCGATTTTAATGCTGACCGTCTCGATTTGTAGAGGAGATATACAGCTTTGAGATTATACATTGTTTCAACGGATGGGGTTAGGAGTAACCTTCTGTAAATTTTAAAAAGTTTCATTATTTTTTCCGACATACTGTGCACAAAGTGATAGATACTTTTTTGGAGACTATAAAATGTTTATCTTTTTCAATAAAGAAGAGATTAAGATACAATGCAGTACTTTACTAAACAGATTTTGAATACCCAAACTGTAAAAGTGACTTAGATCTGCTAGTATTACTTCACGTAGTATCTATTTATAAACTTTTAATAGATTCAAAGAAGAAATTAGATGTGGTAGGTACTCCGAGAAGACAATTTTGTGAAGTTCTGCTGCAAAGTTAGAAAAAATCAGTAGTAAATTATCATAAAAAATCTGTTTTGTTAAATTTTGAAAAAACACTTGTTTTTGTTAGTGTGTCAAAGATGATACATAGCGCTATAGAGCTCTAAAAATACAACCAATATTAAAAACTCTCATTGCTTATTGAACATACAAAAAGTCATTTAAAACTGTGAACAACACGCAAGAGTTTGTCATCAGACGAAAACTATTGGGAAACATGCAACATAAAATCGGTTAAATAGTGGTAATTGTGAAAGTGAAAAGATAAATAAATTCCAACCATCAAAACATGGAAAAAGTGAAGAAATTCTTACTATGCAACATAAAAAAATTCCAACATTTAATAAAGGTGGGAGTTTCAATGGCAATAGTAATTTTGATTTTGGTGCAGTTTGTCGCAGCAAACGCACCTAATGGTAAAAGTCTTTCTTTGTTAGAATTGGTCTGGAGAAGAAACATTATAAGTTCTGTTACAAACCATTAAAAATTCATGACGAAATTATGACGTCTGGCTGTTTATCATTGCAAATTCGCTGATAAGTATTGACAAAGGTAATAGTTACAAATGTGTTATACGCGTCTGGCAATGTCTGATATTTTGTCATACTAGCGACTATTAAAAAGTACTAAACAACAAAGCAGAACTTCTACTATTACATTATATTCGGAAATGCAATTTTAACTAATTCCAAACCTTTACCGTTGACAATTATTTATGGAGGAACTACAAAAATATCTAGAACTACAGAAGCTAAAATACTCTCTAAAGTTAGACTCTATTAAAGTATACGGATAATCAATGCGAGAGACGAAGCAGAATTTTATAGATTATTTCAGGATGTTATGTTCGGCTTTTATACTACTTACTGTTGGTGAATGCGAAACTGGTATTAATGAGTTTTAAATTGAAATCCCAACATCGATTTATTAATCGAAACTGATAAAAATTGTAGAAATACTCAACCACTTGATCAACATCTTCAAGTAGAAGGTAGCATATCGTCCCCTACTTTCACAGAAATATAGAGAAATGTTTTAGAAACTGTAGTTCATACAGGTTCTTGCCAACGAAGGATATGCGAGAGTAAGCTGATAACTAACTATGAAATGGCGCTGTGTAAAAGTAATCTTTGACGCTATCGTGTAGCTTGATGTTTCAATGACGTTCGTGTTAAACTTCATGTCGATCTGTCAAGTAGCATCTTGGGTGCACTCATCTAAAGCAGAGCACTTTGGCGCTTTTTAAACATGGACAACATTGAAATTCGTGCAGTGATTAAATAACACATGGGCTGAAAAGTCCCGGGCCTAACAAAGAAAACACGGTTTTTTTGGTTCAAAATTAGCTTTATTCATCAACGTAATCTCGATCAAGAGCAACGCAATCATTCCAGCGCTGCTCTAACATTTCAATACCACTTTTGTAGAACGATTTATCTTTTACCTCGAAATAGGCCTCAGTTTCAGCGATAAGCTCTTCATTCGTGCGAAATTTCTTACCGGCTTTTTGAGGTCTGCGAACAGCCAGTAGGCGCTAGGAGCCAAATCTGGCGAATACGGTGAATGTGGGAGCAATTCGAAGTTCAATTCATGTAGTTTTGCCATTGTTTTGATTGACTTGATGAAACAACATTTTTTTCTTTGCCATATGCGGTCGTTTCTTTGCAATTTCGGCCTTCAATCGCTCCAATAACGCTATATAATATTCACTGTTGATGGTATTTCCTTTCTCAAGATAGTCAATGGATATTACACCACGCACATCCCAAAATACCGAGGCCATAACCTTTCCAGCCGATTGTTGTGCTTTCGGGCGCTTTGGACGACGTTCACCAGTTGCTGTCCACTCAGATGACGATCGTTTAGATTCCGGAGTGAAGTGGTGGATCCATGTTTCAACCTTCGTCACGTATCGACGCACAAATTCCGGTTTGTTACGTTTAAACATGGCCAAACACTGCTCAGAGTCATCAACACGTTCTTGTTTTTGGTCAACAGTGGGCAAACGCGGCACCCACTTTGAACGGAGCTTTCTCATAGTCAAATACTCATGCAATATAAAGTCAATACGTTCTTTTGATATCTTTACGATGTCAGCTAACTCACGCAACTTCACTTTTCGATCATTCAAAACGATTTTGTGGATTTTTTTGATGTTTTCTGGTGTTACCGCCTCATTTGGACGTCCACTGCGTTCTGCATCATCGGTGGCTCTACGACCACGTTTGAAGTCAGCAAACCAACGTTTTATTGTTGTTTCTGATGGAGCGGAGTCCCCATAACACTTTTCAAGCCATTGTTTCGCTTGAACGGTATTTCTTCCCAGCAAGAAGCAGTGTAAAATTAAAACACGAAATTGTTTTTGATCCATTGTTTTGAAAATAATAAAAGTAGCGTGACTCTTAGCACAATAACTCACAAACTAATGAATAGAATATCATGAAATTTTAACAGTTGTCTTTTGACGGTTAGTGCTAACTGAGAGAAAGGTGACTGCAATAAAACTAGCGTCATCTATGTGTTAGGCCCGGGACTTTTCAGCCCATGTGTTACTTGTGAAAAAAGTATTATTTACCCAAAGAAATTCATGCTGATATGGTCAATGCATTAGGCGAAGATGCTCCTTCTCTTAAGGCTGTTTGTAAATGGGCGAATCAATTTAAAAAAGGTCATGCGAGGGTGAATGATGATCCCAGTTCTGAACGCCCAAAAAGTTTTGAAATTTGTGGAAACTGATCGTCGATCAACATTGAGAGATATTGCTAGAGCTACAGGCATCTCCAGAGAACGAGTGACGTACATTCTAAATGTTAAATTAGTCATGTTTAAGCAGTGTGCAAGATGGCTGCCGTGTTTGCTCACACCACCGCAGAAACTTTAACTCGTGGAGTGTTCCACAGCCATTTTGGAGCGGTTTTGGCAAAATTTAACATATATTTTGCGCCAAGTTGTGACTTACGATGAAACGTGGATCCACCACTACACACCGGATAGTAAACTACAATCAAAACAATGGACTAAACGTGGTGAACCAACTCCAAAGAAGGCCAAAGTCATTCTATCAGCAAGAAAAGTGATGGCTTCCGTTTTCTGAGAAGCGAACGGGATCTTGCTTACCGATTACCTTCCAAAGGGACAAACCATTACTGGACAACGCCATTCTAAATTTTTGGATAGATTGAAGGCAGCTATCGTCCAAGAGAGACCCAGAAGGAAGCAAAAGAAAAGTCATTCCATCAAGACAATGGGCCAGTTCATATAAGCGGAATTGTCGAAGCAAAATTGGCGAAAGTAAAGTTCGACGCGCTTGAGTAACCCCCTTATTTACCGGATTTAGCTCCGTCGGACTACCACCTCTTCCCCAAGCTTAAAAAACACCTCGGCGGTATGAGATTTGCTTCGGATGGGGAGCTGATAGCTGCCGTGGACCACTATTTTGAGATACTCGAGGAAAATTAGTTCTGTGAAGGTATAAAGAAACTTGGCCATTGACTAAGTAAATGTATTGAGCTTGTGGGAGATTATGTCGAGAAATAAAACACATTTCATTGAAATATTGTTATTTGCTATGCTTTAGTTACCGAATTTTTCAGCTTAGCCTCATACCAACTAACATAGTGAATACTTCTATAGGGTATAACGTCTTCAACAAAGAAATTTCGTCACGATCGTACAAGAATCAGCTACTTCATAGAAATTTTGATAGTAAGGATGAAATTAAAGCTAATTAAGAAGAAATTAAATACCTTGTCGGATTTCGTTTAGTAAAAGAATCTTGGAAACGCATTTTCAGAAAGGATATTTACTTTCAAAGCAAGGGAAAATATTAAGATTTTTAAATTAGAACTGCATCTAACGTTACTTTAGTAGTAAGTTCAAATAGAAAAAAGTTATTCACTGAGACATAAATTTCAATTTTCACGAAAAAAACAAACGAATTCCGATTATACCATTAAAAACAACTTACTATTATAATAAAAGCCATGCAAAAGTTGTAAGTTATGTGTCATATATCAACACGACTCCGAACACGCGATTAAAACAGATTTATGTGTAATTGCGTGCATTTGTCTCGAAACACTAAATCTGACAGCTCCTTTTTTTTCCATTTTCGTTTTCACCAGCATCACGATAATCGTGATATATTTTTCACTTTCGAAAAAATGCCCGGCGACCTTCCGAATACGAAACGCATACGCACAATTAAGCGGTTGATATATTTCCGTCGATAAAATCTAAATATTTATTTAGATTATTTACTCGGCTTATATGGTATGAAACGTAGACGGAATGGTGCCTTTTTTTCACGTCGGTGATCCGCAAAATTCGTGAGATTTACATAAAGTCAAGGCGAACGTCTAAAGTTGTGCATTTCTAGGGAAGAATTGGATAATATTTACGCTGAATTGTAGCAATGTACGGCAGCCGTTTAATAACGATATGTAACAATTATACCGGTTATATACGGTGTTGCTTGTAATATTTGCTACAAATATTAGCTTATTGCATGTTAAAATAATCCGGAGTATGTTCAACATCCATTTTTGCATGTAGGATCTGATTTTTATCTTATCATCGTATTGCTACGCGGATTTTGCGTATGTCATGAGCTGTGACTTATTGCCAATTAATAGGTTGTAGTCATTCTACGGGTGAATGAATTAAACCGAATCTAAATTAGGTTGTTGGTGTTGTAACAAGATACTATGTAGTACTAATAACCAAATTTCGCTGATTACTCCGAAGCTTCAATATCTCGGATACATTTTGAATAATAACTAATTGCTACTGATAAACGATATTAGGTATCACAAGAGAAAGATTCATTAACATTAGTAAATCCGCCTAGTTTTGCCATCTATACGTTTTGTTTGCATGATGAGTAACAACTATAACAAATGCTATCTGAAGACCCCAGAACGAATTTCTGTATATTTTTAACATTCTCAAGCGGTTTAGGCAACATGGAACCATGGTTTTTTTCTCGGGTCGCCCTCGTAATATCCATTGAAGTATTAGCCAGCGACGTGGCAAGTTCTTTGTCGAGCTGTCAAAGAGATGCAAAAGCATTAAGAACGTGCAAAATAGTTTTTTTTTCTAAACTTAGCGAGTGACGTTGATGAATTTAAAATGCCTGAAGTTGTATCATTAGAGACACTTCACACTACCAAATTATATAAAGAATGCACAAGTATCGCAGCAAACTCCACACCGCACAAATTAAAAATGTATTCGAAAGGCAGCGTTTCAAGAGCACGTGGATTCTCTTTCTCAACTGACAGTAGGTAACTCCGTTGTTAATTAGAGAACCACGTGATCTTGGAACGCTGCGTTCCGAATAAATTATTAATTTGTGTCGTGTGGAGTTTGCTGCGATACCTGTGAATTATGCAACCACACAGTTCTTGTAATTGTTGTGGCGTAAGAATGGCTATATAATTGCATATAAGCAAGACAAAGTACGCAACGGTAGCACGGTGACAATAAAATAAATTAATTTTAAAATGAGACGAATACTATCTGTCGTATTTGCTGTTATACTTTGAAATTCTGTTCAATCTCATGATGAGGCTTAATATTATACTGTTCTTACCTAACCCCACATGTATGCTAGATAAAAATCAGGTTATCAACTGACTGTAGTGCGCTCCACGCCAAATTAGAAAAACACATTTAACATAGAAAATAGAAACTATTTATGGTACAAAAAAGCATTGAGAATATTACTTCTGCTGGAAAAAAAAAACCATTCTTTTTTTATAATTTTCTAACGCTGTTGTATACATTTTGTTTTATTTCGCACTGCTTACTTCAATCACCGAAAATAATATCCTTTCTGAATAAATAGTTCACTAGGTAAGTGGAGCTCTGTGGTACTTCTGTGACTTCAACCAATAGCGTTGTGCAAATAATAGAGCTTATAAGATCTATCGACAGCACTCTGATTAAACCCATATCTCATACTGTAGTAAACCGTACAAACATGAGACACGTTGTCACAACTATATGTCCTTCGTTTTTATTAACTATCCTCCTATATCTTCTTTTAATAACATTTATAATATTTAAAATAGGACATTGAAAACATGTCTTATATCTTTTTCGAAATATACATTGGTAAAAACCCTATAGATCTGTCAATACAAATAATAATGTATAAGAAAATTATTCAAATGATGAAATGATGAAAATCCAAAAGAATTGACCAGCAATTGGAAAGAAACCTGCTTCACATTTAAATCCGTTATTATTATGTTTATCAAACATACAATGTGTTTTGCTGGTATAAATACAACAAGGGATATCTTTTGGGTTTTCCATACTGGGACAGAGAAAGAGCCACTGAGCAAATGCTAGTACCAAAAATTAATATATCTAGTTAACCTAAATCCAAAGTTTCAGTACGATACATGTAGTGTTGTAGCTACAACGAACTGTCAAATTTGGCAAGTTAATTGAAAATTGGAATTAAACTCGGAACATTTTCGCGCAATGATTTTTGAGAATTTTAGAAAACATTTATCTCGACAAGAACGCCTAGGCGAATTGGTTTCGGTTATTGGCAATGAAGCTCCACATCGGTCTACAATTTCTCAAATGGATTGGTCCTAGCGATGATCCAAGAGCAGGTGCACCAAAAAGAGCAGCTAATCTGGAAAACGTCGATGCTGTGCACAAGATCATCAATGAAGATCAATGCGAGATGGTGGCATTATTGGGGACTTCAAAAACCTGAATTCAATTATGTGTAAAAATTAATTTCTCGTTAGATACCGCATTTGTTGACCGAAGAATAGAAAAGAGTTAGGGTGAATTGGTGTCAAAAAATTCTAGACTAACGCCGGGAACTCTAATAACGTGTACTACATCGTCAGTGGTCACGAATTTTGGATTTATACAGACTAGCCGGAAAATAAGCGCCGGTCATCTATTTAGGTGTCAAGATGAAGAAAAGCCGACAAGAGTTATTATTACCAATTAATATAAAACCATTTGTTTGCCGCAAGTCATCTGAGCTTCGGAAAACCAATCCCGAATGACGAATCATTCTCCACCAAGACAATGCAAGTTCGCAGACAGCATGCAAGACAACTAAATTTTTTAAGGCAATAAAATATCGAATTGTCATACCATCTTTCATGCAGTCCCAATGATTTCTTGACCTTTTCGAAACTCAAGAATGAACTGCGTAGTTGAAGGTTCCAGAAGAACCAATCGATGCCTTTAAAAACCAATTCTGACTGTAGCAATAGTGGAATAACTGCTTCTAGAATTGCTTCGAGCGCATGCAACAGTGCACTAAAAACTATTTGCTGCTTCATTCCAACATTACGCACAAAATTTAAAAGACAATCTTGGTATTTGAAAAAATCGGAATCAATTGTCAAAGAGTAATTTATAGCATGCTTTGTTAATTAACAAATATGACAAAATCTTAGGATTTAATAAACCCTTATTATCGAATAATGAATCTGGGATATTTTTACGATTTATTGGTAACATATATATAAATTTTACCACAAATAAAATACCGAAACTAATCTAATAATAAAAAAGTAACGTCAAACTTTAATATCTCAAACCTTATAAATAAACATTTGTATTGTTTTATGCGACCAATACATTCTATAAACAAACACGTACCAGGAACAAGAGACAAATCCTTATCTTTACCGCGAATTCTTCACTGTAGTACCCGTATGGGAAATTCTGTTTTGAATAAATATTCGGCGTGCATTAAAACGCGTTTTTCCAGGGCGCTTTTTCCCGAAGATCGAAGGCGGTTGTGCGGAAAGACGAATTTAGGAATATGCGGTAGAAAATAAACCGCAAACCGAAGAGAGCGCATCTAGTTTACGACTACACAAACGTAACGTGTATGTCACGTAGATGGTTATGCATGACATCGGAAAAAGCGTCTCCAGAGGTTAAAACCCATCCATCATTGTTTTTATCGGAACAACGGGACGCGTGTTCCCGTAACGACGGCGGCGCGGATTTTAGGAAAACTACGCGTAAATTTGTATCCAATTTTATTATTTAGTCATCGCGTTTTGTCCCGGCCGACTTGTGGAAAACGAGTTGACGAAGGTAAATTGACGAGAAAAGGAATTACTTACACGTGTATATAACGTTGTCTTTTAACGGAAGATGTAAATATATTGCGGCAATTTTTTGAATGATAAATAACATAATTATAATAACCATAAGACTTTCTGCGAACTAAGCAGCTTAACGATTTAAATATAGGACTTGATATACTGGGTGTCCCAATATTCTTTTCAATTTGTTTCGTCGAATGGGGAGTGGGGGTATGCCAAAGTCTATCCTCAACATCTTGTCTATGATCAAAGTGCAAATGATTTCAATACTAAAAGTCATTAATTTTTTACAGCACTTTGTGAGTCTTCTTATGATATAATTATTTTCATTGAAACTTGACTTGATAATCATACTTCTGACTCTGAATTAGTATCTTCTTCGTATAATTTAATAATAATAATATAACTTTATTATCCAACAGGAGAACCCAATTACTAGGACAAAAATCGAATTACAGTTAATCTACAACCAACTTCTATAACACATGGGCTGAAAAGTCCCGAGCCCAACACATAGATGACGCTAGTTTTATTGCAGTCACCTTTCTCTCGGTTAGTACTAACCTTCAAAAGACAGCTGTTAAAATTTCATGATATTCTATTCATTAGTTTGTGAGTTATTGTGCTAAGAGTCATGCTACTTTTCTTATTTTCAAAACAATGGATCAAAAACAATTTCGTGTTTTAATTTTACACTGCTTCTTGATGGGAAAAATACCGTTCAAGCCAAACAATGGCTTGAAAAGTGTTATGGGGACTTCGCTCCATCAGAAACAACAATAAAACGTTGGTTTGCTGACTTCAAACGTGGTAGTAGAGACACCGATGATGCAGAAGAACGCAGTGGACGTCCAAATGGGGCGGTAACACCAGAAAACATCAAAAAAATCCACAAAATCGTTTTGAATGATCGAAAAGTGAAGTTGCGTGAGTTAGCTGACATCGTAAAGATATCAAAAGAACGTATTGGCTTTATATTGCATGAGCATTTGACTATGAGAAAGCTCTGTTCAAAGTGGGTGCCGCGTTTGCTCACTGTTGACCAAAAAGAAGAACGTGTTGATGATTCTGAGCAGTGTTTGGCCATGTTTAAACGTAACAAACCGGAATTTTTGCGTCGATATTTGACAATGGATGAAACATGGATCCATCACTTCACTCCGGAATCAAAATGATCGTCATCTGAGTGGGCAGCAAGTGGTGAACCTCGTCCAAAGCGCCCAAAAGCACAACAATCAGCTGGAAAGGTTATGGTCTCGCTATTTTGGGATGTGCGTGGTGTAATATTCATCGACTATCTTGAAAAAGGAAATACCATCAACAGTGAATATTATATAGCGTTATTGGAGCGTTTGAAGGCCGAAATTGCAAAGAAACGACCGCATATGGCAAAGAAAAAAATATTGTTTCATCAAGACAACGCACCGTGTCACAAGTCAATCAAAATAATGGCAAAACTATATGAATTGAACTTCGAATTGCTCCCACATCCACCGTATTCGCCAGATTTGGCTCCCAGCGACTACTGGCTGTTCGCAGACCTCAAAAACATGCTCGCCGGTAAGAAATTTCGCACGAATGAAGAGGTTATCGCTGAAACTGAAGCCTATTTTGAGGCAAAAGATAAATCGTTCTACAAAAGTGGTATTGAAATGTTAGAGCGGCGCTGGAATGATTGCGTTGCTCTTGATGGAGATTACGTTGATGAATAAAGCTAAATTTGAACCAAGAAAATCGTGTTTTCTTTGTTGGGCCCGGGACTTTTCAGCCCATGTGTTATATGCATACAAAGTAGTTCTCAAAAGTTGCCGTTCTGTATTTTGTCCTAGATTAAGTAACTTTTTCTTTCTCTTTACATTCTTTTAACACTACGATATACTGTTGATTCTGCTACATCTATGTACGTGTAAGTTAAGCACATTACAGGTAGCGGTAATTATTTATACACTAACCTATATTTTTACAATAGAAGTAATTTTATATGTATTGATTTGTATGCCATGTTGAGCATATCCTATCTTTCAACCTCAAATCAAGAGTTTTCTGTATTGTTGGTGATAATGGCCTCCACTTGTACTAGGTACTAAGTATTACAGAACAAATTCCATGAATTATAGAGCGGTTTACAAGTTAAAAGCGTGACAATAATTTTTTAGCTTTTTCAAAGATATTACTACTAATGGAATCAATTCCAATGAAATTACAAGACTTGATCTTATCAATTGTCAATTTAAAATAACATTGTTCTTATATATATATTTTTTTATATTTATAAATCTTCAATCTATATTGCTAATTAATGTTAACCACTATCATTACTACAAGATTTGCTTCTCTATATCCTTTTGTTCCTATAAGTTTATAACTACGCGTATAAACACTTATTACCGTCTTATCTTGATGTTAATTTCATGTTTCATCCTTCTAAAGTCCTAAAAGGAATATGGAAAATGAATTAGCGGCGTTCAAATTTGGTCTCGATTCCTAGAACACCCTTATCTAATCGCGCAAAAATGGCTTGCAATATACCTATCGAAGATGGCCTACCAATTAGCGATTAGCTAGATCCTTAAAAGCCTAGATTGCACTCCAAGCAGTCTACCAATCGAAAAAAGATTAATCACTTCTTTTCGAGATGATGATCATCAATTATAGACACTTACCAGGGCAATATTTGCAGGTACTTATAGCACATAATGCATCTCTCCAACAATTAAAAGCAATAGAGTGTTGATTGGAGATTATCTGTTTTGATTTTTTTTTGTCGATGCTTCCAAATTGGTCGGTTAATAAGGTCACCTCGTTGTATAAGCGATATAATCTCGAAATTGACTCGAAAACTTGTTGTGTATTCGAAAAGGATTGGCTTAGAGTTAGATGCTTAGGAAGAGGGGAAATAACTTTTTTAACTACGCTGCCTTTTCCGACCGGCCGAAAACTACGCGCTATCAGATTTATATTTACTTTCGTTTATTGTGTATTCGGGCCGGGTAATTATTTTCTGATAAGCTCGGTTAACATAACGCTTGCATTTCCTAGAATTTCGGCAACTTTACCTCGACAAATGGTCCGCTCCCCCCTATTAACCGAATATGTGTAATTATCTAATGGGATTTTTTTGTACAAAAACATGAAAAAGATCATTATCTGAAACGGGCGCGATAAAAACGGCATTTAATGTGAGCATAGTTGGATAAATACGTACAATATGTATACAAATGTATCTCTGTATACGTTATGTACTTACGTATGTCGTATGTGAACTGATTTAAATCGAATGATGACGCTGTTGCGATTCCGAGAAGGCGAAATATCAATATTTGGTATAATACGCTTGTCATCGCTACCGTTTTTGTCCAATTGGTCTTCTTCCCGAATCAGAAAAGCGTGCCTTTGTACGCGTGGGACCAATATTTTTGCCATGGTAACGGTAACGCGGACTTATCTCGAACACCCAATCGCAATGGCCCCAAAATGTCTGATCCATTTTTCATAATCGCCGCTAGGCGTGTAGGGAGATAACTGTGACAGCGTGTAATGAATATTTCTTTCACACTAGCAGCTAACTCCGCGTGTTAATCACACGATACGTCTAAACTGAACTCAGATACATTTTCTTGACCTTTTCGGCTAAAAACTGAAGTAATAATAATCAATTTGTTTTAATAAAAATACAATACAAACTATGTTTATCATTCTTAATTCTTAATACTAGGTGTCTCAAAAGTCTTTTTCAATTTGTTTTGTTTATTGCGTGAACACAATCGTTGAGTGGGAGGTGGAGGGCATGGCGTATCGCTCGCCCCGTCTTTGGAAATTCAGTGTGTGCGAGTTTTGAAAGAACTTCTCAAATGAGGCATATTTTCACGTTAATAGCTATGTACACATACAGAATTGCCATTATTGGAATTTAGCAGATCCAAATGAAAAACGTGGACCTAGATGGGAAAGACATCGGGTTAATAGTTGACCTATACTAGAATCAATCTGCTTTCGTTGCATTAACTGAATTAAATTGTACACCTCCTAATTTGAGTGTAACAAATTACAGAACAAACTAAAGTACATACATATGTACATGTAGGTACTAAAGTACAAAATAAAAAATGATATGTTATAAAACAAAAACAGTTTCTTAACAGCATCAATCAAGATATCTTGATCTAAATGACCGACACGTAGCAAATAACGATAATTTTTGCAAAGGAAAAAATAAACGAGGTATAGGGAAATTAGAAATTTTCCATACGAATCTTTTCCGCAAAACATCTTCATGGTATTCTAATAATCATTTCTTCCCTACAAAGAACCATAATCAACACCTATTTTAGGGTAATGGTGATCCATCTTAAAGGACAGATACGTTAGCAGACGACGCTGAAGTTCCTTGATGCTCAGTAGAAGGTCGATGTTATGTGGTAACTAAACCGGAGGTGCAAATTCCAGTTTACCCACAACGAAGTTATGTATAGCGTTTTAAGTAGACACATCATTAAAGACTTTGCAAGAGTACAGGACAAATCCTAATATTTTATACCCAAAGATGCAGCGATCATTAACGCGTGGAGCAAAACTTAATAAGTCGCTGGGGGCTAGATCCGGTGAATATGGAGGATCAGAGACTAATTCGTAACGCAACTTATTCAATTTGGATATGACGATGTGGGGCGAAAGAGCCGGTGCATTGCCGTGGTGAAAAAGCACTTTGTTCCGCTGCAAACGACGCCATTTATCCTTCAACACTGCAACGAATCGAATCAATAAATCGCTATAGTATTGCCCCGTGATCGTCCGTCCTTCCCTTCGATCGTCGATGAAGATCACACCTCGGTAATCCCAAAAAATGGACACCATGATCTTTCCGCCCGATGGCACTGTCTTTGGTTTCTTCGGAGCCGATTCTCCCGGAAAAGTCCACTGCTTCGACTGTTCCTTGGTCTCCGGTATGTGGTGGTGGATCCAAGTCTCATCCACGGTGATAAAACGCATGAAGAAATCGTTGGATCTTGGCCAGACACTCCTCCAAAACGGACACCCGAATTCGTTTTTACTCCGGTGTGAGCAAACGCGGTACCCATCACGCCGAAAGCTTTTTCATACCCAAAATTTCGCGTAGGATGTGGCCAACGCGTTCTTCTGAGATGCCTGTTGTCTCTGCTATCTCTTTCAGTTTCAATCGGCGATTGGCTGACGCGACATCATGAATATTGTTGACCGTTTCATCGTTGGTAGCGCATTTTGGGTGTGCATTGCGTGGCACATCACTTATACTTGTGCGGCCACGTTTCTGCTCGCTCACCCAGAAGCTGATGGTCGAAAATGATGGAGTATATTCGCCATGAACCTCTAGCTAATATTTAGAACTTCTGTGGCCCTTGCCGGCCAATGAATTCACTTCAACCTTCGTGCGCCATCTCTTGCCGATTCCGGAAACGTTTCAGGTGCCGTCGTAAGACTATAAAACACAATTCCTAAGTAGATAGTTTGCCAAAAATATGACATCAGGAGTATGTAATAAAAAATTGATACTATTATACTATATAAAGTTTTCGTCATATGCTAGGAAACCTATATTTAATATTTTTTATTTCATTTCAGTAGAAATTACAAATACAACAAAATTCTATAGCGGCTCTATTCCTAGCGTATGATTAATATCATAAAATACCATAGCGGCCAACCTTCTTTTTATATTGCAGTTGAACAAACATTCATACATCCCAGCTTAGTTTCATTTATGGATTTTTTCCAGTCTGACAAGAAATATAAAATCTAGCTAGGTCAGGCGACAGTTGTACATACATACAACGCACATAAAATGTATGGCGTATGTACACAATAATAATTAACGACGGACATAGCTTGGACGGCTTATCTTTGTATCTACATGTGTGTTCGAATTAGAAATTCTGATGGTAGAACATACAATGTTCTGTCTGCATATGTACGTATGTACATATAAATATATTGTACTGACATGTGTTTTATGGAAGCTAGTTATTAAAATATAATTTGTGCGTGCCACAGAAGCATACAATATTAAAAACACGATATAAAGTAGGCGATAATTTACCTTGTAAAGTTATACTGAAACTTCTGGATGTATTGATTCATTCGTTAATAAGCTTTCGTGCTGGTTACCACTTTTCATTTTTCAATTCCCGCATATGTCATGAAATCTAAATAAGTACGTAAAAAGTAAGGAAATACATACAACAGAGATGTATTTAATTTATTTGTAATTTAATAAATAACTACTTACGTTTTAACATAAGGCAGAGAAAGAAAGAAAATTATAAGTATAGCGACAGGATAGGATCCGTATTTTCCATTTTTCTTTTGCGTCAAGTAATCCTTTGTAATTGTGGTAAATAGCTTTTAGGCCTGTTTCAACGGAACTGTCTTCAAATCTTCTCTGGCTTTCCTGAATATAATAAATACAATTTCAGGATTGAGCTGCAGAATTACAGATTTACGAGGGGGACCTGAAATGTTTCCGGAATCGACAAGAAAAACTCGGTATTTGTAGAGGAATTGTTGCTATATGACCTGCTTTCGAGACAAATATCGCGGCTATCCTTTTCGAGACACTTGACTGTTGTCCGCTTTTCTTCAAGTTGGAACACCTAAACAGACGACTGGCGTTTGTTTCTGGCTCGTATGACTAAATCCACCGACGATATTGTATACATTTTTAAAGTGTCCCGCGTTGAAGTGGTCTAGAGTCTTTTGACGCCAATTGGGCGTAGCTGTTCTGTTCTTCAGTCAACGGATGCGGTATTTTGATTGAATTGAGGTCTTTGAATTTCCTAACAAAAAAATTGAAATTCGAAGTGAGAGAAATGCTTATATGGGAAAACGTGTGCGTTTAATTGCAATTTCAATTCAAATTCAAGGTTGTCGTTTGTTTTTATTACACATTTTTTGAAGTAAACGCCCACCTGCTCTTATATTATGCAGCATGAAATTTATTTCGAATAACATTGATTGAAAAAGAAGATGCTAAATTTAAAAGTAAGACAGTTGCTTGAAAAGGAAGATATCAATAGGTCTTCCTCGAAACTTAATGTGGTCCGTCCAAAGTGGTTTGCAAGGGAACGACCAAATATCATGGTTACAACTGATAAAGAAGGTTGAAAAGTGAAACTGTTTTATTGCCCTGGCAACTATTGCACCAGCCATTCACAACTATTACTAAGAAAATTGTAATATAGCAAGCAACTATTAATCCTACGATATTTGTTTGTTGTAAAATACTGCCCCAAACAACTTAAGTGATTAATTATATGGAATAAAACATTACATGAAAATTGTTGCTTGTAGGTATTATATTCTAATTCTCGCACTATAAATCACGTAAGCCTATGTAAATACGCGTATACATATATCAGAAATATCTACGGAACATTAAAATTTTAAAACATTTCAGCACAATCACGCAAATACTGTTACATGACGTGCTTAATGTTGGTGTTAAACAAATAAAATCTCACAACCATTTCTGATTACGTAGGCGGTGCATGCGCGGTAGCTATAAAGCATTTAATCGTCATAATTACAAAAAAGACCTCATTGGTTATGCGCATCAGGTTATTTTTCTTTGTAACGTGATAGCCACACACGTGGATACGAGCTTGAAAGTTTCTAATATACTAGAATCCTAATTAAATGCGGAGAAAAATAATGAACGTTTCTCGACGACAAAGTAAATATTATGTAATGGTGAACGTTATTACATGAATAATGGTCAATAATTTGCTTATATTCAATTTCGATCTAATGCGGGTTATGTATGTGTAATCAAATGTGAAATTCCGCAATTTGTACCATCGTTATACTCCTACATTTCCTTCTATTCTATTATTGATTGCGGGTTATGCGGGAAGTTTTTAACTTTGTAACTGTTCGAATAGTCATAAATTTTGATTACAGTCCCTCTTGGTGGCGGATTCTTGAAAAGGCAGATGACTGACAACTGCAGGTAATGACTTCGTTAAGTTATATAGTTTTATGGGATAGATGTTAATTATGCTACGTCTTGAGTCTTTCGATGAGGGTATGAAATGTCTTTGTTCCTAATTTTTTCCACTGGTGCTCGAATTATAGTATGTCTTAGTTGCAGAGATAATATGTATATATAGGAGATAGAAATCTGTTCGATATTATTTTGCGGCTGTTTAGCGCCACTTACCGTTTGTCTAAAAAGTATTTCAAAGCGCCAAATCTAAATCCCGATTTCAAATCATGTATATATAATAAATTCTGTAAGTTCTATTGCAACAACTATTCTTCTTGCTATTTGCTCTACATGTTGCGAATATAGCAAAAAGAATATCTATTACACAATAAAATATGTATGCAGAAATAGGTATGTACGAGGGGAGGTCCAGAAGTTCGTGGAATGGAGTGGGGATAGGGGCGCTCGCTAGGCGTCATTCTAATTGGCGACTCATCATTAGTATATAAGTTAAGTTGCAGCCCTATAGTGTCAGTCGTTTACGAATAGTTGCCTGCTAAACAAGTTAATCCGGAAGAAAACTGAAACTATGAAGGAAATTGAACACCGTGCTGTGATAACGTTCCTTACAAAGCAAGGAAAGAACGCTCAAACCATACTGAATGAAATGGAAACCGTTTATGGGGAACAGTGCCCTAGTAAATCAATGATTTATAAGTGGCATGGTCTTTTTAAACATGGTCGGGAGTCGATTGAAGACGACCCCCGCTCAGGACGGCCAGTTGAGGCCATTATATCAGACATCGTCGAAAAAGTGCAAAAATTTCTACTGCAAGATGCCCGTTTGAAGAATAAACAATTATCTGCATTAGTTGGAGTATCAGATACCACCATTTTGCGTATCCTACATGACCACCTGGGCATGACAAAAGTCAGTGCAAGATGGGTACTGAGAATGCTCACGCCTCTGCAGAAACGGCAGCGCGTCTGTGCGTCCAAACAATTTTTGGAGCTGTGTGGAGACAAACCTGCACAGATTTTGGAGCGGATTGTTACCGGAGATGAAACATGGGTTCATTACTTTGAGCCTGAGTCCAAACAGGAGTCCATGCAATGGCATAAAAAGGGGACACCACCGCCAAAGAAATTCAAAGTGTCAGAATCGGCTGGAAAGTTGATGGCTGCCATTTTTTGGGATTGTGAGGGGATATTATTGATTGATTACAAAGAAAAAGGTAGAAGCATAACCGGAGAGTATTACGCAGCGATATTAGAAAAATTAAACGAGGCCCTCATGGAAAAACGTCGAGGAAAATTGCAAGACAATGTGCCCGTTCACAAGAGCAAAGTTGCAATGGCTGCTCTGCACAAGCATGGTTTTTAATCAATAGTCCATCCACCCTACAGTCCAGACCTGGCACCTAGTGATTTTTATTTGTTCCCCAATTTAAAAAAAGACACGTGGAGCAAAAGATAAAAAATATTTCTATGATGTTTTAGAAAATTAATTCATAGATCTAATAAATATATTGTGCTTAAGGGTGATTATATTGAAAAGGAAAAATAGATTTATTGTTTTATTTTATTTAAAACCCTTTCATTCCACGAACTTCTGCTCCTCCCCTAGCATATTGCCAAAATAGAACTACATCCATAATATTTTTGGAAAGTAATTTATTCCTATCTTGACAAACCAGAATCGTAAACCGAATAAGAAATTTTCGAAATGTATTGCATTTTAAATTAAAGTGCTATATCTAGGAGTTCTGTAGCTCGATCAAACTCATCCCATAAGAGTTCTATGGGGGATAAATCCAGACTGAGAAAGGCCCAACCGTTAATTTTAGTTCATCTCTTATTGCTTTCTCCTCTAAAACCTTTTACAGATTTAACACGTATGTTAGGGGTCATTGTCTTGCTAAAACATAAACGGATCACCAACAAGACGGCTTCCACACAGAACAGCATGGTTTTACAAAATATCAAAATTCTCCTTTTTCCGCATTGTATCACTAATTTTCACTAAATCAGCTGTGGTTGTTCCAGCAAAACAACCCCATACCATAACACTGCCACCTCCGTATTTGACGGACTGCACTAACCAGGCCTCACTAGCTCTTTTCTGAATAAAATCTCTCCGTTGTGTACCAAATAATTGAAATTCCAATCATCCACTGACCAGTCTGCATGCTCTCTTGCCCATGTTAATCGCTTCTCTTTATGCACTGCCAATAATCGCCTCTTGACGGTGGTAACAGAAACATGTGTTTGTCGTTGTGTATTATCATGCGTTGCAATATCTGCTGCCGTTAGACATCGATCTCGTTTTGAAGTCGTTACTGTAAATCTCCAGAAGTTAGTTGTGACCACTCACTTCGTCTTCTATCAATATTTTGTCCTGTCTCTCTTCTCAAGGCCAATGTATAATACACACCCTTCGGTGAAATTTCTAACCGTAGAGCAATATCTGTCCCAGTGTACCCTTCATCACGAAGAGTACAAATAGTACTAACATATGTTGTTCTACAGTCAACTGTCTGCGTTTTGATATTTCTACGCTCAGTACTGTACTAAATTGTTGCAATTGCGCAATGGGTTCAAAAAACTAATTCCGCACAGGAAAACTCTGAAATACTAAGGACTTTACAGATTACGTGCAACAATTTTATATATGCCTACAATAATTTATAATAGCGATTAACGATTTCACGATATGCCTATCAGTTGTATTATTTTAAAAGAATTTCGCCTTAGTTCCAAATTTATGGTCGGTAGTGTGTGTAAATGTTTTTACGACATAATAATAAATGTATTTTGCCTATTGAATACATAATTTCAGCCTTTTTTGTTACTGTTAAATAAATAAATCTGTGAGTTCATCGAATGAATCAAGCCCAAATTCAATTTACCTACCGCGTTTATGCATAAAACTCCATGCATACAATCAGCCACTATTGCTCTGAAAATTTCGTACGTATCGAAAATTATAATCTTACTTCATAACACACAAAGTTTAGATTAAAGAAAAATCGAGATAAATTATTGTTGCGGTTTTGTTGAATAAAAAAAAGATCACTTTAAATTAAAAGCTCACATCGTCTCTTGTGCTATCATTACCTAACTGCAAGGCATACATACTCATACGTAAAAGCTTTAAGCGGCTTTTTGCCGATAACGTGGCTTACCAATCCGTTAGGTAATTCGGGACCGAAGAGGAAAAGCGGCTGATTTAGTTTAACCGGCGCACGATGAACGTGTGGTTTGTAGGATATACGATATAATGATATATTACCGTCATGTTACATGCACTCCATAAACTTCTTATACGGTTTCCTATCCAGTAAATCGGTTACGATCAAATTGTCCCTTCGGAGGATGTAATTTGGCCCGACATAGCTGTAATTTAGAGCGGTCAGTACGTTGTTTGCTTACCGATTTCGATTTGCCATCCTATTCGTGAGCTTAACTTGTCGAGAAATAAACCGTAACAATTCTTATCAAGATTAATTTAAAGAAAATTAAAAGTCGATAAAAATTACAAAAGTGTATTAAAATTGATAATAAGTATGATGATCTATTATGATTACGGACTTTTTCAGTTAATAATTTAAGGGTAATTGAAATTTTGCTCGGGTTTGTACCATATCGGTAAATAAGACCCCATTCACTGTAGATATTCTCAAAAAGAAGAAAATATTGCGCAGAATACCAACAAAGTAGCGCTCTGCTTAAGATGATATTCATCTGTAGTTGAATAAGTGGGGTTAGGTATTTAAGTTCAAGATGAAGCAACACTTGAGTTCGAAAAGTTATTCTTCCCTTTTCAAGCTATTCTATAACGTACATAAGTGTTGCATTCTTTCAATTATGATGTTATCAACTTTTTTTAAGAACGCAACCTGTATATTTAAAATCTTCCACCAAAAATTCTAAATCAATTATAATAATATAAAATTTAATATCCAGAAAGATAATGAAGTAACAAGACGAAATCGGTTCTCTAATTACTCAAACTTAATAAAAAATTTCTACTTTTCACTGTAACGATTTGTAACAAATATGTTGTCAAACGGCCATTTTAAAAGAACTACTTTACGTAGTTCATGTTCAAAATTAGCACATCCCTTTTTCACTTTATCGGTTATCAATCTTCCTATACTATCCGTTAGATTTCGCAGGTTTTAAGATAATCTACTATATTTAGTGTTCTCTGATTTGGAAATAGCATCCAAAAGAATTGGATCATTTTCGGAAATTTGCTCTATTTGAGTGTGAATTTCGGTATCTGAAACCAGCCGCTGGCTCAATGAAATTCCTTGGACTTCTTACATATTTAAATTTAAGATACATGGTTTAATAATGTGTAAAAATTTCTCATAATATAAAACAGCTTTAAGCCACATTCCTTATCTGGTCAATACCAACTGTATGTGGATGAGGAATGTCTGGAGAAGCCTGTTTAAACTCACGAATGTATTTTGATAAAAACTTTTTTGCTAGAAACTATAAATTGAAATACTTTTGGATAACGGTTTCTAATAAATTCAGATGCTATACATAGGGCAAAGAAGCTACATGAAGCAATTTAAGATTATTTCAATAACTTCCCAGCTGTAACCAACATTACAAGTTGGGTTGCCGATATACTGAACTTCTCAAGGGTATTTTCTATAGTTTCTACTATCCTTTCCGCGTTTTTCTTCTGTAATATTCTACCACGTAATAAAAGAGGCAAGGATGCCTCACCGCTTTTTAAAATGAGCACTGATATATTTAAAATACAATTATTTCTTGCATCCGTTGTATAATTTACGCCAGCCGCATTTTTTGATCTTTTAACTCTGCCTCTATTTGATCCGTAATCAAGTTTTTCACCCGATGAAAATTATATTCTGGTTGATGTCTTGTTGGCAATCTCCATTCCGGAGCCCATTTCATCCAAAACTCGAAATTCTTCATTGTCTGCAATATTTTGTGGAATGTTGCATACACTTAAAATAAAGTCATATAGAAATTTGTAATATGGTACATCGTGTTACGCATTTAACCGGCGTTGTTTGCTATTCACAAGCCTACATTTATTTTATTTATGTTAAAATGCAGAAAATAGAAATTCAATATATCGGCAGCCCAACCTGCGATATTAGTTACAAATGGGAATTCGAACATGGTTAAAGCTGGAAAGTTACTGAAACAATCTTATCCTTAAGTGGTTCATGTAACCAATACCTATCATCTTGTAGCTCAATTTATTAAAAACACTTATCCAAAGGCAGACCAAAAAAGTTTTTATCAAGCCTCCAAATCGCGTTTGTGAGTTTAAACAGGCTTGGTCGGGTGTGCGGGCATTCCTCAGCCATCATAGCTGGCATTGACGAGATGGGGAACTTGGCTTAAAGCTGTTTTATATTATGAGAAATTTTTACACACTAGTAAACCTTGGATGTTAAATTTAAATTCGAAAGAAGGCTAAGCAATTTCAGTAAGCCAGCGGCTGGTTTCAGATATCAAAATCCATACCCAAATAGAGCAAATTTTCGAAAGTTATTGAATTCTTTTAGACACAATTTTCAAGTTATTGAACACCAAGTCAACAAATAAATTGTGTACTGTTATAAACAAGAATCCCGATTTTCAAACTCTAGTGCGTATAAACAAGAATTTAACTGAAATCGACCTGTTTAAATTCTGTAAACACATATCATTAGACGCAGAACACTCCTTTTCCAAATAGACCAACGTATTTTCACTTAGCCGGATTAGTAGTAGTATTAGTCAGCACAGCTGAAGGCATGCTAATGACATAATACTATAGCGAATGTTTTCATCACTTACAATAACTAAAATAGGAAGTAATTACATTAATTATTTTTAATATTGATAGTAAGCGAACCGTGTGCTACTATTGCGAAAGTACGCGTTTCTGCAGTCTTAATAAGTACATATATTATAAGTTTTCGCATGTACAAACGGTAAATATAAAAATAAAAGATCTCCCAGTACTAAATTTTACCTTATTGTCCGCATAATCTAAAAATATTATACTTTTCCTTCAATAAATATGCATTTACCTACATCTGTACGTATATGGGCATACTTACATAATAAATTGCCTCATTTTATTATATATAAACACACACTGTTTTAGTCTCATCGGCTGGAAAACAGCTCGTGTGTGAAATTAATATTTTAGCAGGTGTTTTACTGTATATATGGAATAGCCTCAGACTGTTCCCTAACGTATCTATATATACACATATTTCTAGATAACGATCTGCATACGTCCCGTTTATTATATGAAGACAAAGGACTTTCTCATAACATATCGTATTAAAATGTATTTTTACGAGTTTGGTTCGTCTATCTGCAGGCGTGCAGGACGTCCGATTTTTAATTATTGAGTAAAGCAGCAGCATAATGGTAGTTCGAAACGATGTTTGATGATGAGGGCGAAGAAGATTTTTAGAATAATTTGCAAAGGGTAAGCGAACATAATGATGGTCCCGATGATGATATACTGGAAGTTCCCTAACAGGACCGTAAATGGTTACGAAATCTACAGATGTTACGTCAAGGAGAATGTAAACCGGTACCACACGGAAAGGTACATACACCGGCAGCAGAAGTTTACAACGTAATAAGTCTATAAGAAGTACCGTAGAATTAAAGTAGCCGGTGTTTATGGTGTTGAATGTAATGTGTTGTTCAAAAACTGTAATACAACACCACCTTTCTTTACGGATAACGTTATTTGGGAAGAGCTCAGTTTTGCACACGTTTAAAATATTATATCAGCAGATTAATAAAATTATTGAAAAAGGGATGAGTTTTAGTATTTAAACCTCTAACATTTTGATAGTAAATTTCAAGTGGTATGATTATCCTGTAGTAATTAGAGTTGTTGTTTTTACTATTTCCATCGTTTGTTGAACTTATGTAGTCCAACGTTTCGGCAGTGTACCTACTGTCGTCTTTAGGGTAGCCCTGGGAAGGGCTGTAACTTTCCAGATTCGTCATACGACAAGTTAGTGAGCTTCGATGTTACAAGCGTATTCACCAATGTAGCAAAGGAAGCAACTCTAGCAATAGTTAAAAGCAGACTCTGCAGAGACACCACACTGCACGATAGAACGTCGGTTAGTAAGCCATTACGGAACTGTTGCCCACATACGTGAACACCACATATTTCCAAGTGGATAACAAGTTGCACCAACAAGAATTCGGCATGGCAATGGGCTCTCCTCTGCCTCCGGTCCTGAGCAGCATATACATGGAAGAATTTGAACGAAGAGCGATGGATTCCTACAAGCTTTAACCAAAAATGTGGCTCATATACGTCGATAACACCCCTGTGATTTGGCCACATGGGGAAGAAGACATCAATGGCTTTCTCCAACATCTTAATGGTTTACAAGTATCCGTTAAGTTCGCTATGTAATTGGAACTGGATAACAAGATTCCATTCCTAGATGTCCTGGCACATAAACAGTCCGATGACACATTACGGACGACGGTATGTAAGAAGCTGACACACACAGGACAATACCTCTACTTCGATTCCAATTACCCACACAACGTAAAAATGGGTGTCGCAGAATGCCTATACAATAGGGCAGGAGATGTATGTTCAATGGATACACAGTACAAGTACAGAACGATAACTAAATGTATGTACTACCACAATTCCGTACATTAAAGGCTTATCGGAGAAAATCAGTAGAATAGACAACGACTGCAAAATCAGAACTGCCATCAAAACTTCGAATATGAACAGGTCTAAGCTAACAAGAAAGTCCGACAACGAAAATCAGAGAACTAAGAACTGTGTATACAAAATACCGACGGTCATACATGGGAGAAATCGGCAGACCCCTATTGGTCTGAAACAAAGAACATCAAAGGATAGTTCGAATGGGAGAAATAGGTAAGTCGCGATTGGCCCAACATGCTTGGGAAGAGGAACATGTAGTTGCATGGAACAACGCAGCAATCCTGGATAAAAAAGACAACGCCACTCAAAGAAAACCTCCTCTGCACAGAAAAGTGTAGCTTAAACATAAGTTTAGCACAGTAATTTCTGTTCCCCATATTAACTTAGTGCTAAAGTCAAGTGGAATACGAAATTCTAGAAAAAACAAATGGAGTTCGATCCCTATATAAGACAAGTTTTCACTAATAGAAAGATAGGGAAGACAAATACGCCCGACAAAACCATCGAACGTATGATGGATCCTGTTTGGATACATTTAGTTTCCTCTAACATGTATTACGAGGGTAACCTGAAACATTTCCGGAATCAGCAAGAGATGGCGCACGAAGGTTGAAGTAGATTCATAGGATGGCAAGGGCCAACCCTTTTTATGGCTATTAACTGTCAAAATTTCAGACGTCTACTGTCAACAGTTGTTGTTTAAGAGTGTCTTTCATGTACCAAGTCAGGCTGTTTCGCAAGAATCGAATTTCGTGCAGCGATAAAACACTTCTGGACGGCCATGGAAATTCTAAATTTTTTGGTAGAGGTTCATGGCGGATGTACTTCATCATTTTCAACAATTAGTTTCTGGGTGAGCGAGTTCAAACGTGGCCGCACAAGCACAAGTGACGAACCACGCAGTGGATGCCCAGAAATCGCTATCAACGGTGAAATGGTCGACAAGATTCATGATGTTATGTTAGCCGGTCGCCGATTGAAGCTGAAAAGGATAGCAGAGACAACAGGCACCTCAGAAGAACACGCTGGCCTTATCCTACACGAAATTTCGGATGTAAAAGGGCTTTCGGCGCGATGGGTACCGCGTTTGCTCACACCGGAGCAAAAGCGAAATTGGATGACCATTTCGGAGGAGTGTCTGGCCAGGATCCAACGCAATCCAAGAGATTTCTTCATGCGTTTCCTAACCGTGGATTACTAGACTTAGGTTCACCACTACATATCGGAGACCAAGAAACAGCCGAAGCAGTGGACTTTTCTTTGCGAGTCGGCTCCAAAGAAAGCAAAGACCATTCCATCGAGCGGAAACGTCATGGCGACCATTTTTTGGGATTCCCAAGGTTTGATCCTCGTCGACTATCTGGAGAAGGGAAGAACAATCACGGGGCAATATTACGGCGATTTATTGGCCCGATTCGATGCAGTATTGAAGTAGAGAGGGCCTCGCTTGCAGCGGAAGAAAGTGCTTTTCCACCAAGACAATGCACCGGCTCATACATCCAGCATCGCCATGTCCAAATTGAATGAGTTGCGCTACGGATTAATCTCTCATCCTGCATATTCACCGGACCTAGTCCCCAGCGACTTTTTCCTATTCCCAAACCTGAAAAAATCCCTGAGAGGAAAGAGATTTGCCTCAAATGAGAAGGTCATCGCCGCTGCAGATGGCTATATTGCAGATCTTCAAATATTCTACTTTTCCGGCGGCTTGAAGAGACTAGAGGACCGTTTGAAAAGTCTTGACTTTCGAGGAGACGACATCGAAAAATAAAGATAAGAAACCACACCAATACAGTGTTTATCTTGCCGATTCCGGAAATATTTCCGGTCGCCCTCGTAATGGGTTTACCTTTGTCTTCTATTTCTGTTATATTTTAATTTTTTAATATCTCTACAGCTTCCTATTCAACAGCATTCTTTAGTTCACCATCGGTAACACCAAGAAAAATGTTATTACTTTATCAATTTAGCTACCTTGAAGACGACAGTAGACACACTGCCGAAACATCAGGCTACGTAGGTTCAACAAACAATGGAAATGGCCCAAACAACTCCATTTATGATAATCAAATGTCAACTATATCACGTCAAAGATTATCCTGTTTGGACACATTTAATTTATCCTAATATGTATTAATGCCTTTTATTTCTATCCTTGAGATATTTTTGTTTAAATATTTCGCCAGCTTCGTATTCTACTGCGTTCTTTAGTTCACCATCGTTAACAATAAGAAAAAGTGCTGTTACTTTATCAATTTAACCGATTTTGTAGTTTCAATGATAACAAAGTTAGTAACAGTACGGATATCAATTCGAGCACAAAATGCAGCAACCAAAACACAAAATTTTTACATCGGCAATGTTGCGGTATCTCGGCCACGTTTTAATAGTTTTCTATGCCATTGGTCTTAATACATAGCTCTTTAATCCTAACTTGCATAATGTCATGCAGGCGTATAATAACTGTAAAAAACTATAACGCAATAGGTAAACCGCTAGCAGAAACAATAAACAAGATCTGACAAGAGTATTAATTTCTAACACCGAATTCTACTCAACTCAAATCGCGACACATGTCCATATATCATCTCGGAACGGAATACGGAACGTCGACCACGAATATTTTCGAACTAGTTTACATAGCACGGTTCGCGTTAATCTACTTGTGACAACTTGTTTCTTTATTAACCGCGCCGCGTCACTAGTCAACGCAGCAGCGCTCACCGCTATACCTATCGGTAGAAACGGTATGCATGTATTTTTCCAAAAACCCCGTAATAGGATTATACGCATTCGCTGTTGTTTTTATGACGCGTCGCGTCTGCACGAGCGCGTTTCGATATACTTTTTACGTTGGTACGAAGATTTATAGGTTGGCAGCGATATCTTGCAATTAGACACGTCAAACATTGCTCGTGACTTAATTTTACGTATTTAATGTCGACGTTGATCCTATTAAAATGATTACGAGGTGTATGTTTGTGTGTGCGTTGATGTATGTCGGAAAAAAGGTTTAAATTATGTCAAAGTTGTCGAATAGAAACCTCATTTCAAATTTAAAATTCGGTACAGTTTAAATTGAGCTCTAAAATATGATGCAAATTGACGTTCGAAATGAATAATCGATATTAGATTTTATATTTAGTTAAGTGTAAAAAGATACGGTCTATATGAAGAGTGTGGTTTGTTTTATAAATGTTCATATTTTTTAACTAGAAATGTACCACGTTTCGTCAATTAATTTGTCATCTTCAGACTGAGTAAATTTCTACTTTTAACTATAAAGAAATGTCTTCCATAATCCTCTGCTACTGGGCAAAATTTTAGCTTCTCCCCAGTTTTTTCCTCTCTTCTGGATGCTGTGTCCAATGGTGTGGTTCCATACTTCTTGTTATATACGAAGGCCGCCCAGAAAGTATATTTCCCTAGGTAGTTAGCAGAAAAAGACACAATTCCATGGAAAGACTTTATTGTTATAATTTGTTTATTGTTATAAACTTTATTATTATATTATATTTAACTCACAATTAAAAATACTCCTTTGAAATTTCAAAGTAATGTGAAAAATTTAGGCCTCTTTGTAGATAATGATCTTAAGTTTAAACATCATGTCAGTGCTTGCATTAGACGCGCCTACTGCAATTTGAAACTAATTTATCCCCACCGGCATTGCCTTGACGTTTGTATTAAAAAGCTGCTATGTGATACCTTGGTGTTATCACATTTTAGTTTCTGCAATGTTGTTTATGGAAATTGTCTGGACCAAATCGACTCTCGCAGAATTCAGGTGGTACAGAACGCATGCCTCAGATTAATATGTGGAATAAGACAGCGTCGAAGGATTTCCCATAAACTTAGGGATGCTGGGTGGCTAAGTATGGTACGACGGAGACAATTATATTTTTCGTGTCTCATTTATAAAATTTTGAATTCTGGTGTTCCGCCTTACCTATTAAACAAAATGAGGCATCGTACGGATGTGTACAGTATCAACATTCGCAGGAAGGATCTTATCGATATACCTAAGCACCATGCCCAGCAGTTTGAGAAAAGCTTTAGCTACGCTTCTGCACGATTATACGACTCGCTTGCCCTGGATATCAAAGAGTTACCATTTTATACCTTTAGGCGTGCTATTTATAATAGTTTAATGAATGAGCAACTCTCTGGCAGATAGGGATTTGTAGTATTGCAGTATATTAGATAATTTGGCTGTGTAACGAATTATGTTCTCATTTTATCTTTGTTCTTGGGTTACCGTTAACAACAGGAAACCTTTTTGGTTTACTGATGGTGATCCAATTGGCAAAAATGCTTGTATTTTTTTCTCTCTTTTGTTTCTGCGTTCACTATTTACTTGCCAATAAATTATTATTATTACTACTATTATAATATAAGATTGATAAAAACCACTGTATGACAGCCGCCTGCAACTCTGCGTCACTGCGACACACATAACCCTAATCGAAAAGGAATTTCTTAAAGTACAAGAAAAGAATCCACTGCATTTACTATACTGTGCTTAATTTAACAGTGCTTACACGTCATGAATGAGGTGTGTACAAGGGTGTCAAATATAATATGCAACTTATGTCGAACGATTGTCAAAACTGACATAAAAAATGCACACAACTAAATAATTATCTACAAAGATGTTAGTTTGCAGATTAACTCTTTTTTACTAAAGTATATTCGGTGTGATGTTAGAAATGGTCTAGATTAATAAAAATAAGAGCAAACAGGTCTATAGAAACGATATAATCTAAATGTTAAACTGACGTGTAGAAGACGTGTCAACAATGTGAGCGTCGTTGGCAGTGCTGAAAAGGTGAAGGCAGCATGATACATTTAAAGTTAGATCCATGCGAATGAGTACATTACTCACCTTATATCTGTTAACCAGAAATTTCTATCCATAACGTTGTTCTGCGAGTTGAAAAAAATTATCCGAGTCTGAACTTCGCAACTGGTGGAGGTGGAATGAGAACCATCACCTTTATCTTCTTGTATATCATGCTATCTGTCAGCCGCGAGGAAAATTTATTTTCCGGACCACCAGAAATGCCAAAACCTAAGCAATTCACTTTTACACGAGCTTTCACAATGTGCACTCTTTGAGAAGGAGAATATTGAAAAAGAGCCATTACTGAAGATTAGCACTTTAATAAGCAGAAGAGAAATGGAATAGGATCGGAGGCAACATTGCCTGTCGAAAACATGCCCCTAATAAGTTTGTTGCAACAAATACGTGTACCCCTTTAATGTGCATGCTTAATTCCGAATTGGTCTAAAATTAGAAAAATTTACATCTTTATGGAACAGAATCGAAGACAACGTGCTTGAAGTTTAATGGAGCCTAAATAAGAAGGAATTTCAACAGTATAATGCTGTAAAAAAGCATTAACAATATTAATTTAATTTGCTAAAAATTGATTTGTTGCGTTGTTCGAACAAACCTAACAGCAACAATGAAACAATATTTACAACCGCTATAAGAAGCGCTTATTAACTGCGGGTATGGAAGGGCTTATTACATCAAAAGATAATTATAAAAATGTCCTCAAAGAAAAAGGATTGATGCAATTTGAAATTTTCATCTCTAGAATTTTAGTTCAGTTAACCAATGTTGATCGGGCGATATCATAATTAAGCTTGTTTAGTGCCTTGGTAGTATCAAAATGGCTAATTTGGTGGAAATAATACGAACAATGCTGAAAAGAAACGATTTGGACATATTTAGAAACGACTGCTCCCGGAAGTCCTGTATTTCAACAAAGTAATGACTTGTCTCCTATTGAATTTGTGTGGAATGAGCTAGACAGAAGAGCTAAAAAGTGGCAAGTATCAAGTAGTCAACAGCCTTGGAACTATCGAAATAGCATATGGCTTGCTTAAAAACAAAAGCATATTGTAGTATTCTGAAGATCTCTGAAGTATTTTGTTTATTAATTGTTTAACATATGAAAACACACATTACACTTTTTGTTGACGATATGTCGCTTATCGGCCATCCATCTAACTCGGAGTCCATTACTGAAAATTATAGATAATGCTATACGATTTTAAATCATACGTAGTATATTTTGCAATATATATAGTGGCAATTGCACATATCCGATAGAATATTTGTGTATAATGAAATTTTACTAATAAATGCTTCATAATTATTGTATACATTTAATTGAAATAACAATATTTATTGTAAAATTTACTGATTATACCATATGATCGATTAAATTTACCCTCTAGCAGGCCATGATATTTTTCTTCTTTAAACTTAAGTTGGTAGAATAACTTTAAAAACGTGTAAATTGACTTATTCTGTGGCGTTAGTGACAGCGCTTATGTGTCAATAGACCAATACAGTACACATGACAAATGTATTTTATTTATCACTATTAATTCACTACTCACTACGAAAAATATATTTTGAAGAAAAAATGTCATGCCTTGCTAGAGGATCAGTTTATATGATCATATAAGTATAAGAATGTATTAAAATGTAGAATTAAATATCAGCGTATATTATCCGATGCTCTTAACAGGTATTAGATGAAGATGATCCGGAAGATAAAGAACGGTAACATGTTACCCGATTAAAACAAAAGGTATAACGAAACTTTATTTACATTAACACTGAACTTAATTCTATTTTTCAACGTGGTCATCATTGTTAGTGGATCAGTTTTATCATTAGTTTCTCCTCTCCGTTCTCCTAGAAGACGCCTTCATTTTCGCAAATAAATTAAAATAACTTTTACTTAACATCAAGTAGCAACTATAGGGTATATGCTTAAAGACTTAAATCTGTATAGTTCTTGCTTTCGGCGACAATATTCCATGCTTCTTGTCTTGGGTGGGACGTTGAAGTCGTTGAAGAGTTATACAAAAGGATGCCCCCTTGGCATAAATCCATCACGTAATTAGCCATTGCAGTCGCAGAAAATAATTGCCATTCCTCGTAATCAAATATGGCCTTTCTTTTCTGGATTTTGAAAGAAAACTTACGAGATGTCGCTCCATTGATTGGTGACCAAACTTAGTTTTATACAAAATCCAAGCCTCATCTCCTGTTATGATGCCATTAAGAAATTCCTCACCGCCCTCCGGGGTGTCAAGAACCACTCTCATCCATTGTGTCTTTTAGATTTGTGGCAAAATTTCGGGAGCCAACTGGCAAGCATTTTTCTGTAGCCAAGATGATCTGTGACCACTTTACGTAAGAAAGATCTTTCTGGGAAAGACTTGTGTAAGGTAAAATCTTATTTTCAGCTCGTTCAGCCACTTCAATCTTCATCGTATTGTTTTCAGTTTGTTACTTACAGACCCTATATGAGAAATACTGCCGAACAGTTCAGAAAGTTTAACGCCAAAGAGCACCTGAAGACAGAAAAGAATGAGTACATCTCATTACATTTTTAGAAAGAAATCTTAATAATGCTGAGAAAAAATATAGGGGAGATGTTACGTTTTATTAATGTCAATATTTACGTTAAAATATTCTTACCAATTAACATACCCCATCCAAAATAATTACGTATTTTAGTACCAGAGTTACTCCAACACGAACAATTAGCAGTTAACCTCCCTATTTAAAGTATGAAACCGACACCAAAATTATTATACTTCGAATCATAGATCATTCGTTGGCGTGCACAAACAAGCTAACAACACGAACAAAAAACATATGTAAAAATTTAAACTTAATTTCCACTATCTCGGCCGATATACCTCTATCCTTAAAAGGGGAGAGGTGCGATGAATGGGAAAATTTAATATAACATCTAACAAAAACGTTTTATAAATATTTATGCGGCGGCCAATTAGTGGAAAAATAATTAGTTTTTGTGGTAACATTAAAGAGCGGTAATAAGAGAGACCCAAATTGGAGAATATTACACGCGTTTATAAACGGCCATCGTGCCAACAACGTTATCTGTACGTGTACGCCGCACACCAAAGTCCCCGACGCTCTCTTGGAACAGCTGCGCCATGAAAAACGTATATTAAAAATATATTATAATAAATTCCGTTCTATATTCATGAAGTTGGATGTGTAACGTACGTGTACAATGGAGAAATTCTATATGTTGTAGAGGAATTTTATGATATATTATAACCGTTAAATGTAATTTATTTCAGCGAGAACACTAGTTTTAGGTTTATTACAGTGTGAGTATTTTTTCTCAATTCTGGAAATACTTTTACATATATAACATAGAACAATATATTACTTGTAGATTATTAACGGTATACGTTTTGACTGTGAATTGAGGTAAATATTGTTATACCATTACTATTTATTCTATTTATTAATATTATATCGTGGGAAATTATTAAACGACTCTATTAGATCACGCAAATCTTGCATTTCATCGAAAAGTACAATCACGCTGCGCAATGACAACGGAGAAATCGTGTCTGACATTGAAAACGTGATTAAGCTATTCAATGGCCATTTTTCCAAAATACCGGGGTTGCTATTTGTGGATCCGAAATTGGCAACAATGATATTGCTAGGCGCCATCGTAAAGTTTGACATTATTTAACTGTGTACGTACTCAGAACGTCTTGTCATACGGATGCTATTTGTGTTTGGCGGCCTGAAAATTTCATCTCAGTCAAAAAATGGAATTAACTCGTGCGATGATTTATTACGACTTTCGAACGTGGATTATCTCAACAACAGTGTATCGATCTACTCACCTCATTGTTTGCACGATCTAAAACCACTATATATCAGGGGTTTAGCAAATTCGTCGAAAATCAATTGTTGTACCACAGAAGACATCGATGCTGTGCGCAAAATTTCTCAACAATTATTAACGTCACTAGCGGAGTCCCTCAAGGTTCAGCGTTGTGTCCAACAATGTTTCTGATCTACGTCCCAATTCGCGAATGCCACAAGTTGTGTGGTCGTTAGTTTTTCCATTTCTGGACTCCCTCTTTCATTAAACGCAGTCATCTCCGACATGGTAAGGTATTGTCATCGTACCTACTTCACTTTGAACAGCAACAAAACCGTTTCGATACGGTTTCGTACTTCTACTGCAGACGACCGTAGTGTGTCTACGTCGGTATTGACGGGGGATCAATTCCAGAATTATCACTCTACAAAGGTGTATCCTTCCTTGCGTACGTTGAATCGCGTTTGCGTTACGGTTTGATTTTTTGGGGTTCGTCTTCTTACGCTATGCGTCTGTTTCTACAACAAAAGAGCGCATAGTGCCTCTCGCGTTCCTTTATGTGTACGAGGTATCAGTGTTTTAAAGAAAGAATGGTCATTTATTTATTAAAAATAGCGATATTTTTGAAGGTATGCAGAGAGAAATTGCAACAAAACATGTGTGTGCCTAAACATTGTACCCACTTGTACCAAACGGGGCCCAGATATAAAGTTTTTTTATGATAAATATCGCACAACTTTTTTGTATAAAGATGTGAGCATTGACATACAAGCCTAAGCTCTTCACAAACTTTAAGGAAGCAATGTTACAGGTTCCAATATAAATGTCAAAATTGAATAAGATTCTAACTATGGGATTTCTTGGACCCAAAACAATAATTTGTGTTTTGACCAGGTTCAACGCCAAGTAATAGAGGCCACAGTAGAACGTTAGATTACACAGATCTTCATTTATACATTTCATAGCTTCAGTAAGCGCGGAGAAGCTGAAATCTGCAATACTTTACGATGTTGGAAAGGTTGCTAGTGTAGGTGGAAAACTAAAGTGGACTTAAAATGGTTCCTTGTAGTAACCGCAGCATATATATTGGTCTTTTCGGAAACGCGATTATCTAATACAACTTGGAGTACCTTTACAAGTATGACTCTATAACTTTGACTGCAAATGGATTGCAATCTGAAGAACGCAACAAGACGTGAGCTCTAGGCAAAGTTCTACTAAAGTCTAGGGGAATCAGAACGGTGATGTCTCCGTTGTTGGTGACCTGGAGTATATCATTAACAACGTGTTGACAATGCTGTGCTACTATGCTCTCGTCGAAAACCAGATTAATAAAGAGGCAAAATAATGGTGCAGTCGACGAATTGACGTAATTGGTCATTTAGGCAACGTTTAAATATCTGCGAGAGGACCGGTAAAATACTAATAGGGCGCAGTTCTTTCATCTCACCTACAGCAGCTAACTGGGGAATAGGTTTAATAAGAGACATATCAAGGCAGTGGTTGAAAATATGCGTCACATAATCTGTGAGTCCCGCAGGCATTAGACTTAAGTTTCAATATACTACCTTATTTTTCAACTGACGTTTACCAAGTGTACAAGTATGAAATGCGGATATCAGACAACAGAGCAACACCAATGCAGTTTGTGCTACAAAGATTTGATACTGCGCCATTTTGTTGCATCATCAACAAGTGTCAGATGCGCATGAATGATACATTGGCAAAGTGTGTGCATAGTGTTGTTATTGTGTTCAATATGCCGAAATTTATACCGACAGCATTAATTTTTTGTTTTCACTTGAAGAAAACTATCGCTGAATCGTACCGATTACTTCGAGAAACTTGCAGTGAACTTACTCCATCACAAGATACGTCTGAACGATGATTTCGGTGGTGGTGACTTCGATGCTGTGGACAAGAAACGTGGAAAACAGCCACAAAACTACGAAGATGTGGAATTGAAGGCATTGTTGCACGAAGATTATTCGCAAACATAAGAACAACTCGCCAAGCAATTAGACGTTAGTCAACAAGCTCTTTCCAATCGACTACAAAAGATGGCGAAGACTCAGAAGACCGTTAGATCAATACCACATGAATTGAATGAGAGGCAGATGGAAAAACGCAAAAACACATGTGACATTTTGCTCGCTCGGTACAAAACGAAATCGGGAATGAAAAATTGATTTATTTTGAAAATCCCAAATCGTGAATACACCCAGGCGCACCATCCACATCGACCGCAAGACCGAATCGCTGCAGTAGAAAGGCAATCCTCTGCGTTTGATGGGACCAGAGGAGTGTGGTCTGTTATGAGCTGTTAAAACCTGTGGAAACGGTTAATATTAAACGTTATCAACAATAATTGACCGTTTTGAAGCGTTTGCTGCTTGAAAAAGGGCCAGGATACCGAAAGAGGCAACGCAAAGTCATCTTTCTTCATGTCAATGCTCCATCACATACGGCAAAACCGATTCGTGACACGTGGGAAGTTCTACCCCATCCGGCTTAGTCACCAGACCCGGCTCCTTCCGATTACCACTTGTTTGCATCGATGGGTCACGAACTTTCCGAGCAGCGCTTTGGTTCGCACAAAGATGTGGAAAAATGGCTCGATGAATGGTTCACAGCAAAAGGGGAAGATTTTTACTGGCGTGGTATTTACAAATTAGCCGAAAGATGGGGAAAATGTATAACAAGCATAGAAGAAAACTAATACGACACTTTCTATGAAAATTTTTAATTTTCCTTGTAATTTCCAATGTTTGAGTCATGTAATTTTATTAAACTTTAACGTTGGAAATAAAATAAATACTTATGTTATTCAAAGAGACAAAGGAGCACATTTACTGATTGCGTCTTTATTCACGTCAAAAATTTTAAGTCAAATCGTATCAGTACCAAAAAATAAAGCGAAATACTGTTACAACGTTGCATCCAATAGTTTCCACAATTTTTATCAATACCCTTCCAAATTCCATTAGATTAGCCGCCTTGAGAGATTTCTACGGTTGTTCGCTCGAGCTTTCCGAAGGTATTCGAACCCCTTCGACTAATCGATGACTGGCATTTTGGCGTCTTAATTTCCCCTCTTCATTTTCATTGTTCACATGTACGTCTTCGGTGGTAAGATTTCCAAGACTATCCTCGATGCTGGGATCTTCCCGGAGGTCATCTTTAGGGATATCCTCCTTTTCGGATTTTTCGGATTCGTCATTTTCAACTGCCGCGCCAGCTCTCGACCCACCAAGCTCGCAACTTTCGTGTTGGCTGAGATCTAGGCTTTCCGCGGTTTGCGATAGGTTCGGTTCGGAAATCGCGTGCGTTGCAATCCCCGCTGCTTGATCTAAACCTTGTTCTGTTGCGCTCTCCGCGACTCCAACTATTTCCGTTGGCGGGGAATCTTTAGCTTTGGTGGAATCTGTAGACAGCGCCTTCACGCATATTCCGCTATCATATTCTTCAGGAGGAAGAGCGGCAGCACCTTCTGCGTCCATGATGTAGAAATTTTGATTGATATATGTCAAAGTGACAGTTGTTTATTTCGCTGATTTTACGCATTAAATCTATATGAAACTCTAATTGAGGAAGTAAACAAAATATTCTGCTAACATTGATTTATTTAAGACGTAAATAGGTGTATATATCATAGCGTTTTTACGCTCGCCCTCAGGATACCATTATTCAGCTTATAGCTAATTAGTTTCCTCTTCTGTATGGATTATTAACCCGTTTAGTACAGACGGTTTCGTCCGAGAAACAATGTGAAATTAATTTGTAAAACATAAAGTGACATCCGCAGAAAAATTACAGTTTCCTGTAACACAAAAAGGTGTCGGTTCATGTTAATTTATTCTTTTAAACTGGATCATAAATTTCATACTAAAGCGGACGTATTAGTACATATTTAAGTAGAAAGTAACGACTGATCCGTCGTAAGCGCTAAGAATAAATTTATATACCCTTCTTTCTTTACATAATTTAATTAAAGGCTGTTTGTATCTTCTGGAAAACATGTGGTATCTTGTTAGTAATCAAAGTTGTGTTGTGTAAATGCATAACTACAGTAACTTTTTATAGTGATACAGTTTTTGACTGAACAACCACGCACGTCTGCATTATTTATTTAGCTTGTTACATCTACCTTTCATGATTGAATTTGTAGGTTCCATATCTTCAAATACTATTTATTTATTATCAAGAAAATTCTAAATATACGTTTAGTCGGTAACTTATAAACTACGAATCCGATTTTTGGTAATCAATTCTGGTTTGTAAGCGGCAAAGTTACTACTGACGCGATTTATCAGGTTCTTCACCGCACTCAGAGCCAATATGTATAATTTGCCACATACGTAATTTTGTTCGTCTGACATTTAAATTACAAGCACTTACAAGTTGAGTCCGCCAAAAATTAGCGCCTTTGACTTATCGTTTATCGTTGTCGAGTTTTGTGCCAGAAGAGGAACATTTATGGCACGCATTATTTTTCTTATTCTATCAAAAGAGAGAGGCTATTAAAAATCATCGTTTGCTGGCAGATACATATGGTGAACACATTCCGTCGATTAAAATATATGAGACATGGTTTCGGCAATTTAAAAGTGGTGATTTCAATGTTACAAGAAACAATCAGCAGACGTTTACGCGCAATAGGAAAGATCAATACCATAGTCTCAAATCTCAAACTCACCTCTAAAATGCTGCTTCAACGACACGAAAGAAAATCATTTTTGTATCGAATTGTGACGGGTGACGAAAAATGGATTTATTTTGAAAACTCGAAGCTGAAAAAAATCGTCCTTTAACACCAAGGCCAAATCGCTTCTGCAAGAAGACCATCCTCTGAGTCTAGTGAGATCAGAACGGTATTGTGTATTACGAACATTTGAAGCCCGCCAAAACCGTTAACACACAACGCTATCGCCAACAAATGCGTGGTTTAAATTAATAAACCATGCATTAACCGAAAGGCGACCGGAATGGGCCAGAAGACATGGCAAAGTGATTTTGTTACACGACAATTCGCCGTCTCACATAGCAAAATCATTGAAAGACGCCGTACTCCTCGTACCTGGCGCCATCTGACTATCACTTCTTCGGATCAATGGGGCTCGCGCCCGCAGAGTAACAATTCAGCAATTTCGAGGAAGTTGGAAAATTCCTCGACGAATGGTTTGCCGCAAAAGGCAAACAGTTTTACTGGCATGATATCCATAAATTACCTGAAGAATAGGTGAAATGTGTAGAAGCCAATGGCCAATATTTTAAATAAAAAAAATAATTCCAGACGTACTATTGATCATTTGTAGAACATTGATTTCCTGCCTGAAATTTAGACTTATACTCAGGGTACGCGAATTGTGTAATAAAAGGAGGTCTGTATATCCTGTGTATATGCAGGGATAGCAAAAAGTCTTGGCACAATGCTATAGCGTTCAAGAAACTCAACTCATGGTCTTAAAACTTCGTGTAATATACCTAGAATATTTGCCGATTATTTTGAAGTAATTAAGTATTCGCTTTAATAAATAGCTTCAGAGTAATAACTAGCTTTAGAACCCGATCGCCAGAACAAAATAGGTTTAGCTAGCGGTGTACCTAAAAATTAGGGAAAAGTATTAAAATGGTTTGCTCTACTAATTGACCTCCCAATCAAAAAAGGCAGGGCTGCTTGTGATAAATATTATTCGTCTATTATAATTATTTGCGAATCTTTGGTTTCCTTGTGCAGTTATTACAAGTAATAGGAAATTTAACTTAAAAGAAATGTACCGAATATTAATTATGATCTGGTGATCGCTGAAGTTTGTAATTTACTTAGGGTTAACCAATTGGCAATTCTGCGGTTGGCAAAATATTTTAAAGATTTTTTGGAATTGGTAGAATGGTCCCAGTTGTGGTCAGCCACCGCAAATTACAACGAACGACAATAAAACTTTACGGTATTTACTGAGAGTTCAGGAAAACCCAAAACTGTCTACTATGCAACTGACTAACGGTTTAAACATTTCAGGAACATTTGTGCATACGTACTAGTTTGCGAAACTATAAATATTGCACATATAGGGTAACGTATAACTTTGGGAATACGATTTCTATAGAAGTTTTTTGAGCTTTTTGTGGAATCGATTTTCTACGCTCAATTATACTGAAAGCTACTTTCTATTGAAGTGGCACAGCGAATGAATATAACTGACATGCAGGAAGGACTATGTATATATAATTCATGCTGTAGTGAATAAATTCGCTCCCAGTATTCATAAAAAATAATGTCTATACTAACATTGCTTGTAATTGTTTAATTGGACTGTTCTTCATTGAAGGTATACTCATTCACTAGCTAGAAATATAAGAATTAAGTATTGATTATTTTCAATCAGACGGTAGCTCGAGTTATTATATTCAAACAGTTCGAGAATTTTTAAACACCTTCTTTTCTCAAAGATGGATAGGGATTAAAGAATCTATTGAAGGGCCTGCTAAATTAGAATCTGTCGCTGATGGACTTTCCCTTATAGGATTATCTAAAAGCTCGTGTATGTAAATCGACCATTCACAACAAAGATTTAGAAAATCGAATACGATATGAAATGAAACAAATGCCTGAGAACGATTAAAATAGTTTCTTTAGAAAGTTTGCGCAAAGAATTTATTGCTGCCGAGAAGTGAGTGGCCTCCAGCTTGAAAATTAAATTCTTTTGACTTTCTTATGGTGACTGTTTATTTTACTGATTGTATGTTGAAAACTATTGTTACTATCCTGTATCCTGCGTTCTAAAAAAGTTCAAAATGGCAACTGAACTGGAAATAAGCAAAATAGTCGAAAAATACTCTGTTAAAATATATTTTGTACTGTCGACTAAGATCTGATACTTGTTTATAACTGATATAGGTACGCTAATACCAAATACGAAGCCCATTTTTCCCTACCACATCACCTTCCTTTTTCAACTGCATTTCTTGTTTGCCGAAATGAAGCCATATGAAGCATTATTCTGAAGGTCTAGATTTGCAAGGGGACTGTCTCAAGTACATATGTCAAAAGTTTCCATGACGAAGTTACGAAGAAATTAAAGCTGAGGTTTTCGATGGACCTCAAATTAGAACTTTAATGACAGATCAAAATTTGATCAACACTACGAACGAAGCCTCCATTTGTAGATGAGGTCTAGTGAAATCAATACTTTTGGCGCTTTCATTCGAAAATTTCACAGCCTAAGTTGTAACATGAACATAAAGCTTAATTTTCTTCATAGTGATCTTGATAGGCTTCTCGAAAATTTAGGTACTGTAAGCTATGAACAAGGCGAGAGTATTATGGCCGACTATTGTTGGAATTTTGAAAAGGACTACCAAACCAACATACACAGCAGAACGTGCAACAAAGGAACATTTTTCCCTGTTCCCTTATAATTTCTTTAGTTCTTAACTAACAACTAACAACAAAAAGCATGGTATGCCATAGAATCAAATGTTGACGTGATACGCAAAAGCTAACATGATTTTCGGATTCTCAAAAAGAAATCTCATATAAAAGTCAGCAAAAATGGTGTTGAGCAGTGTTGTCATTGAACATACAGGATGTTTCGCAAATAAGTATCAGGCGAAACATACATATTTTTCACAGGTATAGCAGTAAACTCCACTCACACAAATTAATTAATTATGCGGAACGCAGCGTTTCGGGAGCACGTGGGCTCCCAGAAACGCTGCGTTCCGCATACTTAATTAATTTGTGTGAGTGAGTATATGACGAATACCTGTGAATTGTACATCCACACAGTCCTTGCAATCGTCATTTGATACATATTTTTGTATGGGATATCTTATATATTTGGGGGGATCTATGTACGGAGCTATTGAGTCTATCCAGCTACACTTTTGGTTTTCCTTTTGTCACTAACATGGGTACATTTGAAGTATTGAAGCTTATACGCATTGAAATTGATGAAATTTGAACGATATTACTCATTTAAAAAGTAACATTTAAAATATTAGTAATTTCATAATGCTGATTGTTTCTATGCAATAAGTTTCCCAGTTAATTGTTGACATATCTAAGTTACTATAAGAAACTAAACTTTAATAGATCATGGAAACACTTAGTAACACCATACGCTATAGTAAAACTAAAATAATGACTCTACACCCAATTGTCCCAAATGCAAATATGTAAAAATATGTGCCACCTAAAAAGAAATAACTTTTACACGGCACTATCTAGCGAAACACTGTATACTCGAAAATAGCTTTGCAAGGTAAAGAGATAAGGTCCTGAGAAATATTTAACTCTACTAGATAATTAGCACACCTGTATATGCCCAAGCGTTTGTCCTTTTTCTTTTTTTGTTACATTAGCTGTGATAGACGAAGAACAATAACTTGGAATTTGGATATATAGAAGGAATAGCACAATGAAAAACGGTTTCGAGTTTAAGATTGCTGGTCTCATCTGACTCGTTCATCATATTCTAAACAGAGCCTAACTAGCCAACCTAAGTATTATGCAAGAATGTAAATAACTTATTGATAAAAAATTGCACAACTCTGATACGGCAACCAACTTCTTAAGATACATTTTCACAAAGCAACGATAATCTTGCCTAGAATCTTCACATTACATCCAAATTACTTTGCTATTCGAAGGGATACGCTAATGATAAAATTGACGTATGCCAAAAATTAGGCAATAAAGAAGCAGGTTGTAAGGAATGTAGTCCAAACTAATACGGACGGTATAGACTGTAGTGTACATATACCATTTATTATATACTTTTTATTTTTACACTGCATGTGAGCCATACAAGTAAATAAGTAAAACCTATAATAAAATTTAAAAGTTTAGAAAATTTACAGATTACCATTAATTAAATGTTTCAATATCAGAATATCCTCATTTCTGCTAAGGTACTTTAGAGGTACCTCTAATTTTGCCGCCTATGAAGAGATTATCGTAATAAATTCATAACTTGACATAATAAATTGAAAGCCTTAGACAGATTGATTTATTTCCAAATAGTTTCATTATTTCCCAATTCAGATATACGTATCAGGATTAAATTTTGAATTTGCTTCAGTGATCAAGCAATCAAAATCTCAATAAAATACTCAAATCAAAATACTGCCCGATTATTAAAAGTCATGTAGATGCGAGCGTACGCTGCGATGAACGTTAGAGGAACGCAATTTTAATGCAATCTAACGCCTCCTCACTTATACCAACAATATGCAAAGCACAGGTGTACGTTTTCCATTTCCTTAGTTGGTTTTCGCCGTTACACTAAGCGAACGGAAGGACGAAATAAATGAAATCAATGAGGCGCCATCTACTGTGAAATTAAAGTGTCAGTTATTATAAGCAGTGGCGTTGTTATTTTTAATTATGTTATTCGAGATAGAATCAAAGTATTAAAATATCTGACGTACGCTGGCGGGTTATCTGTAATTTATTACTCCTTGAATAGCTATTACGTTTATGTACAGAGCTATAGAATCTTTATTAATTGTATTTCGGTTAAGTCTGTTAGACCACAAACACGTTGTTTATTTCCATCTCTCTCGTTGATGTTTGCAATTATACAGCAAGGCTTCATTCTTTGATGAATTGCCTTATTGTGGAAGGTAATATATGGTCGTCTCTCTTGTTCCATTTGCATAATTCGTAATATATTTTTTGCTTGTTGTATGAATTTCCCCCGTTTTTATATTTCTGGATTGGTCAGTTTTTAATTTTAAAATATTTTTCCATTATGTTATATTCTTCGTTTCTGTTAATTCACAAAAGCAAGAAAAAACTCGTAAAGTTATTCTTCCCTTCAACGTATTAACGGATGGTCAAAACTGCTTAAATACGGTATCAAGCTATTAGATGATGATACAGATCTAGGTCGCTCTGTTCGTGTGTTGTGGCAGAGAAAATACAAGCTGGATAAAGTGTTAATTAGCAATTTTATTACGACCAAAGCTAGCACAGTGAGTTTATCAAATGCTTTCCCAATTTCAAATGTGCGTTGAGGCAAAAAAAATTTTTTTTGAACAATGTTTGACAATGTTAAGATGATTCTAGTATAATTACTTATACACTGACCATGAATTTTGTTAGAGAAATATAGTAAAGTAAGATTTGCGTTTTGGAATTCGATAGATAGTAGGTATGGGTTAGATTCTTTCGATTTAAAATATTTTCTGACGAAGCAGATATCAACTGTTTTTATTTCAAATTGGATCCCACAATTTTTATAATTGATATGGATTCGTTAACATGGAGTTGAACTGTCAATTGCTTAAATTTTCTTCTTAGAAATGTAAAGCAAATGTTTTGTCATCTGTGACTGTGCCAAAAAAAAAATATTACCTAACAATTTTGGAGTTATTTTTAGATTCAAGATAACTATTATGTCGACTAAACAATCAATTTTGCCTTTTCTGTCTATATCAATTCTTTTAGAAAAGTCTTCGCCTTCCTGTGATTTTGTTAAAATCACTTACAGAAGATATACAACCCTACTTACTTGCAAATGACGATTGCAAGGACTGTGTGGATGTACAATTCACTCCACTCACACAAATTAATTAATTATGCGGAACGCAGCGTTTCGAGAGCACGTGGGCTCTCATTGTCAACCGTGTTACCGACTGGTTCGGTTTACTGCTATACCTGTGAATACTTACTTGCATATTTTCATTATCTACAACAGGTTCATTGTTTGCTTGTTTTTGGTCAAAAATAATCCAAGGGAAATGAACTTTTTTAATAAATTGTTAGAAGATATTTCTTGTGGATTCTCGGTGATTTGGAGACTTTCCTGCAACTTTAGATGTTCTGCAGGCCACACCCCTGCATTTCCCGTAGATTACTATTAGATTCAAAAAGCCTTCCCTGTCCCTAAAAAAATGTAATGAGACTGGTAGTGGCGCAAAAAGAAGACGCGATGCTCAAAGAAAACAAAGAACAGAACGCAATGATCGGGTCTTGCAACGGTTGTATTTCAAAGATTGCGTCTTAACTTTCACAGAATTAACCAAAGATCGAAAGGAGCTAACGGGAATAGGCGCTTCTACGATGAGAAATCGTGTTGCGATCAACAAGTTTGCATGCAGGGCGACTACGGAAAGAGGCCATGTTGAAAAAAAAGCTTTTGAGTAATTGCTTTCAAAAATGTTTTGTTTCTTCACCAAAGAAATCTGAGTAAATCTGTCAAAGCTCGGTAATACGTAGCTACTTTAAGTAATTAATTATTCATCGAAATAGAAAATCAATTTAGAGTCCTGGATAATCGCATCTTCCAAGATAATCTTGTACTATATCATGGAGCTAAAGTTATTCTGCAACTACCAATTAACATGACTAATCACACACAATAAAAGAACCCCGATCGAATCCTCCATTAGGAACTGATAGTACATCGTTTCGGAAGCAGTTGCATGAAATAAACCAAAAACAAAGCAGCAACTCATGCAAACAGTATGAACTGAAGACATTTCCATAAGATTTACAAAATTTGGTAAATTTCATGTCAAATAGAATTACGGCTTTTATTAGAAGCCTATCACACATGACACATTAGCAGTCAAAAAAAATTCATCATTCGCAAGCTTCTTTATTGATCTCTCTGGAAGACTTTGTACGGTATAAGTAGTCCAAAGTATTTGTTTTTGACAGCGACGGCTTCTTTTGATATCTGGCCAATGGATGCAATTGCTTGCTTAACTGAAGTGACTGCCAAATAAATTTCCTTTCCATCGAATCGAAAAACCTGTAATACGCTAGTTTTATTTGTGCTATTTATTTGTTGCAAAAATAGACAATTAAGTATTGCTAAAGTTGAAGGAGTCAAATATCAAGTTGTATTATCACCTTCTACTGATAGATTATATATTTATCAAAATTATTGAAATTTCATAGAAAATGTTTAACTGAAATCTTAATTAGCGTGGTTCATTCCTTCATTACTATAGTTTCCAGAAAAAACTGCGAGCAGCAATATGTGGACTACTCTCTCTATCATTGTTTGGAAGATCCCACACCTTTCGAAGCCATTGAAATAATTTGCGCCCAACTTCGATTTTAATCACGAGGGATCTCTCTCAAAGTCTGCCGACTGTGATATAGAGGGCGGCACTAATCAAATGTCAGTGCTGAAAACTAACCTCCATATTTAGTTTACCTAAATTCAAAGTTTGAATGCGATACGGATGATGTTGTAGCAACAACAGCAGTGGAGACGTTAGTTGCAAAATGGATTTAGACTGAGAACATTTTCACACCATAAGAATGCCTCGCCGAGTTGGTTTCTGTTTTTGGCAATGAAACACCGCATTACTCAATAATTTCTTCAATAATTTCTCAATTAGTTGGTATGAAAAATTCAAACGTGAATTGATTAGTCTTTGCGACGATCTAAGATATGCGCAAGATCATCAAAGAAGATCGACATGTGACGTGCATCAGTGGAAATTTCAAAAACCTCATTTAAAAAAAAAAAATTGCATGAAGAATTGTCTGTAAAGATTAGTTTCCCGTTGAGTACCGCATTTGTTGACCGGAAAACAGAGAAACAGCTAAAGTACAGGAGCAGTCGATGCATTCAAAAACTCAAATTTGAGTGAATTTTAACGAGTGGAATAGTTTCTACCAGAGTTGGTTCAAGCGTGTGCAAAGGTGCAGAAAACAATAAAATCTTTAAAACCTATGTACTGTTTCATTCCAGCTTTATATGCAAAACATAAAAGATAACCCACTATGTACTTTTGAAGGTGCTACAGGTAATTTTATCGAAAATTTTGCTTTTAAAGAGATCTGTTTAATGCAACAGCATTTTACCACTTAAATCCGTTTTATACAACTTTCTTAGTAAATATAACATGTTCGTCCGACGAAAAATATGGACTGATAAAAAAAATTATACACTAGACTAATGTAGACCTGATGAGTAGATAACTAATTCCCCTTCCCTCCTCTGAGTTTTCGCCTTTCACATGGTTACTGCATGAGCATGTCTCGCCATCACGATCAAAGTTCGTATGATGCAGGTGTCTGAGAAGTTAGCGACATCGTCTCACGTAAAACCTTCGACGTGTAACAAGGGATGTTAAGTGGATGCCGTGTATATAAATACGTTGTCCACTCCGGAAGTCGCTTAATTGCATCGATTCCTTTCGGAAGAACACGTGTGCGGGGTTAGGTGTGCACATCCTTGCATGGTGGCTATAGCTCGAGGAGGTATAATTCAATTCTTGCGACATGGAACCTAGTATTTTATTCCGTCAGTTGAAAGGCAACACCTCTAGGGCGTTCTAGTATGAGAAATTGACGAGATATATGTATCTAGATATCGCATTTCATATACACATATATCATACGTTAATAACGTCTTTATGGTATACATACCAAGCGTAAAGTTTAAAATTTCTTTATGTCCGTGTTTTTTTAGTACTGCAATTTAGGTATGATAACTGTTAAAATGAGTACGAGTTTTTGATTCATCTCGTCATCAGATGGAATGATAACAAATTTAAATGTCTATCAAAGTTCACTTATTATTAATAAATGAAGTTAGCTTTCATTTGATTTAGATTTGTAAGAAAATAAAATTCGTTCTATTTGTGTATTTGTAACGATAAAAATTCTTACGTCATTTCACTGCTATTACCTAAATATTCAAGAAACTGTGTCGAAATATTACTTAAACATGCCACGAGGTGAATAAAGAATTAGGATTAAATTAAATTAAATTATTTGTTAATACAATTAAAAAGTGTTGGAGTATTCGAATGGCTAAAATAATGTTGAACATTAATTGATATTTTTTTTAGTTAAAGCAACGAATTTAATGCTTCTCCGACCAGATTTACACGATCTAAGTACACTATACAAAAAAGTATCGCATAATTCATTTTTATAGAACAAGAATGACTTTTTGACTAAAGGAATTTTTTAATATGTAACACATGGGCTGAAAAGTCCCGGGCCTAACACATAGATGACGCTAGTTTTATTGCAGTCACCTTTCTCTCAGTTAGTACTAACCTTCAAAAGAGAGCTGTTACAATTTCATAATATTCTATTCATTAGTTTGTGAGTTATTGTGCTAAGAGTCACGCTACTTTTGTTATTTTCAAAACAATGGATCAAAAACAATTTCGTGTTTTAATTTTACACTGCTTCTTGATGGGAAAAAATACCGTTCAAGCGAAGCAATGGCTTGAAAAGTATTTTGGGGACTCGGCTCCATCAGAAACAACAATAATAATTTGCTGACTTCAAACGTGATCGTAGAGACACCGATGATGCAGAACGCAGTGGACGTCCAAATGAGGCGGTAACACCAGAAAACATCAAAGAAATCCACAAAATCGTTTTGAATGATCGAAAAGTGAAGTTGCGTGAGTTAGCTGACATCGTAAAGATATCAAAAGAACGTATTGACGTTATATTGCATGAGCATTTGACTATGAGAAAGCTCTGTTCAAAGTGGGTGCCGCGTTTGCTCACTGTTGACCAAAAACAAGAACGTGTTGTTGATTCTGAGCAGTGTTTGGCCATGTTTAAACGTAACAAATCGGGATTTTTGCGTCGATATGTGACAATGGATGAAACATGGAGCCATCACTTCACTCCGGAATCAAAACGATCGTCATTTGAGTAGACAGCAACTGGTGAACCTCGCCCAAAGCGCCCGAAAGCATAACAATCGGCTGGAAAGGTTATGGCCTCGGTATTTTGAGATGTGCGTGGTGTAATATTCATCGCCTATCTTGAGAAAGGAAATACCATCAACAGTGAATATTATATAGCGTTATTGGAGCGTTTGAAGGCCGAAATTGCAAAGAAACGACCGCATATGGCAAAGAAAAAAATGTTGTTTCATCAAGACAACGCACCGTGTCACAAGTCAATCAAAGCAATGGCAAAACTACATGAATTGAACTTCGAATTGCTCCCACATCCACCGTATTCGCCAGATTTGGCTCCCAGCGACTACTGGCTGTTCGCAGACCTCAAAAAATGCTCGCCGGTAAGAAATTTCGCACGAATGAAGAGGTTATCGCTGAAACTGAGGCCTATTTTGAGGCAAAAGATAAATCGTTCTACAAAAGTGGTATTGAAATGTTAGAGCGGCGCTGGAATGATTGCGTTGCTCTTGTTGGAGATTACGTTGATGAATAAAGCTAATTTTATAGCAAAAAAAACGTGTTTTCTTTGTTAGGCCCGGGACTTTTCAGCCTATGTGTTATATCCTAATAAACTCCGAGAAACAATTGTTACGATTATTTAAATCATATAGAGACCAAAAGAAAATAGAATTTTATATTTGAAATTTTTATTAAGTAGGTATGGTAAAAGAAATTATATTTTTGCGGGACAGCAGTTTAATACTCGATACTCCTTGGCTCTTATGACCGCTCGCATTCGATTTGGTATTAACCTCCGTATATAAGCGTGGTCTAAATTCTCCCACTCCTCACGCAGGACATCTTTTAATCCCTGTAGCTCTACTGGGGCAATATGTTAGGTCCGTGAAGATAGTTCCGCACATTCTTGATAGGATTCATGTCTGGACTCACCGCGGGCTAACCTAAAACTGGAATGCCAACCTCATCAAGATATTCCCGGACGATTACCATCACTACATGTGGTCGTGCATTAACAAGAATTCGCTGCTTATACTCTGTGCGGCCTGCATCCATGATAAAGCCACCACCAAAATTAAGCGTAGATCTGATGTTGCATTGGGAGTAGCACTCACCGTCTGTACACTATATGTCTATCTGAAGTGTAAAACTAAATCTTGACTCATCTGTGAAGTACATGTTAGCCCAGTTATTCATTTCCCAATTGACATGTTCCTTAGCAAACCTTAACCGGGCCACTTGCTGATTCCTAGAAAGAGTCAACCTATTATGGACGGTTTGAGTACTTATTCGAGTACTTCTGACTCTAGCCAAGTCCATCTGCAATTGCCTTGCAGTTACATGCATCCGATGTAATGCTTGTAGTCTTAAAAAGCAGTCATTTTGGAGAGTAGTACAGGTTGGACGACCGTCGCATCGGTCTTCGTATGTAACCCCCTGTTTCCCTATATCTGGCTACTGCCCTAGAAGCACTTCATTGATTAATATTCATCAAATTTAGCCACGTATGTTTGAGATCGCCAACCTTCGATTAAAGCAACTATTCCAGCCAGTTGTTCTGTAATTAAATTATCAATTCGCAATTCAAAGATTTGCGACCGAACAGTAATACATGTACTAAGAAATAAAAAAAAAATACCTTTAACTCTATGTAAAGTAATATTTATCTAATCTCTACATTATACAATAGTTAAAAGGAGAAGTAAATCTGTCTGTTATTCTACGATACATTTCAGCTTGTTCAATGTGTCACTAAAATTTTGTCTATTTTGAAGTAGGTCACTTACAACTATTTTTACTGCCTATCTAATTAACAGTATTTTCTTGCTTTTCTAAGGGTACTTATGCACACTTATGAATTTTGCAGGAAAGCAGTATTATAATGGTTCCTGAAGAGCTTTAATTAATTCAAATATATTGTCTGTTGAGTCTGCTATTCCATCCTTCTACAGAATGTAGTCCGATGACGTTCTACATTGCAAGTCGAGATTTCGGCTAGAACTATCAGTCCATTGGCCTACGAAATAATCGTTAAATTTAACAACTGCTTCATCGGTAGCAGAATTTTTCATTATACAGAGCCAACCATCTGTAACTTTTTATTTTGGCAGATGAGCGGATGCAGCACATTTCCTTATGTGGTTTCTTATTTTATCGTTTTCCTTATACGACTTTGTTAGAGTTAAATCTTGTACTTTACGCCAAGGAGCTTGATTGAAATGAAAGTTAGATCCTTTGGTCGCTGTAGTAGGAAAAACTTCTAAAGCATTAATTGTACCAACTTCCAAGTAAAAAATACATTTTGTTGGTAAAAAATTCTTGATTTTCTTTTTTAATAAGAAGAAAAATCGTTTATACGTCGCCTCTTTTTTGTAAGGTAGCAGGGCATATGCGGTAGCAATGATGTTTATTCTATCTTCTGTACTACCAATATTCACGTGAATGGTATGTAATTCGCAAAATACTGATCTGCAGCTTTTTAAAAGTCCCATCAAATAAGAAGCAAGAACCTGCTGCTAATAAATTATCTCCGTTTATTACAAATAGATGTATCATGTCTTCCATACCATCATCATAAGCTCGGGAACCTCTATATCTTGCCGTTTTTTCGGAAAAAAGCTCATTATACAATGCACATTTTACTAATGTAAACTGTGAAATATTTGTAACGAAATCGAAACCTCTGTCCTTAGCTACCATCATCTCTTGTCGATATATTTTCCATACTGGTGTCACCTCTCCTCTTGCTCTCTTTGTGACTGTATATAAACACTTATCGACTTCATGTTTTGCAATTTCTGGTACACAGATATGACTTTTCTCACTAAAAACTTTTAATTTTACTTCATCAGTAACAATCGTTCTTGGGCAGTTCCTGTTTATGCAAATCGATGGAAGAGTTAAATTTTTGTTTTCTGCTTTTAAGTCGAATGTGTATCCAGAATATAAGATGACTGGTTTTCCACGTTTTGGTTATATTACTTTTATTACAAACGAAAATTCACGAAAGCTTTTAAATAACTTAACTGCGCACTTACAGAGTTTCCGAAGATCTAATTTCTTTTTATATTAGACAGGCCTAATTTGATTGGTTGCAATAAATGCACAACTACAATTGGCTCTGACTGATTTATGATTGCTCTGTGAACAAAGCTAATAATAAATTGATAGTTAATCCTTCGGTGGGTTTATTGCAACCAATATTAATTCCTATGCAATTAAAAGTAATTAAAAATTCAAATTGATCCTTAGTCCGTAAGCGATTACTAGCAAAACAACTTTAAATCCTTACCAACTTTCATCTCTTATGCAAGGGATTTTAAATTCAAACCAATATATTAATATTATAAATTTAAAATAAATTGATTCTTAGTCCATTGATGAATTCAAGAGTTATCTCGTAATAGAGGCTTTTACTGGTCTACTATTATCTACAATTTTTACGCACGATATAGGTTTCAATAAAAATAAATACACCAGAGCGACCTAAAATGTTTCCGGAATCGTCAAGAAATGGCGCACGAAGGTTGATGTGGATTCATTGGTCAGCAAGGGCAACCTTTTTTATGAGAACTGTCAAAATTTCAGACGTCTACTGTCAATAGTTGTTTAAGAGTGTGTTTTGTGTAGCAAGTCAGGCGGTTTCGCAAAAGTGGGTAAAATGGGATTTCGTGCAGTGATAAAATACTTCTGGATGGCTGGGAAAACGGCCAAGGAAATTCTAAATATTTTCCTACAGGTTCATGGCGGATTTACTCTATCATTTTCGACCATCAGCTTCTGGTTGATCGAGCTTAAATGTGACCGCACAAACACAAGTGACCAACCACGCCGTGGATGGCCAAAAATGGCTACCAGTGATGAAATGGCCCACAAAATTTATGATGCCGTATTAGCCGATCCCCGATTGAAGCTGAAAGGGATAGCGGAGACAACAGGTATCTCAGAAGAACGCGTTGGCGGCACTATATACCGGAGACCAAGCAACAGTCGAAACGGTGAACTTTTGCTAGCGAATCGGCTCCGAAGAATGCAAAGATCGTTCCATCCGGAAAGGTCATGGCGACTATTTTTTGGAATTCCCAATGTGTGATTCTCATCTGCAGAGGAGATGGACGATCACGGGGTAATACTACAGCGATTTATTGACCCGATTCCATGCAGTATTGAAGGAGAAACTGTCTCGCTTTCAGCGGAAAAAAGTGCTTTTCTACCACGACAATGCACCGGCTCATTCATCCCGCATTATCGTCTCTCACCTTCCATATTCGCTGGACCTAGCCCCCAGCGACTTTTTCCTATCCCCAAACCTGAGAAAGTCACCGGAAGGAAAGAGATTTGCCTCAAATGAGGAGGTCATCGCCGCTACAGATGGATTTTTTGGAGATGTCGAAACATTCTACTTTTCCGACGGCTTGAAGAGACTGGAGCACCGTTTGTAAAAGTCTATTGATCTTCGAGGAGACGACATGGAAAAATAAAAATAAAAACCACACCAATACCGTGTTTTTCCTTTCGATTCCGGAAACATTTCAGGTCGCCCTCGTAATTCAAAGGATATAATTTAATATGTATTTATTTATCAAAAAAAGAAAAAAACATAATGAGAACAAGTTAACAGGTTAATATCGATGAAACTTTTCTAGGCCTCTCATATCCATTAACTTTCCTAAATCACTTCGTAGAATGATCAACATATTGATTTTAGATAACCAAGCAAATCGAATTGAATGAGAAAGATGTAACTCGCGAATCAGCAAATAATAAACTAAAAACGCTACAATAATAGAGGTGATCTAACTATTTTACGGGCATACGTGTTTTAAAGCTTGTTCCACTCGGGCAAACATCTGTTGTACGCGTGCAGCTACATACATAACGCATAATGTTTACGATTAACAAAACGTAGATAGCGAGAAGGAAGATATCTTGTGCAAATAAAATATAAATTATCTCTCATTACAAAAACGGCGAACAAAATGGAGTACGGTTGGATTTTTCCTTCCTCGTTCGCTCTTTAATAAATCTGGGAAAGAAATTCCAATCTTTCCCAATGCGTTACAAAACACGGCGAGCACCGAGAACGTATATGTATCTATAATTAATTCCACGTATAAGATGATTTAGTGCGAATAATTTCATTCGGTATACATTCTAAATTGCAATTAAAAAGCAGCTTCTATTTAATTTAATTGGATAGCGTATTAATCTGATCCCGAAGACGAATATACCTCACCTGATTTCAAGACCTACAGATTTATTACCGTTTAGGTAACGCCCTCTAGTTTCATTAGTAAAGGCTCTTAAGGCGAGTACCTCGTTCAAGCTTGAATAGCCTCCACGTACAAAGAGAAATGGGCTTATAAACATGCTTCTATTTTTTTTCTTTCTACCGCTTTCTTACACAGTAGTAACACGTACGAATATTCGTACATATACAGGTATTAATACGTTTAAGAATTTAATTGAAATTAGTGATCCTACTCAAATAAAAAACAAATTAATATAATAATAATAATAATGGCTCTAAGGATAAAAATACTGCATACTTGAATATCAAATTAAACTGTTTAATTATTGTTTTAACGTATCGAGATTAATTGTTATTGTACCGTCGACCAATTTTAATTACGATGTTTCATTATACCTTACTACTATAATAATTTATTTTGTTGTTGTAGTTTGTGGGTATTTACAGGGATGGATCTCTATGCTATTCCTCTAACCCCCTTGCAGTAAAACTACAGCGGCAATTTTTCGACATAGTCTCCCTCTACATTAATGCACTTGATCTATCGGTGCTCCAACATCTTAACAACCTGCTGGAAAAAAAATTGTCCGATCTCTGCAAACCATCTCTCTACAGCTAACATAATTTCATAATTACTGGAATAGCCTGTAATCACTAGGCGGTAGATCCGGCGAATATGGCGGATGCTCCACAAATTCAAAGCCTGCTTGGTGTACAGCAGCCCTAGCAATACCAGACGTATGGCTGGAAACATTATCTTAATAGAACAGCACACCGTGCCTTAACTTCGTTTCTCTTTAATAAAGTCTCGCAACTTTGAAATCAATTGTGCGTAGTAGGCTCCCGTAATGCACTGTCTCTTTTACAAATAGCCAGTTAGGATGATTCCTTGAGTATCCAAGAAAGTAAATGGCACAACCTTTCCAACAGACGGCACAACCTTAAATTTGCGTGGAGGAGGAGAACCGTGATGTTTCCACTCTCTATTTTGCAGTTTGCACTTATCCATGGTCACATACCGACTAAGAAAGTTCTCTTTGTTTCCGTGGTGCCTTTCCAAAAGACGCTTACAAATCAACACCGGATTTCTTTTAATCAATGGTTAACATTCGAGGCACTCATCTTGCACGCATCTTTTATATATCTAATTCTTTAGTCAGTATGTCGTGCACCACATGATATGATAAGCCAGTATATTCCATACTGTTCCTGATACGTACTCATCGGTCTTGCAGTACGATATCGTGTACCTTTTTAATGTATTTGTCTGTTCTTCCGCATTTAAAATCTCGACATCAGCGTTTGACTATATTATAAGAAACTGCAGATTCCGCAATAGTTACCATAATTATCTTTATGAATTTGAGTTGGGGTCATACCCTCCTTTTGGAGGTATTTTATTACGGCTCTTTTTTCGACAGAATCCATTTTTATGAACAATCACGACACACAATTCAAGAATTAGCCACAGCACATTGAGATACAAACTTGATATTATATAGATATGATCTACAAATATCAATTAACTAAATGTCAAAAACATCAATCAAACAACCAATTAGAAGTAGGTGAGGGGTGGGGCATGAAGATCCGCCCTCGCACTTTTCTTTTTTGTACACTCCTAAATAAAACTACTTTGATTCACTTCTGCACTTACATGTTCACGTTTTTTAAAATATTGCTGACATGTTGTTGCTTTTAATATTGATTACAATAAAGACACATTCTACAGCAGAAAGATTAAAGAATTGCTTTATAGAAATGCATTGTATCAAATTGTCACTAAATGTACTAGAATTACAAGCAGTAGTAGAACATTGATCGATTATATTATAACGAACGATAAAACAGTGGAACACAAAGTTCACTCAACGCCAAAAATTAGTGATCACTGTATACTATCAATACGTATTAATGAAATTAAAGATGTACATAATGATAAAATGATTGTAAGACGATGCTTTAAAAACTACGATGTAGATACATTACAATACAAAATATTTAGCACAATGTGGAATAATTCAGGAGATGTTAATGTAATGGCCAATTGCTGGACCAAATCATTACGTAATATTATTAACACTATGTGTCCAAAACAACAGGTGCTGTTACGTAATAATTGCACAAACAAGTGGATAACTTCAGAAATTATAGAAGAAATGCGCACACGTGATGAAAAATATATAAAATAGCTATGTTTACTAACAACGTCATAAACTGGGAAGAGTACAGGTTTCATAGAAACAGAGTAGTCACTATGCTACTTAATAGCAAAGAAAAGTACTATAGGTTATTACTAGATGAAAATAAACATAGACCTGTTGAATTATGGAAAACTTTAAAAACACTTTTGCCTTAAAAAAATGGTTCCACCAATACATACGTAGTTTCTGATAATACCGAGGTGAGAGATGATTTAGAAATTGGACAAAATTTCAACAAATATTTTTTAAAAAGCATAGATGATATAGTCCAAAATATACCAAATATAACAGTTACGAAACCTATATGCATACATGAACTTGAGTGGCATCAAAGCTATAATTAACACGTTGAAAAATACAGGAGACGTAACTGGTGATGGACTAACGACCAAAATTATTAAGGATGCCGCTCAGATGTCTGCAAATAGAATCCTTGACATAGTGAATGCTTCACTACGTACAGGTACATTTCCGGAAAACTGGAAAACATCGTACATTCTTCCAATTCCCAAAGTGGCAGGGACGAAAATACGTGAGGAATTCAGGCCGATTAATACTGTACCAAGTTACGAAAAAGTTCTGGAACTGTGCGTAAGAGACCAATTATATGATTTTTGTGAGCGAAACAATGTGATTCATCATAATCAATGAGGATTTAGAAGAGGTCATTCATGTGAAACTGTTATTGTGGATATATGTCACAAGTGGTTGTAAGAAATGGATAAGGGAAATGTTGTGACTGTGTTTTTGGACTTCCGTAGGGCTATTGATAGAAAAATATTAATAAAGAAATTAGAAATGTATGGTATTTGTGACAATTTAAGAACTGGTTTGATTCATATTTAAATAATAGAACTCAAAAGGTGAACTATAATAATAGGATATCTAATAGTTTAAATGCAAACAATGGTGTTCCACAAGACACGGTGTTAGGTCCCTTATTGTTTAGCATATATGTTAATGATTTATTGTTGTCAATGGAAAGCTGCAATATATGTATGTTTGCGGATGATACTATGTTATACATAAGTGGTAGTAGTGTGGGCGATATGATGAAGACTATGAATAATCAACTTACGATATTATATCAACGGCTGTGTATAAATAAACTAAGCATTAATCTTATCAAATCAAAATATATGGTTATAGGTAGCATGCATAAGTTGAATAATATAGATATAGCTAGTATTAGAATAAAAATTGAGAACAGTGATTTAGAAAGGGTAGACTACATTAAGTACTTGGGAGTTACCATTGATAAACATTTGCTATTCAAAGATCATGCAAAACATATTATGAATCAAATGTCAAAGGGTTTTTGAGTAGAACTTGCAAACATTTATCACTGTATATAAAAATGCTTGTTCATAAATCTGTAATTGCACCACATATAAAATTTTGTGCAACAGTACTTTTTAATTTAAATAAGAATGAAATCCAGCATAAGATCCGCCAAAGAATTTTATTTAAAAGTCTAGTATTTATACATAAAATGAAAAATAATTTACTTCCAAATTACCTTGGTGAAAAATTGAAAACCGTCCAAGATACTCATGCTTACAACACTAGAAGCTATAACGACTTTTATATTTCTCCCTTTCATAGAACCCAGACTTCTAAAAACATATTTGTAAGTGGTCTTATGTTATATAATGGTTTACCATTTGAAATTAAAACTAATAATATTAGTACCTTTAAAAAGCATTTGTGCATACATATTATTGAGGACTGTAAGTGATTGTATATTGAACTTATTTATTCTGTGTTATTGTATAGCTCGTTAAAAACTTGTACATAAATATCTACAGAATATAACAAATACATACATATATAAATAATTTTAGAAAAAATCAATTGAGTAGTTTAAATATCTATTATGAATATTACCTACACACAATCTGTGTTAGGCTAGGTGTATTATATCAGTTAGGAAACGGCTAAATGTTGATCGTCACTTGATGTGCTCTCATTTAAATCTTCTTTTCTCGCTGATGGACAGATGGGTCCTCAGCGAGAAAAACACGATTCCTGGGGATCCATATATGTCACTTTGGAAAAAATAGGTATAATCTCTCTAATTGTTATCTCCAATTCTATGAACGTCACAGATTATTTAAAATACTTTTCATTTCTTGGCACTTTTTCTTACAATAAAACACATATTCCGACGTTAATCACAATATAAAATAAATAGATTATTGAATTAATGAATAGTCGGAAACATATTCACACTACTGTATATTAAATAGCGACAATGTAGAATGTAGATGATGTGAAAAGTAATCGCCTCTCTACAGCCGGGGCGATGGAAGAACGAAAAGAAACCGAAAGATGTAAATACTATTTGTTTTTCCCGATTATTCTACCTGAGGACGTGTGGGCAGGGTTTTGTTTACATTAATGTTAATTACGCATTTAAATTTGACATCGACGTGAATACACAATGCCCTCATATGCATATTTTTGCCTACCGCTGCGGTGGCGCGCATTCTCATTTCCTTTTGTGAAACGGGAGAAGCTGAAACTCATGCTTGTTTTTCGACATCGTTTATTGTTTAGGTTTCCGCATAATTACGTACATCCTTCGTACGTATACTATACGAATATGCGGTCAAGATGAATTTCGAATAGGCGCGGAGTTTAAATATAACATGACGACAAAACGATTAGTACGAATTGACTTCAAAGCTTTAAAGAGAAATGACGGTACGTATACGAGGCTGACCTGAAACGTTTCCGGAATCGACGAGGGAAACACGGTATTGGTGTGGTTTTTTACTTTTATTTTTCGATGTAGTCTCCTCGACACTTTTTTAGTCGGTGGTCCAATCAACCCGTCGGAAAAGTAGGATGTTTCAAGGTCTGCAAAATAGCCATCTGTAGAGGCGATGACCTCCTCCTTCGAGGCAAAAATCTTCCCAGTGGTTTCTTCAGGTTTGGGAATAGGAAAAAGACCCTGGGGGCTAGGTCCAGTGAATATGGAGGATGAGAGACTAATTCGTAGCGCAAATCATTCAATTTGGACACGATGTTGCGCGATGACTGAGCCGGTGCATTGCCGTGGTTAAAAAGCACTTTTTTCTGCTGCAAACGAGGCACGACTGTATCGAATCGGGTCAATAAATTGCTGTAGTATTACCTCGTGATCGTCCTTTCCTTCTGCAGATAGTCGATGAGGATAATACCATGGGAATCCCAAGAAATGGTCGTCAAGACCTTTCCGACCAATGGAACGGTCTTTGCTTCCTTCGGAGCCGATTCGCCCGAAAAAATCCGCTGCTTCGACTATTTCATGGTCTCCGGTATGTAGTGATGGGTCCAAATCTCATCCGCTGTTATGAAACGCACGAAGAAATCCCTTGGATTCCGTTGGATCCCGGCTAGACACTCCATCAAAACGGTCACCCGATTTCATTTTTGCTCCGGTGCGAGTAACTGCGGTACCCATTGCGCCGAAAGTTTTTCATACCCAAAATTTCGTGTAGGATATGACCAACTCGTTCTTCTGAGATGCCTGTTGTCTCTGTTATCGTTTTCAGCGTCAATCGGCGATCGGCTAACACATCATGAATCTTGTCGACTATTTAATCGTTGGTAGCAGTTGTTGGTCGTCCACTGCGCGGTTCGTTACTTATGCTTGCGCGATTACGTCATAAACCTCTAGCAAAATATTTTAAATTTCCGTGACCGTTTTCCTAGCTATCCAGAAGTGTTTTATCACTGCACGAAATTCGATTTTATCTATTTTTGCGAAACCGCCTGACTTGCTACAGAAAACAGTGAATCCACTTCAACCTTTGTGCGTGACCTCGTGCCGATTTTGGAAAGATTTCAGGTCGCCCTCGTAGTATCGAAAATTGTACATACGTAATTATATATTATACGTTATTACTCTGCTCTTTTATTTTCGTAGAGGCGTTGATTTCCATTGCTTCTTTTAAATTCTTTCTTGAATATTAAGAAAGACACGTAAGTCCTACAGAACCTCAAACTTCGGGGAAACAAAGTTTAACAAACCCCAATGTAGACCATATGGCATCGTGCACAGGATCTTGTCTATTAGCAATAAATTTGGTGTATGAATTCGTAAGTACCATGTTTTTTTATAATCTAAACATCGTTAATGAATTTACTTGACATATTTTTCTCAAAAGCATTTAATTTCCCTAAAATACAGTTTACGTCTCACAATTTAATTTCGTTACTAAATTTGTCCCTCATTATTCCAGTTATTACTTTTCCTCGACAATATTTTACACGCGTAATTACAAAGCGCGAGTAAATAAACATTCCTAGACGATGCTAGGTATTCATCGTGTGCAGCGCTCCTCATAGGTAAAATTTACGATCGACTATAATATTATTTACGACGTTGCTAATGGATTTGTTGAAATAATGCAATTAGTATTATCTGCCTGCATGTTCGCTCTATACAATCAAAAACTATGCGAACCTAAATTTTTGCAACTGACTTCACTCTACAGCGCAATATTACTGAAATGCGTCTGGTATTTCCGCAGATCGACGGTAATGTGCATAACTTTCAACGCTATTCCTTCTAAAGCAATGCAAAGTATGGTTTTCGAGCGTTTCTAGCATGCGTGCGTGTAACACGTGTCAATCGCTTAATTATACAAGGATCAAGTGTTTCCGTAATAAAATATATAGAAATCTACTATTGCGTAAGAACAGGGGATTTTTTAAAGCGCATAGTGAGACGTTATTCAAAACAATTCATGGAAATTCCATATAAATGATAATAATAAGTTGTTAGTTATTATGGCACCTACAAGTATTTCCATAAACCAATGTCAACTTTTTGAAAATAAAATCTGAGTACACAAATGTGTTTTAAGGCGTTGATTCATGTTTAAAAGCGATCATCGTTGTAAGGTGTGAGGGAAAGCCAGTAAGGTCACAAAAAGCTGTTAGCCTACTGTATAAAAATGCTGGGGTTTCCGTCTAAATGTGGCCACACAAGCTCAAATGACGAAGCACGCAGTGGACGCCTAAAAACCGCTACCAACGATGAAATGGTCGACAAAATTCATGATGTCGTGTTAGCCTATCGCCGATTGAAGCTGAGAGAGATAGCAGAGACAACAGGCATCTCAAAAGAACACGTTGGCCATATCCTACACGAAATTTTGGGTATGACAAACCTTTCGGCGCGATTGGTACCGCATTTGCTCACGCCGAAGCAAAAACGAAAGCAGATGACCATTTCGGATGAGAATCTGGCTAGGAACCAACGCAATCCAAAGATTTCCTCATGCATTTCGTAACCGTGGATGATACTTGGATCCACCATTACATGCCGGAGACCAAGGAACAGTCGAAGCAGTGGACTTTTCCGGGCGAATCGACGGGGAAGGTCATGGCGGCCATTTTTTGGGATTCCCAGGGTGTAGTCCTCATCGACTATCTGCAATCGCGAAGTAATACTACAGCGATTTATTGAGCCGATTCGATGCAGTATTGAAGAAGAAACGGCCTCGTTTGCAGCGGAAAAAAAACTCTTTCCACCACATGACAATGCGCCTGCTCATTCATCCTGCATCGTCCTGTCCAAATTGAATGAGTTGGGCTACGAATTAGTCTCCCCTTTTCCGGACCTAGCCCCCAGCGACTTTTCCTATTCCCAAACCTGAAAAAATCATTGGAAGGAAAGAGATTTGCCTCAAATGAGGAGGCAATCGCCGCTATAGATGACTGTTTTACAAACCTCGCAAGATCCTACTTTTCCAACGACTTGAAGAGAGTGGAGCACCGTTTGAAAGAATGTATTGATCTTTGAGGAGGCTACATCGAAAAATAAAAATAAAAAACCATGCTAATATCGTGTTTCTCTTGTCGATTCCGGAAACATTTCAGGTGACCCTCCTATTATACAAACAACAATTTCTATCAGTGAACTACAGTTGCTACAAATAACAATATTCATTGACATAAATAATAAAATTTTAATAATACAGAGATATGTATTAGTTTTGAAACTAAGTAAAATTAGAGACCTCCAAAATATTTGAGATATAGAACAGTATATTTTTATTTATTGAATTATATCATAATAATATATCAACAATGACCCAATGGCTTGACAATAATAATATACCATTATACAATTCTCTTATTCTTTTATAGAGTGCATAATTGAACGATACACACTTCTTTTCCAAAACAGACATTAACAACTCCGTCTCAGTCAGCTTCTCTTTTTTCTATCTCCGGTTGGACATAATACCCATCCTCTCCTTTAATTAATACCTGTGTTAATTTATGTCGTTGAGTGTATTACTTAACGTTGGATGAAGGCGTAGAGGTTAGTGCAGGTGTTAGGTGTCGTCTTTAATAATCCCCACATAGACCCTACGTATGGATGTGTGTATACATACACGCACATAACGCATAAATAACTTGTGTCCATTATACGAGCTTGTGACGTAATAACTGCCACAGGTCCACTTTTTCACTGTACGCCGCGTTCTTTCGACGTGTCCGCGCTGGATAAAGGCATTTAAAGCGTTTGATTTTTATGGCTGATATTATTGTACCATCATCTATTAATTATTCATGAAAAGTATCAATTTGTTCGGTATTAAACGTGACCGTTGTGTTTTGATGATGTCGGTGGACGCGTTAAAAAATGACATTTCCTTATTACGATGGCTTTGTTTTTATAACGTGTTTCCGAGTACTAGAAGAAACGGTTGGCAAAATAAATTACTTTGTTGTTGGATAATCATTTTTCAGAATTTAGTTGAAAGGATGTTACAACTAATTACGCCGAGTCTTTGTGTGTGACATCAAAACGCAGCATGAAGAAGATAAAGACATGTTTTAACGATACAGAAAGTTCACTATTACTACAAGATACAGTGCGAAGTAGAATGTTATAATTACTCTAATAATTTTAGATTTACTGTCTTTACTTTCATCTACAAGCTACAGCTATACATAGTTTAATAAGGAAGAATATTACAAATTCAAAGCCTATTGATTCAAATAGATTTGAATACTGTTAAAGATAAATGCACACTGAGAAAGGGTTCTGTAATGACGATTGCAAGGACTGTGTGGATGTACAATTCACAGGTATAGCAGTAAACTCCACTCACACAAATTAATTAATTATGCGGAACGCAGCGTTTCAGGAGCACGTGTTACCGACTGGGAATCCAGTCGGTAACATTTGTTGACAATGGGAGCCCACGTGCTCCCGAAACGCTGCGTTCCGCATAATTAATTAATTTGTGTGAGTGGAGTTTACTGCTATACCTGTGAAGGGTTCTGTAAGTTTACACTAGATAATAGAAGAAATATTCTAACCGAAGAAAAGGAGATAATGGAAAGATGGAAACAGTACTTTAAGATACTTACAAAAATAAAACAAGATACATATATATAAGAGAAAAAGATCAAATAGCAAAGAACGACGAAGAACGTATCGCACCAATAACTGATGAAGATGTCAGAGGAGCAGTTAGCAAGCTGGAACTAGGAAAAGTGGCCGAGGAAGATGGAAACACAGCTGAAATGATAAAATATATGGAAGACAAAGATAACAAAGAACTACTTGGTCTCTTAAACAATATCATGAAAAGAAAATACCAAAGGAATGGAATATTGGAATAATTATGCCCATATACAAAGAAGAAGATACAAAAGAATACTCAAATTACAGAGGAATAACGCTAGCAAGCATCCCAGGAAAAGTATTGACAAAAATATTAGAAAAAGGACTACGAGAAAACTGCAAACAACATTAAAAGGTACACAACATGGACTAGGAGAGAAACTAACAGGAAAAGGAAAGCGATGAACCAATCACAACCAAAGGCATACCCAGCTTTGCTGGTGCTGCAAACATGAAACAATGGATTCATATTTGAGAATTCGAAACTTTAGTTAAAATATCTTTCAGAATAATTATATCCTTACATCAGTCCTAATAATTCGTATAATCATCAATTCATGTAAATGGTGCTCACCTTCTAGTGCCAGTTGTTCACATTCCATATTTTAAAAGTAAACTTCTAAGAATCTTTTTTGTTGTTTCGATTTTTGAGTACCATAATGTATGTACCCCCTATAATACTATTCGATTATAGTTTTCAAAACGTTATTGGGTTAAAATATTTGTTTGTAATGTCAAGTAAAATGGAGCAAAATCATTCAAACTAAACTGTACTTCTATTTGGAATGTACTAATTTGGGTCTCGCATTCTTGATTATCGTTAGTGTATGCTGATACAGAATTGGTACTTAATACTTCATTTACTTTGAGATAGTGTCAATATAGGCACATGTTGTCTTAGATTATATTTATTACTGAACATTGTAATTATTTTACACAATTGTATACGTGGACATTGCGTTGAACCGTACCATTTGTGTCTATACGTTCGAGGATGCGAGACAAATTAACTGATTTCTTGTCTGAATTAAATTGACAATCTGATAAAGTGCAATAAAACAAATTTTTAGTTAAAATTTGTCAACTATGTTGTTGATATATATGTTGCTGATAGCATTGGTAGTTCTTCATTTCTATAAAAAATCTAGACCACATACATACATTTAAATAATACTCTAGAAATATCTATATGTAATTTCGTATAATAATAATAATAATAATAATAATAATAATAATAATAATAATAATAATAATAATAATAATAATAATAATAATAATAATAATAATAATAATAATAAAATACTAACCTGAGTAATTACTATTGTCACACTAACTGTTTTCTTTAATCCTACGTCCTTTGTACTTTGCGGTCTCAAACTACCATTCTCTTATTTTTGTCTTCCACAGTTTTCTGTTCTGAGACAGTTGTTTGGCCTCATTGTATCCCATACTTTTTTTCTAATATTCTATACATTTGGCCTTTCTAGGTGTTTCGGAGTATATCTATCCCGTTTTTGCTCTCTGTTAATCGGTCATTTTCCACTCTGTGTATACGTCTAAGCCATTCCAGTCGTCTCTCCTCTATAATTATTTCTATTGGCTTGATATTTAGACTATTAGTCATTGTCGTGTTTCTGATTTTGCCTCTCCCTGTTACTCCTTCTGTTCTTCTTAGGAATCTCATTTCCATGGCCGTGACTTTGAATTAGTGGTTGTCCATGACTCACTGCCATATGTTAGTGTTAGTCTGACCACTCTTTTATACACTTATGTCTTTATTTGTTTTGGTATTTCTTTTTTATCTAAAAATGTGTTTCTTAATCCATTATATATTTTTGCGGATTTCCCTATTCTCTCATTTATTTCTTTCTCTTCTCCCGTTGTCTTTAACGGTCGTTTCAAAGTAATTGTAACTTTTAACTTGTTCCAAGGCTGTTCGTTCGATTTTGATGTTACAGTTTTTTTTTCTGCGGCTATTATAATTGTATTTGTTCTCATCGTGTTTATCTCCATATTGAACTTTGTTAGTTCTTCTTCGTATATCTTCAAGTTTTGCTGCTATTACGATTGAAAGATAAGTGATGTACATATTAACATGTTTGACGTTACGGCGATCCTTAGGACCGCTGTCAATATTGCCCGTAAAGGCATAACGAACCCTAATAGGGACCGTTCATTAATAGATCTTTTGTTTTTATTGTACTGATCATATAACTGCTTCTTTTTTATATTAGTATTATATTTTATTATTAGTATTATATTTTAAGTATTTTAATGAGCTATATGTTACTATGATCTGCAAGATATCTTCAGCGCAATGAGTTTTTCTATTTTCGAGTTTTCTTACTTCGTGTTGAAATAAAATTGACATCCATACATACTTGGTATATACTTATACATATATTTTATATACAAAATTACGAGAATAGAAACAATATTTCCTGTTTAAAAAAATGTATATAAACTATTGTGAAATTTCTCAATAGTTATAAATTTTTCCTTTATGGCTTCTTATTTTAATGTTTCGCTTTATATTTTATATAGAGGAAAGAATAAGATATTAAATTCTCGAATCACAAAAATATATGAATACAAATGGAGAAAGATGGAAAAATTTTGACCATGATTCCGATATTTCGGCCGTATGGAATCTCACCGGATATATACCTCAAAGAAAATTGTTGGGATGTATTAAAATAAAAAACTTAGCCAGTCCAGATATTGACAGATAATCATTATTATCATTGATCTACCAATCATGGTCTAGGCGCCAGTGCCTGTAGTCACTGAGACCTAAAGATCTACTAGAAGAACGCCTTAAATGAAGTTAATAAACCTTAGGGCTAGTCTAGGGTCCTTTAGTTCGGATGTTTCTGAAAAGTTTACATCGTGTGCAACTGATGGCAAAACGTACATAATATGTTCTGTCGTTCAAGAAAGTTCCTGACAGAGACGACAGAGTTGATCTTTACCTTTCCCAAGATTGTATAAACTATATTTCACGGTTACATCTCCTGTTAGTAACCCTGCCAGTGTTCTGAGGTTCGCATGTTAGGTGGCCTTTTTATTGACCTCAAGAGGCTGCATGCCCACTGCTTCATTACCCAGCTTATCTGCCTTTTTCTTTCCATCTATTACTTGGTGGCTTGAGATCCATTACAGTATGAGATATTGACATTAAAACACTTTTCTTAACTGTAGTAAGCCAAAGGAAATAGCTAAACACGTATATTTGTAAATTTGTTATTTTAAGAGACTTCGTTAAGAATAAACGTTATAAAAGGTGTCTCCAAAAGAATTTAAATTTTAAATAAGAGTAAAGAATAGAAAAAAATATATATGAAATCCTCTATCGTAAATGTTGACATTAGACATGAAATAAAGTCTCAGGCAATACCGTTTCGACAAAATTTTCGAAGACGTTTTGGAGTAAATGCAGTTAAATTGTATGAATACCGCGTTCAATTACTTCCATGAGTTGTCAAATTGTGTCAGGGTGAATCACGTAGACGTCACTTTTCAGTGGCCAGTTTTGGTTTCCAAAACGAAAGATGACACCCACGTCGTGCCGAGAGATGACACCCAGGTCGTGCCGAGAGATGACACCACCTGGGAGTTTTCTTTGCAATAATATCAATGTTTCATGTATAGTATGGCAGGGTGTGCCATCCTGCATACTGAATCTATATATCATTTATCAATACCTACTTTCATATTTTTTCCTTTTGTTTGGAATTTTTTAAAACTGCTACTAACCTTCAAAAATTAATATATCCAATTATAAATATTAACTACGTCTAACAAAAGCTAATGCAATTCAGCGAATCTCACGTTGTATCACGATTCAGCGAGTTCTTATTGTGTTGTTACAGTGTACTTCCTTTAAAATTGACACTTCTGTATTTATTTAGAAAATATATTGTCAACATATTGTCAATTTATTTACAATATAGTTGTATAATTAATATACATCTTGTTAATATAGTACTTATTTAGTAGTATAATTATATTTTAGTTCATTGTCAATATACTGCGACGTCCCTGGTAATTTATCGTGCTATTCGTGTTATACAGGCATATGTAGAATTGCAGTAGTAATAATACCATAAATAATGAGTAACAGTAATAATACTCTAAAATAATACAGGAATAGTTCTATAGTTTTCGCGGTAGTTTATTCACGGATTCGCGGATTCATGGTAATTATAGTTTTTGATGGCATTGATTTCATATCATTGAGAACATTGTTACCCATAGTTCATTGCATATCAGCCAAATATTCTTAGCGCTTTGGGAAAACAAGTATTGTATTGCACTACGAATTGCAATGCTATCACTTTGCTGTAATTTTGGAATAAAACTTCACATATCACTATAAAAGAGATGCCAGAGTCAATAAGGGTTACACCTAAGCTTTTTAGAAAGGTAATGGCAGTGATGGAATATCATTTCCCCTCATTTATTTCAGATTGGATAGATTTAAAAATTCAATTGCATTCGAATTTCAATCACGTTCAGGTAGCAAAATTTTCGGAAATTGAATAAAATCAAATACTCCACCCTACACTATTAGCCTAACATCGAGAGGCAATATGTCATAATTTAAAGCAACATCGTCTAAACATTTCTTATTTCAACAAAAACGTTCCTCCTTAACAAATTTGTACGAAGCATAATTTACATAAAGAACGTCCTCCATTCGTGTCATAAATAATTCACAAGAGGATTAAAAAAAGCGACCAGCTACATGCGTGCATAACTCTTACTTGCATCATGTAGAAAATGTAATAATATTCAATTACTTAAGATTATTCTTACGATTCTCGAGTTAGCAGGATACGACGCTCCCTATCCTTAGCACAGAACGAAACGAAGACGCGAAGAGATGGAAGAAATCTCTCATTTAATACACGATTAATAAAATATGAACCAATTAACACATTTGTATTCTACTTACGGGGCTCTTCCATCCTTTTGCAATTAAAATAGCGTTACCATTGAATATAAATATTTATGAGAAATGTACAACTTCTTTCTTCGGAGCTCGAGTATAATACTAATTAATTAATTGGTAGTTTGTCTTATTACGGCGTTTAAAAATGCAAAAGATATATTGACACTGCTAAATTAATGGTTCTGCGTGATGTTCCTTTACACCATCGGAACCGTTGAAATGTGTAAATAAATATGGTGTGGAAGAGCACGTTTGGAGAAAAAAACACATGTTAACATCGCTTTTTATTTCGCCAGATTTGCATAAAATTAATTAACGTACAGGTTGGTAAAATTTATAATTGGAGCACCGGAAATATCTTAACGTAGTGTTGCTGTTATTCTTTTGTATATTTCTTGGAATGTTACATTCAATTAACTTTGTTGCATTTTTAGTTGAAAATTTAGGTTGCGCCGGCCATATTTTAGCATTAACGAGTATCAAAGACCTACACAAAGAAATGTTTCTGCTAATAATGTTAATAAGTGCACTGCTATCAATGACAATGGTACTTTATAGGAAATGTATGGGGTTAGCATAACATATACCGCTCAAAAGTGTTTAGGTACCCCTGTTTTCATGGATTATTTATATAGTATTATGTTTACCAAAAAAAAACATTATAATAAAATGAAATACGTATCTAAAATGTAGTTCAGTAAGATAAACACCCATTATATCGCATAAGGTTTACTATCATTTACCTGCACTTGGTCGGATTACCATAAACTGTTTATTGCGGTTCAATTACAATAACAATCTCTCTGAATTTACTGGATAAATTTAGTCATCTGTTAGATTGTAGGTAATAATGTTTAAATTACCTTCTTAGAAGATTATAGTGAAATCTGTAACCTATGGTTAGTTGCAGTGTGGTATTTACCCTATTCACGTCGTGAGCGAAATATCGTGTGACAATTTTTTAAAATGCCTCCGCGAAGAGAAATTAGTACGGAAACACGTGCGCTTATAATAGCTTGCCATCAAAGTGGCATAAGTAATCGATAAATTGCCAAAAAAATGAAAATACACCACGCTACGGTTGACTATAACGTAAAAAAATATCGGGAAACTGGCAGTTTTCTTAATAAAAGACGGAGTGGAAGGCCAAAAGCGACAACATCTGCAGATGATCGCAGAATAGTGGTTACCAGCAAGTTAAATAGACGCAAAACAGCCCCGGAAATCACCGCAGAATTAAATGTTGATCGCCAAAAACTAGTCAGTGTTTCTACAGTCAAACGTCGCCTACATAAAGCCGGGCTCCATGGACGTATTGCGATGAAAAAGCCATTACTACGCAAACAAAACAAGCAAAAGCGACTTAAATGGGCTCGTGAACACCAACACTGGACCATAGAAGAGTGGAACAACGTCCTATGGACGGATGAGTCCAAATTTGAGCTGTTCGGAACCCGAAGACGCATATTCGTTAGAAGATCTGTGGGTGAACGTGCCAGAGAAGAGTGTATTGCTGCTACCGTGGAGCATGGTGGAGGTTCTATAATCATTTGGGGCTGTCTTTCTAGCACTAGTGTAGGGGACATTGTGAAAATTGAGGATATATTAAAAAAAGAAAGCTACCGTAAAATTTTTTCCGGAATTCGACTTTTGGGTCAAAATTTTATCTTCCAGCAGGATAATGACCCAAAACATTCCTCTAAATTATGTAAAGACCATTTACGCCATTTAGAAGAGGAAGGAACTCTCAAAATTATGGAATGGCCTTCCCAGAGCCCCGACTTGAATCCAATCGAGTTACTATGGAAAGAACTAGATCGGGAAGTACTGAAATCGGCTCCGATATCAGCTACTGACGTGTGGAACAAATTGCAATCGAGTTGGACCTCAGTAACATAAGAAACTCTGGCAAAACTTATTGCGAGAATGCCTCGATTGTGTGCTGCAATTATTAAATCAAGAGAAGGTCACATAGATGACATCAAAATTTAAATTAATTTTCACATTTATTTAATATATTTTTATTCATGTGCGTGTATCTGTAGATAAAAAATAAATATTATTAACATTTTTGCTGAGTTTTTATACATTTTTGATGTCAGTAAGAGTGCCTAAACACTTTTGAACGGTAGTGTATATGTATTGTTTACTTTTCTCAATCGGAATCTAATGTTCAATGGAAAGTCGGTAAGTAGGTCACCAAACCCTATTATAAAAATAACTAGAGAAATAGTTAGCCGAAAACAAGCTTTATTTTTCAACAAAGTCTCCATCTACATTAATACACCTATCCTCTCGTTTTATCAATGCCCCAATGCCTGCTACATAAAAGTGTTTGGGTTGCCGTCTGAACCACGTGCGTTGAGCGGACCAAACAGATGATAGCCGGTTGAGGCTAGATCGGCACTGTAAGATGGATGTGCAACAAGTTTCCACTCTAATTCCGCTATCCTCGCATGCAGTAAGATTCCTCACGTCAGTAGACCTGGACGTTTCCTTCGAATTACAACCCGAAGAAACAACAAAACTCTACAGTATAATTCAGCAGTCACGTGGAAATAGGCTAGGAGTACTGCTAGAGAATCCCAGAATACGGTAAGCATAACCTTACCAGGTGAGGGCACAACCTTGAATTTCTTAGTTGACAGTGAAGAAGGTGAAGCACGGCCATACACCCATGACTCATCACCAGTAACAAGCATGTTAAGCATGTCTTCGCCTTCCTCTACGTGCCGACAGAGGTTGGAGTTGCAAGGAAAAGCCCATTCAAATCCTTCCATTTTCGTCGGTCAGATGTCTAGGTACTCACCGTGAGTACCATTCGAAAATTCAAACGATTACTCCGTAGGCTAAACCATGAGAACTCTCTGTTACAGTTGCTATGCTGTCTATTATTACCCACCTCTCAGTTCGAGTAATCTCTTCCACCCCTCGAAATGTTGTATCTGTTACAATCTAAACGAACGCCCTTGAGAGAACTCCTCGGCCCAGTTTTACACGGCTTTACGCTACAAACACTTTCATCGTAATCATACATTTCCTTACATCGTTTGCAGGCAGTTCTTTTGCCTAGAGAGAACGCACAACAGCACGCTGCTCTTCCACAGTACACTCTTGGAGCACGGTCGCTATTGTAACAGTGCCTGTCACAGTCACTTTAAATCGTAAAGCTGGATTGTGCTGACACCTAGTGAAAGTCTTCATATTATATTAAAGCAGTCAATTTCTATTTAATACAACAATATACATGCAAGCGTAGGCTGCACCAGCCATAAGTGTTTGCCCACCTGAATAATTGGAGATTAATTAAAGTAAGTTTTATGATTATTCCTACCAAAATATTTGTATCATTAAACTGTAAGTACGAAATAAATTATAATTCCTCTGTAATATTTTACGTGCACTTAATGAGCTGACGGGCACTAAGATATCGTTAATGACCATTTTTGCGGATCAGCCACGTTCAGATAGACGGAACAGTTTTTCAGAAATGTTTATCATGGCCGTCGTAAAATATGAAACTAACCGGCACGGGCATTTTAATAAAATGAAAGATTTAGTCTGTATTCAATATTCCTATTGTAAGCAATGAATAGTAAAGGATTTGCAAAGTCTCTCAAAACAACGAGTAACACAGAACCGTAGATTATAATACTAAAAGAAGTTAATTTAAAGATATGGGGAATGTATCCAATAAACAGCTACCCGGACGACCAAAAATAACACCAGCAGAGCAATTGTAATCGCGAGAAAACGAAATAAACGGAAAGTAGCGCCAGAAATTGCTGCCGAAGTGAATATTTCGAATCCAAATCTACTTAGCGTCGCCACGGTGGAAAGGAGTTTGCACCAAGCAGGTTTATATGGAAGAATTGTTGTGGGGAAACAGTTATTACACAAAGCAAACAAAGCTTGGCTTGCAATGGTTGGCATGTTCGAGAGAACTTAAAGACTAGACGTTGCATGATTGGAAGAAAGTGCTCTGGACCTAAGTATCTCATCTTTTGTTCAAACAGAAGAACATTTGTCCGTAGATCGAAAGGGAAACAAGCACTTGAATCCTGTATTACAAGGAGGATCAGTCATGATTTGGGGTTGTTATGGTGGTACCTTTGTGGGCGATTTAGTCAACATAGATGGTATCTTTAGAAAATAGTGTTATAGGGAGATTTCGGAGAGGAATGCCATTTTGTCTGGAACACGATTAATTGGTAAAAGTTTCGTATTCCAGTTCGATGCAAAGATATGCTGTTAATATTTGGAACAACCGGAATACGTAGAGCAGACAGTTGTTCTAAGCTAGAAATTATGTAATTCCCAAACTAAATTCTTTTTGAACCTAAATCGCAGTACTTCCGGATGCGAGCATAATGATGAAACAATAGTTCACCTCAAGCCATCGCATTTAAATATGCGAATCCGCATATGACTCCATGCGATCACGTCTCTCACAACACTCAGGTATTAAAATTGGCAAACTGCTTGAAATGTTGAATAGCAGTGTGGGAACACATTCACACTCTAGACTGTTGAAAAATTGCTATTCACTGGATTTCAGGGCTATTTATTGATGAGCAGAAGAACTTGCATTTAATAATGTCACTACAAGATTAATGTCAATGATTATTTATCTCAAAATTCACTTAATAATAATAGGTTTGCGACCCTTAGTCTTATTACACGAAGTAATCGTAGTGTATATTCAAAGTACATCACGAACACGTCTGAAAACAATACAAGGGCTTATCGTTGAGGATAATAGTAGTAAAACACATTTTAACACCCTCGTGTTGTATGTGTGTTATTCAGAGCAAGTATTCATTAGATAGTTGAGAACATATTTGCTGATAAATGGGATTACTGCATAAATTATTCGGCAAAAAAATGTAAAAAGTAACCAAAATTTAGTTCCACTGATAAATATTTGTTTTGAGAAATATTGTATTTGATATAAACTTATAATCTTTTTCGTGTTGCTTTACTAATCTAAAATAAAGTATCGGGAAATGTCATCTTCGACCACAATAAAAACGGAAACAAGAAATGAGTTATTTCTACTCATATCGTCATGTAGGCTACGATATTGAACAGCATTTTACAAAACCACATCAAATAGATTAATAAAAAGACTACGGCGCAGGTTTGTAGGTGATCATATACTAACAGTAGACCTGTACGTGATATGCGGTATTAACTACAAACAAAGAACTTGTCAAATTACACCATTTATATTTTGGAGGCTTCTTATCTCCCGCAACCAACGATTATAAAAAATTATTTTCCAAATGTGATGTAATTTGTTGTAACACACTGTTAGTAAACATTTGATGAAGTATTTCACATGCAACGATCGTAATAGAATCACAATTTTTTTTTTAATTTAGATATCTCAGGGGAAGTACTCGATTTGGTATAGTGTTGGTATTTATTCTTCTGGCATCATCTTCTGTTAGTTCCTGTTTATATAAAAATATGGAAATTAACAGATAAATGTGAAAGCTTTATCAACTGCATACGAAATATTTTTTTTTGCTTTATTTATGTGAATAATGTCAAGGTCGATTTTAGATAAACGTAAATCGGAATAATTGGAAGACAAACAAAATTTAAAAGAATAATAATAATACAATGAAAATATTTTACAACTTGCGAAAGTATGTTTATTATTTGTAAGAAGATAATATAGCCTTCTATGAAGCCAGGGCACATTCTTAAGTAAATCTATATAAAGGCGTTTTCCTGTTAGCTAACCGCTAAACAAAATTAAATCTTTCAAGTTCAAATTAGCATTTATTTATTCAAGATTTTACAAAATTTCATTCAACTAATAGACCCAAGAATGTTAGCACGTTACCAATGTTGTGTGACTTCTGTTCTTGTACATTACAAAGCTTCTAGCAACTATTGTTTAGTATTCTGGAGTCATTTGATGAAGAAAGTGTCCTCGGCAACCAAAAGATATCCACTTTCCCATGTATTACCACTTATGTATTACTAGAACGCAGTTGACTAACCCAGGCACCGTGTGAGACAGTAGAACAGCAACAAGCATGTAGTGGTGTTGCATATACTATTTAGTATAGCTAATACAGATTGTTAGTACTTATCTCGCGTGTAAATGTTTAACAACAATTATGATACTACATATTGCTTATTGCCTATATGTCACAGCCTTTGTGCTGTAATTATAACTCACAAGGAAAGGTTTCCGGGTGTCAAATTCAGATCTTAATTAAACTTGGTAGGTAAGTAGATTTAAAAATATAATTTTTTTGTTTGTGCTGAAATTTATTTTGAGAGGGCGAAACACCCCTTGGAAAATTCACAGATTTTTAGTTTTCTTGGTTTAATTCTTGAACGAAAATGGATAGAAGAAAAATTTGAACGCAAGTGAATGTGGTACATACAGGATGTTGCATTTAAGCGCCACCTTCTTATACTGGAGCTGATTATAGTAATATGGAAAAGAAATTAACGCAAGTTGTTCATCTTTAACATCCTTCATTGATGTTAAAGCATTTTTAATTATACAGTGTGAAGATGAGAAGATCTCAGCGAAACGTTGACCTAATCGAAACCGTCACTTTCGGGACCAGCAGAACACGCGGCCAGAAACACGGGAATATTATTCTGTGTCTTTATATACGTAAGACAGCTACAGATAAAATAGTTTGGCAAGAAACAAACACAGCTTTTCTCCTTGTTGACAATAGTGGATGGATACACTGCTGAAATGTGAAAAAGCTGCGAGCTGTCTACACTCTGGGCGACTGGAAAACGAATGGAACATCGGCTTCACTTGAAACGAATAGCATATAAGGATGCATATTCCAATTTAGACCGAACAAAAGCGAAATTAAGATGAAGAATGGCTATTGTAAAAGAAAAAGTACATGTTACACGTATGATGAAACCCAACATGCCCAACGCGGATGCACAAATACTAGATATATGCTCTGTAAAGTCGAAGATGACACCTAAGTTCCCTCATAGAGTTGTCCCTAGGTAAATGACATCCAGTCAAATGAAAAGGGTAGACAATTGGAATTGTCTTAGGGGAATAGGTGACAATTTTGCATTTGTTCACATTAACCGTTAGCTTGTTGTTAATACACCGCAGGTGGAATATATTAAGTTGGCTTTGCAATCAATCGTAAACCTGAGAATTATTAATTGTGATATATATAATTTTAAGTCATCACAATATACAGCATCAGATAAATATTGAGTAATAGTAACAAGGTTAGTTATTGTAGATTGCTGATGAACGTAATCGTGCTGGCTACCACAAATCCAGGGTCAGTGAAATCTCGCTTGAACAGACACCAATGGGACCAACAGAAGATGTCCGTTCAGGAGGGGTGTCTGCATAAAAGAAATATGTAGAAGGTACAACAAAAATCGTGTTTTAACGAAAAATGAATATATTAAAGAAACTGGGACATTTAAATCGTATATGTATATAAATGTTTTTAAAATAAATAAGAAACTTTAAACTTAAGAAAAAAAGTTTATTTCCTTTAGATATATACATACAAAGTATAATATATGTACATAGATACATAGATGTAGTATGTAATACAAAACAATGAAATGAATAATCACTTTAAGGACGCAAAAATTCATATATTGTTGTTTGTCTTCTCTTTTTCTTTAAAATGGCGTCTTGAAATCGTATTTCTAATTTAGAAAGAAGCTCCAAAGACTCTGTATCTCCGTGATTTTCGACAAAGCTTTGGAGCTGCTTGGTCAGGGTAATACCTTTACCATATTCTGGGATAGCTTCCGTTGGCACTGGAACCTCATCGACATCAGAATCTTCTGAAATTTCTTGTATTTCAACTGTATTTGCAATTTCTTGTTCTGAATCTGGATCTTCAACATACAAAACTTCATCTACGTTCAAAAAATAATTAAGGTTTTCGTTATCCGTCAATTTCAATAAATTCTTATTTTTGAGGATATCTGAAAGTACACTAAGAGGCAAATCATCTTCTAGGTCAGATGTATCAGCCTCAGTTAACTGTTCTTCACATTGCATATTTACATGATTAAATCCTGCTTTGCGTAAGCAATTTTGAACTGTCTCTTTGCCGTCTTGGTCCCAAGCCGTTTTTGCCAAATAAACTGTATCCAGTGGTGTAATTTTCTTTATTAACTCAAAAGCTGTACCAGCAGTTTCAATGATTACTAGCAGATGTTTGAGTATTAGACTTCGGTAATAAGTTTTAAAATTCTTTATAATCCCCTGGTCAAATGGTTGACAAGCTGATGTACAATTAGGGGGTAAAAATTATATTTTTATATTATTTAAGCGAAGGTCTTTCGGATGAGATCTCGCATTGTCTAAAAATAACAAAATGTTTCTTTTTTCTTTAGCCATTTTTCAATCTAGGTCTTGCAACCACTCTGTCATAACTTGTCCTGTCATCCAAGCTTTCTTATTGTATTTCCAAGTTACAGGCAGGTTATTTATATGAATGTTTTTAAAAGCTCTGGGTTTAGATGCCCTACCAATGACTCTTTTTTACCCTCCATATTTGCACAACGCAAAATTGTAAACCTCTCTTTGGGATACTTACCCCCAACACATTTTTCCTTCTTTAATGTGAGCGTTTTGTCGGGTAGAGCCCTAAAATATAGGCCTGTCTCATCGGCATTATAGATGTTTCTCGGTGAATATCCCTTAATCAAAGAGGACATTTTTTTAAAAACGATGAAACATCTTCAGCATTAACCGAAGCTACTTCTCCCTAAATCGCTTTAAAACTTATATTTTGGCAGATTCTAAATTTATTGAGCCAACCAGAAGAAGCACTGAATGTAGAATGTCCCAAAGAAGTGGCTATTTCTCTTGCTTTACATCGTATTAGCGGACCTAAAAAAAAAGAAATAAGTTTTTTACGTTTTTTGTCACGACAAACCTAAAATCATTTGCATACCTGTTAAAGGAATCCCCTTATGGCGAGCTGCTGTAAACCAGTCATAACACAATTTGCCAATTTTAGTACCATCACCCGTCAAAGAGTTTCCTTTTTTCATTCAAATTGCTGTTCGACATCCATTTGTTTAGAAGAATTTCTTTATGTTTAATTATATCTGCAGCTTGTGTTTTTCCAATATTAAAACGCTTGGATAACTTCCTTACACTTAACTTCTCTTTATTGTAAACTTCAACAATCTCAATTTTCTGTTTAAGCGTGAGAATTTTTCTATTTGGAGCCATTTCTACAATGAATGTGTCGCCCACTGTGTCTTTTCCGCATAGATATCCGACTAATATTGAAAGCAGATTCAATCGAAAGCGTACACCCAAAGAATAAGAACGGTAAATACCCGACCAACTTGTGGAAGTCCCTAATTCACGCCAGGCAGAAATGCACGACATAGCCTGCGTTTGTACCGAAAGATTAAAGTCGGTAAATCTCCGGTTTACTCGGGGAAGTCCCAGCAAAATCGGCGCGCGGCGCGACTGAGAAATGCAACAGCAATAGCAATACTCTCGCTATAAAAATAAGATAAGGCGTTTCTTTTCATTTTATTTTTTGTCCGGTTAAGAGAACATTTTCTTGTGTCCGCGTCCGTTCAAGAGAATGTCCGTTTAAGGAAGAGTTACAATACAATGGAAATTATATGAGAGCTGGTCGGTACCATGAGAAACTGTCCGTTTAAGGGAGGTAGCAAAATTATTTAATAACACTACAGGTCGATAATTGGAAACAACACAATTCTCGCCGCTTTTGTAAATAGGTACCAATTTGGCAATTTTCCACACAGATGGGAAGGTGGATGTTTTAAGACTAAGACCAAACAAACAGCAAAGAGGAGAAGCAAAGATATGCCCACAATACCCAACTGCAAAGGCCGGAATATTATCACTACCTGTTGTGCAATTAACTTTTATCGATTTAAGAGCATACAGCACGTCCATCTCAGTCACAGAAACGAGATCAATCATATCAGCATCCGGAGAAATCAAAGCAGCAAGCATCGGAGTTAATGTAGACGTAAGGTACACCGATGGGAGAAATTCTCGAAAAGCATCCACTATGGAGGGTAGATCGCCATATGTGTTGCCGTATATATCCTTTATAGTTGCTTAATAGATGCTCCTAATTTAATGGCTAACGACTGTGATGATATATTTTAGCGCAGAATCTGTATACCTCTTATTTCAACATAAAAGCACGCATACACAAGTATAAGCGCACGACAGTTTTTACTATTTATGCTCGAAGTGATTGCTCATTTATTTGTATTCAAGGTTCTAGGTCTTCTATGATTTATTACCTAAGTACATTAGTAAACGCAGCGGTTTATGATATTTTGAAAAATTATACATGAGAATCGACCCGATTCTAAACGCTAAAATGGTAAATAATCGCTTACACCTGCCCCGATAATTACGGGCTCTATTTTAAAGTCCGCTTTCTGACGATACGTTAATAGCAGCGCTATGATATAATCACGTATACTTCCACCTTGATAGCTGGTCTCGTGGTGGTTTATATAGCCTGTTGACGCTTACGAAAAGGAAATTTATCAGACGAAGACGGAACCGACCAGTGATACACATTATAGCTACTTTACAATGATAGGTTGCCGTAACATTTCATTACGAAAGAAGGCAACCGTTTCCGAAAAGCCTATCTAATTTTCGCGTTCGTATTTGTGTGACTGTTCGTTTCTTTTATTTGTTTTTAATAAACGGCTGTCGTGTTATGGCTACAAAGCACCCGTCATTAACGCAATTTTCCCTTTTCCAGCGATTTAATCAACCGTCCTTATCTCGCTCGCTTCGAGAAATTATCGCATTGAAGCGATGGAAAGATGAACCGATACCGTTTCTAGGAACGTACTATTTTAGAAGGATGATCTTATGTTAGGTATAGATTAATATCGCTGATATATAATTGGTGCTAACTGATAACGTAATGAGGGAACGGCAGATAATAATAATTAGATTAATTTCGGTGGAAATGGGAAAGATGGCGTTGTTAACGTAACAATGATAGTTAATCTATTTTTATTTTATGATATAAAAAAAAGCTTTACTGGAGAAAGAAAGATGTACAGATGAAATGTATCAAAGAACATAACAATTAAGCGACTAGATCCTTACACAATGAAATAGACTTAAATTTAGCGTTTTAAGTCAATCGGTTATCGATTGAATTCAAACGAGTTCATAATAGTACAGTCTTCCGCATTTATTGCTAGATGCTACGAAATTGATGCAAGAGTTCTTTTGGTACTATGTATATGTGCCGATTTAATATCTGATCATAGGTTGGCTTACTGTGTTTTACAGATTGTGCCTTCAAAGGTTCAACCCAAACTTATTAAATACACTACCGTCCATAGAAATTTGTCCAAGGGAGAAAGTTTTACAATACTTTAATTGAATAAAATGTATTGCATTCGACGATGATAATCTTAATAAACATCTGTTTTAAATACATCTGCAACCCAAATAATGAAAATATTGCTAAGAAAAGACGTAATTAAACTATTTATGGCCCCGAACAATCATCCTCTCTATCTATTAGATGAGTTGTATACATGGGACCAAGCAGGTAAACACTTTATTGTATCCCCTTTCTCTCTTAGGGCTCATTCCTACACGCCTCAAGTGTTTACTGCGAGTATCAAACTCACAACAGTTCAGTTTCAATATTATTGTGATCAGCGGTATAGTATGTGAACAACACCGTTCGGAATGTCTCGTGGTAAATCAATAGGTGTCGCTAAACGATCCAGTATAATAGCTTTACATAAAAAAAGTTTTGCCAGCAGGCAAATTGGTTGAATTCAATCCCGGACGTCAGCGTCCAATTTCAGTTACCACCGTCAGACGCCGGCTGGTCCAAGAAAATTTGCACGGTCGCGTTGCAGCCCGTAAACCATTGCTACGCCGGGGTAACCGACCGAAGAGGCTACAGTGGGCCCGTGAACATCGGGATTGAAGGGTAGAATAGTGCCAAAATGTTTTATGGACTGACAAATCGATATTTGAAGTGTTTGGTTAAAGAAGGAGGTTGTTTGTCAGACGTTCCGCTATTGAAAAGATGCTCCCGAATGCATTGTACTGACAATAAAACACAGTGGTGGTTCAGTTACAATTTGGGGTTGCTTTTCTTACTCAGAAACAGGAACGTTACATCGAATCAAAGGAATAATGCGGAGAGAGCAGTACCGCAAAATATTGGAGAGTCATGCCATTCCATCTGGGCTGCGATTAATCGCCGAGAATTTTACTTTTATGCAAGATAACGATCCGAAACTCACAGCCAGGATATGCAACAGCATCTGAATGAACAAAATAAAACAAATATTTTACAAATTATGACATGGCCACCATAGAGTCCAGATCTCAACTCTATTGAATTGCAGTGGGATAAACTTGATAGAAGGGTTTGAAATCTTGGTCCTACTTCCAAGAAATAGCTTTGGAATATTCTGCAACAAGAATGGAACATCATCCCACACAGAAACCTCAAAAAAATAATCGAAAAGATGGCGCGAGTTGTTCGAACTGTAATCAATGCAAAAGTGAATTTTTTGACAGAGAATGTTTAAGAATATTATCAGCAATGAATAGGAAAAGACTAAATGTTTCTTTAGATTTTGATAGTTATTATTTTTAAGAGTAATACATTTTTTCTTTAGTATTAATTACCTTTTATTATTTGATTTTTTAAATTTTTGTTACTTAGCCAAACCTCTATGGGTGACAGTGTATATAAACTGAAATTTTAATTTCTCCGCGTTTTTGAACGATTTGGATAGCATGCCATGGTTTAATTTAATTAAGGAGAATGACATTCAACTCAAGGTAAACGTGTTAGTAGGTTATTGTTGGTTGTTTCTAATTTAGATACATCATTAATTGAAGTCAAGATCATGAAACATAAAAGATCCTGGTTGACCGAGGACACAAAAATTAAAGTTAGGAAATTGCCTCAGGACTGGAATAAATACAAAGAACCCAAAAATTTTACTCTCAATAAGATCAGATGTGAAAAGCTCCAATTTTTGAACAATGCATTTACGTGCAATAATCCAGAAAGGTTATGGTCCCCTCCCAAATTTCTTAATATTAAGTCCAACACTAAGACCTCACTGCCTAAAGGTTTTGCTAAGTTTAATGGGATCAATGCGTACTTTTCACACTTTGTCCATCTGATTTCCCAATATGACAGCTTTTATAAGAAGCCCGCATTTAAATTTAGTATTAGATTAGCGACTGTTGAGGAGATTCGTTCTATTTTAAACAATATAAATACTGCTGCAGTGTTACTGTGCAGTTGTATGGTATTAGTCATATAATTAACTATTGTATTGAGCGTTCCTATTTCCCTAATATTTGGAAAACGGCTTGGGGGTTGACTTTACCTAAGATAAATAATCCTGACACTTTTACAGATATACGTATGATCAGTATATTATCTAAATTATCCAAAATACTGGAAAAAGTTCTTTACAAACAAATTTATGAGTTCTTTAATACCAATAATTATTTTTCTAGTTTTCAAGCGCGTTTTCGGAAAGGTTTCAGCACTGCCTCTGCGCTTGCTAATGTTTTGAATAATATCATGCTATCTCTAGACAAGGGACTATGCAGTGTGCTAATATTACTTAACTATTCCAAAGCTTTTGACACGGTGTGCCATGATTCGTGCAATCACTAGGGATTTTCCGAGGAATCACAGTTGCTTCCGCTTTCATCATTCAATGGTTTTTCAAATGTACCCCAAGGCTCAATTCTAGGACCGCTCCCCTTCATAATTTATACAAATGATGTTTAAACGCTATGTAAACCTGTAATATTCAATCCTATGCCGACGATATTCAGTTGTTTTTCTCGTTTCCCATTAGTGATTACCGACAAGCAGTGGATGCTATTAACCGGGATTTAGACACAATTCACCAGTTATCATTCGTAATTTATGTCTTAATTTTAGTAAAACGAATGTCTTATTGTTTGGTACTAAATACTATATATAATTTTTAAAATTTAATTTTAATTTGCAAATTCTTAGTGATTTCTATCTTTTACTGGTGTCTCTAAAAATCTCGAACTATACGCTGATGTTCAATTACGATTTAGCGAAGATGTTACCTGCCTTCTTAAAAAGTTTTACGCTTCTTTGAAGCTGGTGTACGCGAACAGACACATTTTGAAATGTAGCTTGAAGTTGCGACTTTGTGAATCGTTAATTTTATCAATACTTGATTATCCTGATTTTATTTATGGACCATGTTTGCTGTTTCATGATAAACGCAGGATACAAAAGTTTCAAAGTTGTTGTTGCAGGTTGGTTTACAACCTTCGTAGATACGTTTATGTTCCCACTTTTGTAGTTCTGTTGTAAATAAATGCAACTTATTATTATTAAGTAATTGTAACACATTACACAATCTTTGTCGTGAATGGGAAACTAATGAATGACATAGCTTTTTCCCAGCTGTAGTTACAGTTTTAAGAATTAGATAGTGACATAATAGAAATAAGATATTGTTGCGGTTTTCGATAAGAAAGTTGAACAACCGATTCGCATAAAACCCAACGGAAGCAGAGATTAAATCTTTCTATTCTGGTTAACAATTTGATCATCACTTATACAATATTTACATATGTGCTACCAAATTACACGTTCCACATGATTCCTTGAAGTGACGGGTAAATCCTTTGCATTTATATTCCGATTCGAAATAAAATCTGAAAGAAATAGAATTTACATTTTGTACTCGGGACTTTTTGCTAATTATACGGGTGCACTGTTTACAAGTTTATAATAAGAATATTCCTTTATGTGGCTGTAAGTGAGAGAAACTTAGACATACAAATTTCATTTACTTTTGAGTGTAGACCTTCAAGAAAAACTGTTAATCATTGATTGTTGTAAAAATTAATTTGTAAAAAATTTTATCAAAACTTAACAAACATCCATGAAAATAGAATACATCAACGTGGGTTTAAATTTAACTAACGTTTTCAAATGAAGTGTGTTACAATATGATAATAATTGATGGAGAGTCTAAGCAAAATGCTATAACTGCGCAAGGAAGAAATATATTTATTCGTGCGGTAAAAACACTAAGAACTACTGGTCCTTTTCCTGAAGGTAAATATGAAAATCAAAAAAGAGCAGCAACAATTAAAGCCAAGAAATGATTTCAGTTCACTTCTAAAGCAAATCATGTCAAGTACTAGAGAATTTCGACACAACAGAGATCCCGAGAACTAAAGACCAGCCAGCAGAAATGGCTATAAAAGCTTGAAGACTAGATGAGCCTAATAAACATTTATAATAAGGTCCCCAAAATTTTAAAAAATTCGTTCTGTTCGAATAACACATGGGCTGAAAAATCCCGGGCCTAACAAAGAAAACACGATTTTTTTGGTTCAAAATTAGCTTTATTCATCAACGTAATCTCCATCAAGAGCAACGCAATCATTCCAGCGCCGCTCTAACATTTCAATACCACTTTTGTAGAACGATTTGTCTTTTGCCTCAAAATAGGCCTCAGTTTCAGCGATAACCTTTTCATTCGTGCGAAATTTCTTACCGGCGAGCATTTTTTTGAGGTCTGCGAACAGCCAGTAGTCGCTGTCGGCCAAATCTAGTGAATACGGTGGATGTGGGAGAAATTCGAAGTTCAATTCATGTAGTTTTGCCATTGTTTTGATTGACTTGCGACACAGTGCGTTCTCTTGATGAAACAAAATTTTTTTCTTTGCCATATGCGGTCGTTTCTTTGCAATTTCGGCCTTAAAACGCTCCAATAACGCTATATAATATTCACTGTTGATGGTATTTCTTTTCTCAAGATAGTCGATGAATATTACACCACGCACATCCCAAAATACCGAGGCCATAACCTTTCCAGCCGATTGTTGTGCTTACGGGCGCTTTGGACGAGGTTCACCAGTTGCTGTCCACTCAGATGACGATCGACTAATGAATAGAATATCATGAAATTTTAACAGTTGTCTTTTGAAGGTTACTACTAACTGAGAGAAAGGTGACTGCAATAAAACTAGCGTCATCTTCGTGTTAGGCCCGGGACTTTTCAGCCCATGTGTCATATCACGTCTTTCTCTCGCTGAGCACATATTACAACTTTTGACATATCTTACGCTTATTATATGCAGTAGCTTGATTTTGGAGAAGAAGGTAAGAAAATTTGCAGCGCGGTATTGTGCAGTGTCTTTGTGTAAAAATAATTCAAAAAAAAATGGAAACTATAACTTTTCTTGGTTCCTAAAAAGTGAAGATCGGTAAATTTCAAATATATTACAACTTTTTATGATTCTTAACAGTACTTTTGCATTTCCATTCTTTTTGACTTACGAAATAAATTGAACGATACGAATATAGCGGAGAATAAGATGTGCTTCTGGGAACCATTTTGAAGGCTAAGTGTATGGATTCGGACTGTTCCAAGTAATAATAACGGAAATGGCAACAGTTACGCGTTAGTTTAAATCCTGATATTAAAGCTTTTCCATTTGTAAATTGAGATTTCTCTCACGTAGTATTCGTGTTGAGTTTGTTTTTTGAGATTTGTGCTTTCGATTTTCTCATGGAACGATACAGACTTCAATTTATTCAGATGTTGTATTAAAATCCACCCTTCAGCCACGGATATTTTACATGCATTCACTCTACTTGTCAATCTTATAGTTATCCAAGCCGGAGGATAATTGAACACCTTGTCTAAAGAGTCGATTCAGAATATTAACGGCATAGTACTCCCGTGCCAGTAGGATAAAGAAGTATAAAGAACGGAAAGAATATTATAGCTGTACGTCGGAGTGTTCGTAAAGACACAGATGTGTCAGTTCTTCGTCAATATCAAGCATTGGGCCTTTCCAACACCAATTTGTGACGAACTCATGGAATAGACCTAAGCCCATGTGCACAGCTGGTCTCAAAATAAAGCAGAAGTAATTATATTACATCCATCTAAATTGGTTGTTTGGTGTGCATTTTATGCTACGGAGAGAGAAATCCTTGGGCCTTGCCTATTTTAACGATGTTGGTAATCTCGTTACCGCGAATGGAACTCGCTATCGCTCAATGTTGATCGGATTTTCTTGGTTCAAATTGGATGTTTGCGTTTAAGGTTTAGATTCTAGTCAATTCGCTGATTCACGGGTAGTCTCGGCAAAGAGGGGTAAGTTTCAGTGCCGTGCGGCATGGAGAATCGAGTAACCATATCAAAGCGCATTTGTTCAGTCTTATTCAACTGGTCGTTGTGAGTGCTTACCAGTACGCACATACGTAGAAAATGTCGCACTTAGATTTTTCGGGAAAGGCGTATTTCGAATAAGAACCTAGAAAACGTAATAGCGAGTATTCCAGATTTAGAATACGAAGGCGACAGAATTAAATGTGTAAAGTGCTACAACTATTCACTCTACTAGGCCAACAAGCGTTTGTCGCCTTCTGGTGGAAGCACTCGGATTATACATTACCAAGTCGGACATTGTTAAGACACTTTATTCCATCTGTTCGTGACTTTGTTGAAAAAAAATTAAGGTAAAATTGTAAAATAAAAAATTGTGGTTACGTGAGGACGAAATAACCAATCGGTAAAAACATTCTGTCGTGAACGTGTTTGTACGTAGAATGGAAGAGTTTGACCCCTCATCCCTTATCTTACTTGCTTCCGAAAGTGTTGCAAAATATAGTAGAGATGAAATTTGAAAAATGGTGTTGAGGGGATTCAACAAATTGCAAGTTTTAACAACCCAACTTTTAATGTTTGTGAGTGACGGTGCTGCTAACATGCTTTGCTTAGGCCGATCTCTTAAGGAAGAGATTGGCAATCTGTTACATGTAACATGTAAAATCCATGCTTTAAACCTTATGGCGCAATCGGTCCCTAAATGTCATCCACGAGTAAATGCTTAAAGCGTACAAAAAGATTTCACGAACTGTGTCCCAATGTGCCTAAACCACCATCGTCGATGTAAAGAAGGTAGCTTTACAATTCGATCCGATACACGCCAAAGCTATCAAGAAAAGCCAGAAAATGTTTCAAGATAGTCAGGTATGGATCAACGGAGGGAATTGAAAAATTACAAAACGATTCGAAGTCGTTTGTGGATTCTGTTTAAATTGTGAAGGTCACGATCAGTAACGTTTTCGTACTCACGTAAACGTTACTGAACATTCGCCTTGAATCGGCCACTCGGCTCCTCCACATTGTCGCCGCAGTGCAGTGTAACAGTGTCCATTTTGCCGAAACCAGTCACGATTATTTAGAGTAATTGCAAGCTCTTCATAAATTAAAGCGTAACATATAAAATTTATCGAGCTACCTCAAAAAGGCTGTCGAAAAGTGCTGTATAATGTCAATAAGTTTTCAGATCTGAATCGACTTACTGTACATAATTTCATAATTTGTTCGTTTTTGACAATGTCGCTGACTTTCGACAATTATCTTAATATATAGTTATTATTGATACTATTTTAAAAGCAACCATATGGGCAAGGAAGCTCTTACGCTTATTTTATACATTTAAAAGTGGATTTTAAAATCTACAATTTAGAAATTTGGCATTCACTACATTTCTATGACACCATCATGACCTTTTCGCAATATGCCATCGTCATTGTTAAAGGTATCAATTACAATTTTCCTGCCAACTCAGTACATGCAAATTAGGTAAACAGTTATTACGCTAAATTAGCCATTAAAATAATTGACACGATAATTATATGCACTTTTGCTTGTTCTCTTTACGATCGCGTAATGTTCCAGCGGTTGTAAACAAACTATAAACTATGTAAATCAACTGACTTTTTATACCGTCTTCCTTTTGTTCGCCAAAAACAAAAAACGCCACCTGACCGCATAGGCAACGTTTAAATTGCCTATAGAATGAAGCCATCAACTAGAATATCGCGCGCACATGGAAGTATAAGGCGTTTTATACCTTGGTGGTGCACGTTAGATCATTAAATTATTAAACTAATTACATGGTGTTTTCTTGCAATTAGTAAGGAAACAAAATGTAAATACGACTTATACTACGCACGTATGTATCAACCTGTATATGACATGCACGTGTTTGTACGTGTTTTGTTTTGTATGTATGCAATAAAACGAAATTCTTACATTCTAATTAACAAGGCTTGCACGCACAATTCATTACATTGTTTTGCCTAATTCGAACTTGCATAATCATGATTAATATCCATCACTTTATTGCATGATACCAACAAGGGAAAATGGTTATAGATTTGGGAGACTCTGGGGAGGAGCTAGTGCTAAGTGTAATTTACCAGATTTTGGTAATTGACAAAGGGGAATATTTTATCTGTCAATTCTGGATAGATACGTTAGCCATATTGTGTATGTATAAATAGCCATAACTTTTAAGGCAGATTTTTAGATTTTCGTGAGTTCGTACGATCGTATTTCGTATCAGCTTTTCCATAAATCCCATTACGGTACTTTCTGCAGATGCACAAACGTGAAGAGATTTGACTTTGTCTCTTCTAATCTGCTCATATGGAAAATTATTTTGTAGTGGTGCAGGTTTTAAACACTTTACCTGTTACGATATCCATTTTTTATTTGATCTGCCTACACTTCTTCCTAAACATCTATAAAATCTCGCTTTGAATGGCAACCCGTCACTTGCATCCGTTCTATGTGTTCCTTCATTCTCTGATTTATGTCGAAGATCTTGTGCAACCCCTTGAGTTTGTATCCAGCTTTCTTGATTTCTCGTTATTGGTCATGTTTCGCTGCCGTGTAAAGGGATTGGCACTGCTATTGTTACGTTCTCCTGGTTTGAAGAACAGCGCCGCTGTAGCCTGCTCGAAAATTCCTCAATTACTTGACCAATACTTACTTGTAGAGTATGTTCGCTTATTTACTAGATGAAATGTTGTAGAGTGAAACTCAATGCGCATGCGCAAAAAAATATATTTAAAAAATAAAATGTGTACACGGTTTCCACTCTTGCCTATGTACAGTTACGATGTACGTAAGATATAAATATATATATATATTTGCAATAATTGCAGTTACTTGAGCTCTCTTATACATGTAATGTACATTAGCATGCGTATATGTATGTTTTCCTTGGTAGCAAAATAAAGTACTGCCTCAGCATGTACGTTACAAAGCTATGTTTTAATTGTGCTTAAAATATTAAATTCTTATATGCTTCCGCAGAAGCTTTGTTAGGGGCATGTGCTAATGTCTCTATCTGTAGGCATGCACCACTACCTTTTCATAGGGAAGCCAACCCAATTTACTTCGTAAATTTATAAGCGCATCTCGGTGCTATGCTTATTTATATGTCCCTTCCGGGAGCCTAATACATTTTGCTTGTCTTAAATTTGCCTAAGGGACTTGCCCCTGTATCATTGGCTTGTATTTGTACTTGAACCAAATACGTTCGTTATTCACACATTTATAGGGGAACCCACACTATCTCTTAGAGCTTGAACGCCTGGTCGAGGGCGACAGTAGCGATAATAGCCGATCTCAAAACAAAAGCAATGTGACAGCTACGCAGGCGTTCTCGTTTGAAGTAATACGCTATGTGCAATCTTTAGCTCTTTGCTACTGCGCCCCAAAGAAGGGGAAAAGCCAGTAGCCAGCAAATGTGCGAAATGCGCACCGACAAGGAAAACGGAGCAATGAAGCCAACTTTATTGACTTGATAAAACTTGTTAAAAACCTAAAAAAATGGTCCGTGAAACTCGTCCGCTATGACGAACAACTAAATGAAAAAATGTCTAAGTCTCGATACGATAAAAGGACCGAACAAGCGTACAGAAGACAACGGGCGCTGCGGCCGCAACGACCGTCGACTAGAAGCGGAGTGATCGTACTTGTAGAAGATGTCTATACATGCGCGCCGACGACCTTACTAAAATGATTCTCGACACAAACTTAACAAAAGACTAAAAATATGTATAGACGACAACGGACACAGTAGCCTCGACGAACGATGATAGAAAATCGAGAATTTGTACTTATTAAAGAAATCTATACATGCGCTCCGATAACCTTACCAGAATGATTCCCGCCAGAATCGTAACAGAAGACTAAATAAATGTATAGACGACAACAGCCTTGACGATTCCTGCCAAAACTTGAAACTATTAGAAACTTCCAATATTCGTCTGACGACGTTACTGTAAACGTTACGGCGAGATACGAAAGGTGATCGAGAGTGTACGATCGCTAATTCCTCGACCGTCACGCGGGAGTCGACTGCCTGTGTTTGAATATATTAAATATTAAGGAAACTCCCATTATTTGTTCGACGACGTTGCACTTAATGACTTTTAAATTAGGCACTTTTAGCTAGAGTATTGTGAATGGCCGGCTTGCATACATATACAATGCGTAATGTACATACATATTAAAATAAAATTCGATATATTCTACAGAGAGCAAAATAAATAAATGATAAAATTGAAAATAAAGTAATATTCTAAATGAACATATGGTAATAATGCTAACCCATACGGTTGCAAAGAAGATAAAATCATATAAAATACATAAAGTAGTAAAAAAATGGGTAAAACAAAATACATTTTCTTAGAAACTTAAAATTCATTTATAAAAAACACAAAAACAATGTGAAGTCCTTAACAGCTATGGTGTTGTAAAGTATTATTTATGTATCCCTTCTTGTTTTAATTTACTTAGTTTTTCTTCTATGTCTTTGTTTCCATCACAAGATACATCACAGCCTAAATACTAAAGTCTTTCACCTGTACCACTACAGTATCGTTTACGATTATTTTTGCCCTACTTCAATATTTATCCAGGAAAGCCACAGTTTTGATTTATTTGCCGATATTTTCATTTCATAGTTTTGGCAAATTTTTTGTAATGTATGTATCCTTTTTTGTAGATCATCCTCTGTTCCTGATAAGAGTACTACCGCATATTACTCTATAAAAAATGTGACATAACGGTAAAGAGATATACATTCTCTATTATTGCCAACAAATTCGAATAACCTGCTGAAACTAATTATCAAATGTCTTTAAAACTTTGGAAAGGTTAACACCACAGCTTTCTGTGGAAAGGATATTACATTAATTGTACAATGTGGTAGGAGACACATTTGTAACTTATTAAGGTGTGTTAGAAGATATAATGAATTAATTTTTTTTGGTTAGTAATGATTTTACTAGATATACATATATTTCAATCAATATACTCAATAAATTGAAACTTAACATTTTTTCATTATATAAAGACGACGCTGAAGAAATCAAAATAGCTATGAACTTCCTCAATTTTAATGCCAATTTTTCAGATGTACAAAGTCAATCAGTGTTTTTTGATCACACAGTACTTTCATTAACGATCTGTTAGCTTATAAGGAAAACTTTACGTTTAGCTCTTTATATTATACATAATACTATTCAAATTCGCCAGAAAAAATAGGCATATGCACATATCTTTGCGAAAATTAAGAAAGAATTTGTGTTAGCCAGTTACTTATTAGATTCTAACTTTCATAAAACATTATAAAAATAAAATCTTTTACACTTTTAGGCTCATAAACGTAAAAGATATATTATTAATCTGTCTCTTACGTTGACAGGGTATCAAATATACACAAGTAAAGGTTAAAGGTGTAGTTACAACAAAATTATAAAAAACATACGTAGACGTAGGCTTTAATCGAATTAAGAGGTTTAACATAAATATTAAAATATGTTATCAGAATACAAATATGCAATTCTTTTGTAAGGAAGATATCATTATCTGTTAGGCTTTGGTTGTGACCAGTTTCATTAACTATTTTTCTTTGATATATAAAAATTGTTTTCTCTTCTTTATCTTTGGGGATAAAAGTTATCTAGACAATGGAAAAACTCAGTTTGTATTTATAATAGTTGTTACTGTAAAACAATAAAATTCAGTAAAGTAGATATAAAGCAATTCCAAACTAAATTAGCAGTTACGTAACTTGATTTAATTTTAAATTAGGGATGATACTTTGTTAATTCTCAATTTTCAACCTAAGCTCAGAAATCCCGAAAGTATTAGAAGAATGGTGTACAGAATATTTACTCATTGGTTAAAAGTAGAGCCTGGCAGTTTTACACAAAGAATACCTCTCATCAAATTCCCTTTTATATTATTATATATGTATGTGTGGTAAGGATAGTACCTATCCATTGAACAGTTGCAATGGACCACACATGTACAGAAGTGTCGGGGATAAAAACCTAAAACGTCTGATACTACAGTCCATTCATTTTAGGAAAGCAGCACTGAATAATATAAGCTTATACTTTCTACGTTTGTCACGGGTTTCTTAATACAAAATTTAGTTTCGATAATTGCTAACTAGAATAGAATGTATCGGTACTTAAAAATGTTGACATAGATCATGACAGAGTTGGCAGTTTACATTTCAAAATAGCAACCTTTATTTTTACGGCAATATAATGTGGACACCGATGGTGATGCTATTAATTTCGTTGTTAGTTTCAAAATGAATGCAATAATTAACAAGTACCGGATAGTGCTTTTCACGATCTAGCAATTCGAATTTTTATCGAATAATTTTTTTCTAGTATTTCAGTACCATGTTGGTTGAAAGCGAAACTTTAACAACTGTCATAGTAAAGTCAATTTATTGAAAATTTGTCTTTAATATTCTGGCGGTGTCTAATAAGTTGATTCCCCGGTAATTCTGAGAGTTATTCTCGGATAATACTATTTTCCAACATTTACTAAAGACATGCAAAAGTCTTTAATGTAGTATAAATCCTCCGTATTTCCAAAGCTCTCTGTTGATGATCAATACCGAGACTTTTCTATTTTTAGTAGCCTTCAAGGCTTCTGTTAGTTCCTGTAGATCTACATCATCCAGACCTTTTGCGTCTACTTCTTGCATTGTAGTTTCATCAGTATTTTCTTTGTAGCAGAGACGTTCATAATGTATTACCCAGTTCTCTTCGTTTATGTTGTTTATTTGTATCTTGTCATTTTCCTTATTGTTTAATGATTTAATTACTTTATAAGCCAATCGTGAAAATCCTCATGAAACCTAAAAACTGAAAATTAAGAATTACAGAACTTGCCTTAAATATAAAAATCAACCGTTTATTGATGTACGTACACGGTATAAAGGAGTATCAACAGAAACTACGCAAATTTACATCTTTGTACAGTGGATAAACAACACATTCTATCATTTTAACATTGTTACAACATTCCGAATTGAAGAATGGAAGAACGCCTAAACAAAACATTTTTAGCGACAGTTTTGACTACTTCTACACACACACAGAAACAGAGTCACTCATTAATTTTACTACGAACCGTGTAATATTAAACGTTATAGCTAAGCAGAAGAAAAACCACCATACGCACAACACAGGCTCATATACGCACATGTATACACCACATCTCCTCGTTTATTTTCGTATTTCCGTCTTACAGTAATTACCATCATAAATAACATTGCACGTATTCAGCGTTCTTTTCGGTTTTATTGCGCACATATTATACAAACCAAGAGCGAGAAGAGAGGGACGGTACGAGAGAGAGCTTGATATATCAAGAAAGCTATACACACGGATCTGTATTGCGTATATGACTAAAAAATCTATAAAATTCAGTGATGCGTCGTAAATTTCGTCGAATAATTATCGCTGTGATGACCAATTAAATTCAGTTATAAATATATTTAATAAATTTATTGGCGAGCATAATTAAAATGTCACAATAAATAATTGGCCTTTCCACGTTTTAAAGGAATGGAGGCCCTGGCCGTTATTTTCATAATCTTGTTTACACGTGATAAGCTCCTACATTGTCATCATCCATAGGATTAAAAGATGTTAACATCACCCAGACATATGTTGAAAACCGTTTTACCCATAAGGATGTTGGGTGAGTAAATTTCTTCTTTCAACTATAAACAAATTTCTTCCATAATTCTCTGTTGCTGACCAAAATTTTAGCTTCCCCCCAGTTTTTCCCTCTCTTCTGGATGCTGTGTCCAATGGTATGGTCCCATACTTCCCGCGGTCTTCCTCCTTCCTTTATTCTGAACTCTGGCTTCATATATTAATTTTACTGGTCTAGTGTTTTTCATTCGTTGTAAATGTACCCATCAATTTAGTTGTCGCTGTTTAATAAAGTCCATTATAGATTGTATCTCTAGTTCCCCTCGTATTTGTGAGTTTCTCATTCTATTCTTTCTTGTTACGCCCCTCATTTTCCTGAAATATTTCATTTCCGCAGCTTGAATTTTGCTTTTTTGCCTATTATTAAGTAGCCATGATTCGCATCCGTTTGTCAGATCTGCAGACTGCTTTGTATACTTTTATCTTGGTGTTTCGTGATATTTCCTCTTTCGTAATGAAATTCTAATTAGTTTGGTTGCATTTAATTCATTCATTAATTTCTGACTCGTTTTTACCAATGTTTCCTATCTTCTTACATAATGAAACTCATGAATACGTAGCCTCCCACCGGGAAATAAGAGTAAAAAGGAGAAAGGAAAATAAAAAGAAAAGAGATAAAAAGAAAAACTAAAAAGGCGGTCTGAAAAAGAAAGAAATACTGAAAAGAATAAGAGAATGAAAGAGAGACAGAAAATGGGGAAAGAAGAAAGAAAGAGAAAAAGAAAGAGAAAAGAGAAAAGAGAAAGAGAAAAGAGAAAGAGAAAAGAGAAAGAGAAAAGAGAAAGAGAAAGGAGAAAGAGAAAAGAGAAAGAGAAAAGAGAAAGAGAAAAGAGAAAGAGAAAAGAGAAAGAGAAAAGAGAAAGAGAAAAGAGAAAGAGAAAAGAGAAAGAGAAAAGAGAAAGAGAAAAGAGAAAGAGAAAGAGAAAGAGAAGAAGAGAAAGAGAAAGAGAAAGAGAAAAGAGAAAGAGAAAAGAGAAAGAGAAAAGAGAAAGAGAAAAGAGAAAGAGAAAGAGAAAGAGAAAAGAGAAAGAGAAAAGAGAAAGAGAAAAGAGAAAGGTGGGTCGAAGAAGCCTTTCTACGACGGAGGCGAAACGTCGGGATCCCTCCTCTCTTCCTTTTCTTCTCGTGTAGTTCATTCCTATCTATAATATTCTTGTAGGTTCTTTTCGTTCTCTACTATTAGCACAGCGTCATAAATAAATGTTGCCTCAGCTATTTGTATCTTCTGTAGATGCCTGTATCTAACTTGAATTCATTTCGTCTGCATTCATTTCGCCCATGAATACAGTGCACAGTACGGGGCTTGATCCTCCGCCCTGTCTTAACCCATCTTCAGTTACAAATTCTTCGGATCTCATATTATGTCTCATTATATAATTTATGTTGTTCTTAAACAGCTTTTGAATATTTCGAATAATTTTTTTCTAGTATTTCAGTACCATGTTGGTTGAAAGCGAAACTTTAACAACTGTCATAGTAAAGTCAATTTATTGAAAATTTGTCTTTAATATTCTGGCGGTGTCTAATAAGTTGATTCCCCGGTAATTCTGAGAGTTATTCTCGGATAATACTATTTTCCAACATTTACTAAAGACATGCAAAAGTCTTTAATGTAGTATAAATCCTCCGTATTTCCAAAGCTCTCTGTTGATGATCAATACGAGACTTTTCTATTTTTAGTAGCCTTCAAGGCTTCTGTTAGTTCCTGTAGATCTACATCATCCAGACCTTTTGCGTCTACTTCTTGCATTGTAGTTTCATCAGTATTTTCTTTGTAGCAGAGACGTTCATAATGTATTACCCAGTTCTCTTCGTTTATGTTGTTTATTTGTATCTTGTCATTTTTCCTTATTGTTTAATGATTTAATTACTTTATAAGCCAATCGTGAAAATCCTCATGAAACCTAAAACTGAAAATTAAGAATTACAGAACTTATGCCTTAAATATAAAATCAACCGTTTATTGATGTACGTACACGGTATAAAGGAGTATCAACAGAAACTACGCAAATTTACATCTTTGTACAGTGGATAAACAACACATTCTATCATTTTAACATTGTTCCAACATTCCGAATTGAAGAATGGAAGAACGCCTAAACAAAACATTTTTAGCGACAGTTTTGACTACTTCTACACACACACACACACAGAAACAGAGTCACTCATTAATTTTACTACGAACCGTGTAATATTAAACGTTATAGCTAAGCAGAAGAAAAACCACCATACGCACAACACAGGCTCATATACGCACATGTATACACCACATCTCCTCGTTTATTTTCGTATTTCCGTCTTACAGTAATTACCATCATAAATAACATTGCACGTATTCAGCGTTCTTTTCGGTTTTATTGCGCACATATTATACAAACCAAGAGCGAGAAGAGAGGGACGGTACGAGAGAGAGCTTGATATATCAAGAAAGCTATACACACGGATCTGTATTGCGTATATGACTAAAAAATCTATAAAATTCAGTGATGCGTCGTAAATTTCCGTCGAATAATTATCGCTGTGATGACCAATTAAATTCAGTTATAAATATATTTAATAAATTTATTGGCGAGCATAATTAAATGTCACAATAAATAATTGGCCTTTCCGCGTTTTAAAGGAATGGAGGCCCTGGCCGTTATTTTCATAATCTTGTTTACACGTGATAAGCTCCTACATTGTCATCATCCATAGGATTAAAAGATGTTAACATCACCCAGACATATGTTGAAAACCGTTTTACCCATAAGGGTGTTGGGTGAGTAAATTTCTTCTTTCAACTATAAAACAAATTTCTTCCATAATTCTCTGTTGCTGGCCAAAATTTTAGCTTTCCCCCAGTTTTTCCCTCTCTTCTGGATGCTGTGTCCAATGGTATGGTCCCATACTTCCCGCGTTCTTCCTCTTTCCTTTATTCTGAACTCTGGCTTCATATATTAATTTTACTGGTCTAGTGTTTTTCATTCGTTGTAAATGTACCCATCAATTTAGTTGTCGCTGTTTAATAAAGTCCATTATAGATTGTATCTCTAGTTCCCCTCGTATTTGTGAGTTTCTCATTCTATTCTTTCTTGTTACGCCCCTCATTTTCCTGAAATATTTCATTTCTGCAGCTTGAATTTTGCTTTTTGCCTATTATTAAGTAGCCATGATTCGCATCCGTATGTCAGATCTGTAGACTGCTTTGTATACTTTTATCTTGGTGTTTCGTGATATTGCCTTTTTAGTAATGAAATTCTAATTAGTTTGGTTGCATTTAATTCATTCATTAATTTCTGACTCGTTTTTACCAATGTTTCCTATCTTCTTACATAATGAAACTCATGAATACGTAGCCTCCCACCGGGAAATAAGAGTAAAAGGAGAAAGGAATAAAAAGAAAAAGAGATAAAAAGAAAAAAACTAAAAAGGCGGTCTGAAAAAGAAAGAAATACTGAAAAGAATAAGAGAATGAAAGAGAGACAGAAAAATGGGGAAAGAAGAAAGAAAGAGAAAAAAGAAAGAGAAAAGAGAAAAGAGAAAGAGAAAAGAGAAAGAGAAAAGAGAAAGAGAAAAGAGAAAGAGAAAGGAGAAAGAGAAAAGAGAAAGAGAAAAGAGAAAGAGAAAAGAGAAAGAGAAAAGAGAAAGAGAAAAGAGAAAGAGAAAAGAGAAAGAGAAAAGAGAAAGAGAAAAGAGAAAGAGAAAAGAGAAAGAGAAAAGAGAAAGAGAAAAGAGAAAGAGAAAAGAGAAAGAGAAAAGAGAAAGAGAAAAGAGAAAGAGAAAAGAGAAAGAGAAAAGAGAAAGAGAAAAGAGAAAGAGAAAAGAGAAAGGTGGGTCGAAGAAGCCTTCTACGACGGAGGCGAAACGTCGGGATCCCTCCTCTCTTCCTTTTTCTTCTCGTGTGGTTCATTCCCTATATCTATAATATCTTGTAGGTTCTTTTCGTTCTCTACTATTAGCACAGCGTCATAAATAAATGTTGCCTCAGCTATTTGTATCTTCTGTAGATGCCTGTATCTAACTTGAATTCATTTCGTCTGCATTCATTTCGCCCATGAATACAGTGCACAGTACGGGGCTTGATCCTCCGCCCTGTCTTAACCCATCTTCAGTTACAAATTCTTCGGATCTCATATTATGTCTCATTATATAATTTATGTTGTTCTTAAACAGCTTTTGAATATTTCGAATAATTTTTCTTTCCGACTTCTCTTTGCTCGAGACTTTTCAGATGTTTCATATCTTGACACTCTGTCAGAGGCTTTTTCCAAATCAATAAAAGCGAAATATGTGTTTTTCCGTTGTTGTATTCTTTTGTCAACTATTTGTTTTAACTTAAGTATATAATCTTGCGTACTTCTTCCTGGGGTGAATCCGACAATGATAGTTGTTAATTAGCTGTTCATATATCTTTACAACTGTACGCAATAACGTTACACCTCTGTGTAGTTATTGCAGTCTTTATGATTTCCTTTTCTAATATGTTTTCATATCTCCACCCCGATGTATATTTATACAAAATTTTGCCAGGCCTTTTACAATGGCCATACTACTTTAATCTATGTGTTTCTGCAAATCGTGAAAGTGCTTAGCTTTCGAAAATAAAATTAATTTATTCAATAGATTTAATAAAGTTGAACAGAATAAAAATATTCATCCAGATATAGAATTAACAGACACCGTGGCAAGAAATCAGAGAAATATTGCAACGATCCATGATTAGTAACTTACAGAATTACAAAATTTTTGATGAAACAATTTAGAAAGAATGGAATGTTATTTGGTCACGTAAATTAAACATAAGCATCAAATAAATCGTGCTTTTATTTGCCACGGTAACTGAACTCAAAACAAAATGTGTTTTCGAAATATGAACAACTAAAATACTTAGTTGAAGGAAATGTTTGATTTGAACGAAACGCTCCTCTTTCCTACACGAATATTCAGCGAGAGCTTCATATTCAAAAGGTAAGAGAGCGATATCAGGCTTCAAAACAATATGTTACTACTAGGGGAAAATACAGTGGATTACCATAAGCTAGAAGCTTTAGCAGTTAATTACTTTAAAATTCCGAGAGCATTACGCAGTTTTCTTGAAGAAAATCATTTAGGACAAAAACTTTTAATTATGAACTAGTCCTCCATGACTACAAAGACAAAAAAGAATTAGAGCTTTCTTCCTTTCGGTCGTGATAAGCTCAGCACCAACGCTAATTGTTCAATTTTTACCACTTAATACATCATTCCAGATCAAGCTATATTTAAAAATATATGCTAAGAAGATCTATGAAGAAGTAACAAAATAAGTTGTTCAGTCCTGGTAATACTATACAATGATGTACGAGAGATGTCTTAAGTTTTATGTATTGGGACATAGAGGGCACCACTAATCAAATGTGTTGATCAATTAATTGAAAAATGGAATTAAACTGAGAACATTTTCGCGCAATAACTTTTGCAATTTTTAAAGACACTTATTTAAACAAGAATGCTTCTCCGAGTTGCTTTCTGTTTTCGGAATGAGGCCCTACATTAACTAACAATTTCTCGTTAAATGAGGACGGATTAGCGACGATTCCAGAAAAACTGCACCAAAAGCGGCAGTCACTCAGGAAAACGTCGATGCTGTGCGCAAGATCTTCAACGAGGATCGACATGTGATATATCGCGAGGAATTGTATGTAAAAACTGAGTTTCCCGTTGGATACCGCCCCCGTTGACCGAAGAACAGAAAACAAGGTGAATTGGTGTCAAAAAACTAGACCGCTTCATCACCACTGCAGATTGTAACATTTGACGATTTGCAACTTACAGTCTTCACTAGAGACCGAATTATATGCAAAGTATATATATTATTTTTTGCATATTTTTAAGTATCATTTATGCATTTCCATACATATGCAAACAATAAAATGTATGCATTTTGCATATAATCCGGTTCTTAATCATCGCAATAAAATATTGGCATTAATCTAATTACAGCGAACCTACAATAGCGACAAAATTAAATATAAGCCATTTTTTAATTGCGGGATTTACGTTGTTAAAGTCACAATGCATTATTTTATATACGTATTTTGTATACGTGCGTCATTGTAGCGACGCTAAACGAATGCGTGCAACAACGTCTATCTATGGCTGGCATTTTGTTCTCTCTTGCATTAATTTTCTTCCTCCTCATATGTGGTGAATATGTTGTACGTATAATATAATACGATATTGTGTATTGTGTATATTATATGTACTTCCGACACGTACGGACGTATTCCAACCTCGCGAAACCCCATGTAGATCCACCTGATGATAATTTGTTGGTTGCTTGCTAATTAAGTTGGCCGTGGTCATGCCAACGGAAAACTCAGGTAAAAATGCAGTAAGCGTACCTATTTTGTTTTTGTATATAGCGATGCGGTTGTACTCTTCGGACGAGAATGATCGTTTGTCTAAATGAATAATAAAATGAACTAAATGAATAATAAAAATTAAATAATTTCGGTGTGTAAGAGGTTTGTTTGGCTAACACGTCAAAATGATTTATGCTATGTTTTATTACTAAGAAAGTAATTTAAACCGAGAAGGTTGGGATTATTTCTAAATAATGTGCAATCATCGCTTTTAAAACGCACAAGTAATAAAATGCAAATTAGGCTATTATGCCTATATATCATCATTCTAATGTTCTGACTATCAATATTAAAAATAATGGATGTGGTTACATACTATTTTAGTTTGATTGTGTGCACTGTGTGATCCACGAATATTGACTGATTCAAGAACTGCAGGTAGACATTTTGTGGTTTACCAGATTGCTGTGAGTATACGTTGATTTTCCAGTTTGATTGCTTTTACTAAACATACGAGGGTGGATCTCTATGCTGTCCCCTGAATCCCTTACAGATAAACTACAGTGGCATTATATACTTTTTTTTCGACATAGTCTCCCTCTACACTAATGCACTTGGTCCAGCGGTGCTCCAACATCTCAACCGCCTCCTCGAAAAATTTCTGCCCGACTTCTGCAAACCATCTCTCTATAACTTGCATCAAAATTGCTGGAAGATTTTGTCCCACGTCAGATTGCGTTTAATTTGCGGAATAGCCTGTAAGCACTAGGGGCCAGATCCGGCGAAGACAGCAGGTGCTTCACTAATACAAAACCTGCTTGGTGTATAGTAGCCATAGCAATACCAGATGTATGACTGGGAGTGTCTCGCAATTTATGGATGTCAGGATATTTCCTTGAGCATCCCAGAACACAGATAGCAAACCTTTCCAGCAGACTGCACGACCTCAAATTTGCGAGGAGGAGGGAAACCGTAATGTTTCCACTCTCTACTCTGCACTTTGGTTTCGGGATCATAGTGATGATACCATGACTTATCCATGGTCACATACCGACTAAGAAAGTTCTCTTTGTTTGCTTGGTACCTTTCCAAAAGCGCTTACAAATCATCAACAACGTGTTTGATCAATGGTTAACATTCGAGGCACCCATCTTGCAGTCAACTTTTTCATATCTAATTCTTTAGTCAGTATGTTGTGCACCACATGATATGAACGCATGTATGAACCACATGTACGCATTTTCATCAATACGAACCAATGTATTAGACACGGAACAACACCCAAAAATGTGAAGCAACACGTGTATATATTATAATACCTCAATCTAAAAATGAGATACTGTAATAAAATCACTTCCAGAACAGTTTCTTGTGATAAGCCAGTTGTAATAAACAATAATTTTAATTAATAATTGTTAATCTACCCATCTTAAAGCGATATTGGTTTTCGTAAGTGATGTTTAATGGGAAGTATCGACAGCATTCGTAAGAGAATGAAACACAAAGTATTGAACCGAATCATCTATTGTTTAAACCCCTTGCTTTACCATTTTAGCTTTCGTCAAGAGTTTTGACTTCATCAGAGGCAATTGTTAGAGTTGAGTATATAGCAGCTAACCAAAAACAACTTACTTGACTACACACCCAAATACTGTATCGCTTCAAAAACGAAGAATGTAAGCTTCCGTACTCACTTCTGTTCTCCTCGTATATGAATGCGTTAACGGCGTATTAATTTCTACTGCAATCAACGGTCAATTTAGAGACAAAAACCTAATACGACTAATTGATTTTTAACAAACGACAGCTAAGCAACAGGGCGAAAGTAAAATACCCCATTTAAAAGCACAACTGCAACCCTTACCCAATTTAATATTCCATAAAAGTCACGGTTAAGGTCCTACACTGTAAAACCAATAAAATACACGCAGTACTTCCGAAAGGCGCCAGACGATTTCTACCTGACGCTTCTTCCTCTACGACTCGTAATAAGTCCGAATGATAAATAAACCGGTGTCGGCCTTCAACAATTGAAAAAAATGTCTATTTTCTGAAATCTGTTCTATAAAGAAGAGTGGTGTTAAATAATAGAATCTTTTTATATATAAACTGTCCCGTTTATTGTAAGGAACATAGATCCGGTTAGACTAGATCAATTAGTAGTATTAGTGCGTTGTTATGAGTTCTTGAGTTTGAATTATACATCTCTTCAGCGCTATTCTATACAGAATTTGATTTCTATTTTCACCATCTCTTATTTCCATTAAGTTTTTCTTATGTATATTAGTCGAACATATGTTTTCCTCGTCTTTTGGATCTGACAAAGTACTATTTATTTTGGAGTAAGTGGCATTCCTAGGCAGTCAAAATGAAAATTATATTTTGCGTTAAGTGTGAGGGGTTTCGGTTAAATTCTATGGTCGTGTGTTAAATTTTAAGTAAACCTACACCTTCGTGTCAAACCAAAAATGAGTTTATCAATCTTTTTTATGACATTTTTCTAATTTAATTTTTTCAAAAATGTAGTAACCACAGTTGGACTTTGAAATGCCATTTTATTCTTTTTGAAGGTTACATTACTTATTTCTTATTGTGGCTCAAGTAGCTCACGATAATTAGCACAATTACATTTTCGAAAAATCGATGTGGAAAGTTTGATGCGATATTTACTCTCTTTAACGGCAACGACTTCGTAATATACATACATCTCAGCTTAACAGAAGGCTTATAAAGGTAGCAAAACAGTGAATTTTTTCACATTAAATCAACCAAAACGCTAGATCGATACACAGAGAAGAAGGTTCTTAAATCAAGCAAATATGCAACTTTTTACATAATTTATTTGGTTTAAACATATAATCTCTTGAAGCAAATAATCAAATGTGACTGCTTTACATACAGTGCTGGTCAGATAATTAAGGACAGCTTCATAAAATTTCATAAATCGTGTACTTAAAACTTAAAAGAGGCGTGTCAGAGGTTTATTAAATATATGGTAGTTAACGATGATTACTTTGCAAGCTTCAAAGAGGGTTGGAGTAAGTGTTATTGAAACTATAACTGGTTTGCCCCTACTTCTAATAATCAGTTATGTTCATGAGTTGACTAATACGTAGACATTTTAAGGTGGACGTTATATTAGTTGAAATTGTCTATTATCGGAGGGAAATTTGAAAATAATAATTATCCTAATCATCGGAAAATGAAAGAGTTGTACGCCGGAGCGAGAAACGGTAATAATGACTTTAAGAATGCAAAAGTGATCGTATCGAAAAATTGCCACGCATCTAAAATGTTCAAAAATAGCGATTGAATTGAACTTTTAATGCAACATAACGTCGAATTGTTAGACCATCCTGCGTACAGTCCGAAGCAAAGTCCCAACGATTTCTTGCGGTTTCCGAAAATCCAAAACGGACTACGTGGTCAAAAGTTCCAATCGTCAGACGTAGTAGTTGATGCCTTCAAAAACGCAACCCTCGTATATGCTTAGAGGTTATACAATTCGTGGATCTTAATTAATATTGGTTCAGCAATGGGATTCATAAATGATGTAGTATCGATTAATTGTGCAGAATGTTATCAAACTTTGTCGTATTAAAGTGTTAAAATGTGACGTATGTGACTATTTCTCCTTTCTGAATGCGATTTTCAGTTATTTCTTCCGACATAACAAATATCCGTTTCCTACATCCGGTCCTGCTTTAAAACTCAGTTAGTCCCTCAAACCAAATCCAACTCTGAATAACAATTCTTGCATTCAGGATGAGACCATCTACCACATTACTACCTACCCCCCACAGATAATAACTTTAGTAGCTTATTGTCGGCATCAAAATAATTTTCATCACGTACACTATAATATTCGAACACCATAGTTAAAACAATTCCTACAAGGTACTAAATAGTACCGCAATGTTGTTCCAACGACTTCTATACGGTGCGACAGTTTAGGACGTTAAACTATTGTCCGCTTTCTTTTCTTAAGTTTTTTTGCTTAATGATGAACTTCGTTGGTTCTTTCTTTGAAGTTTTAAAATTTACAAAATCTATTAAAAATTCCCTTATGTTTTACATTCCACTGTTAACAATGTTATTAACGTACGAGGTAGGCACCATAAAATCTCGGCCTGATATAGAAAAAGAAATTATAATTTTCAATGTAATCCCCCCTAACTTCTATACATTTATTACAACTATTAATTAATAATTCGATACCCTTGTAAAGATAATCTGAAATTTTTCCGTCAGAATGTTCTACAACAGCTCCTTGCAATTCACTGTCTTCCTTAAATCAACATTCCATTTTGCTCATTGAACGCCTTTCTGGGGCGAGGTTCATTAGGTCTGCGCCACTCCACAGAAAAAATAGCTAACCCCCGTATATTTTTCATTGATGATTTAGTGATTTGGAAACTTGTTATTATAGTATCTACTTAATTATTTCTATAGATTCTGAAATTTCGTATTTTTCTTAATCAAAGTGTTAACATTTCGAGTATCCAAACGCAATCCAATTTTTTCCGTTTTTCTTAGGGCTTAAATATGATACTTTTATTCGTTTAATTTTACCTGTATATGTGCGCAACGGGGTTCTCAGCTCATGTACCAATAAACAACAAATAAATCAATAGACGTGATGCTAAATCAAACATGAGAGGTATATCTGCCATAATAGAAGCAGTACCACTTGTTTCATTAAAATTTAGATTTGGAAGTCCTGTTTAAATGCATTATTTTAAGAAGTTTTCGATTAACTTTGGAATAACTTTTTGAAATAAATTAATATTGCATTTTTATCACAAATAGTCCATTTGCAGAATATAAAACCATACTAATGAAACAAACCGGAAGCTCCACGATAAAAGTGGACATTAAACCCTACGTCTATCACCCGGTTCCAGTGGTCCCAAAACGATTTTCAAGAATTGTTTTTCTTTAACTTACGATAGAGCTGGTGTACTTGTATTCACAAACTTTTCAAGTAGGAAGAATAGTTTTATAATTTTTGCAAAAAAGGAATTCTTCTGATAAATAATTTTTTCAGTATAAAGATACCTTCGTGGTATGTCGAATTCTTCGTAGACTGTGGGTTAAAAGATTAAAGAGCGCTGGCTTAGGACATCCAGGTAATAATCATATTCATCGCTCCATTATTCTAGAATAAATTCGAGCTTACTTAATACGAACTTAGAACATTACATCGACACAAGGAGAGCTGTATGTTATTGAATTGGCCGTAAATATTGTCGCTCGATAATTAATAATTATTGGTATTGAGGTTTAAGGTTGTGTATCGCTGGAGATAAGTTTATTCGAAGTTACGTACGCGATAAGTAATTTATTGTCGAAATCCGTATAAGGTTACCTATAAAAATCTTTAATTTGACTGAACCCAATTTGTTTTTAATATGGTAATTTGTTTAACATTCAAAATGTTTGACACTAATTGCCTGATTGGAATCCGCTCAGAGGAAAGTATGCAATTAAGTTTAATAAGATTTAAATCGATCGTTTGAAGCTATACAGTCACAGATCCATAGATTCTTTTAGTCAAATTTGAAATTGTCGTTCTCTATTTAATATGTATAGGATGTATAAAATTACTAGAATTTATGATCAATTATAGTTTTCAAATCATATTGTTAAAAAAGATAGAAACGATATATGTGCGTGTAGCGTTCAATAATGTACCCAGTTTAACAGGGAACATACTTGACACAGGAAATGATTAAAATGAAACCTTTATGGCAATTGTGTCGCAAACATCTATTATTGGCGATTCTGTTTTGGTTGCATAAAGCTAATCTAAAGTAAAATATAGCATTCCTTTATCCAATCACGGTTGCTCCAATATGCTGGCAATCGGTTTTTAGGTACTTAAAAAACAGTTGAACTTGCAGCGGAACTTGTGTAAGTTGTGTAAGAAAATAAACTTTTCGTAAACTTCGAATATTATTATTACAATTTGCGAGAAACAAAACTTCAATTTACATACATCAAATAAATACGCGCGGTTGCTATACATAGTAGAGTGCCATGAATATTCTCTAAGTTGTTGATCGGTAGCACTTGTTTGTTATCTGTCACCTGCTTAAATATGCTCGCGAAATGATTTAGAGCAGAAGGCCTGCTTCAAATCTCGCTGGAATATTGAGGCGCTAAAAGCAGATTTGGTAAACGCAGCGGTTTCAATGCCTCTAGAAGTGGTGCATGCGGCGATGGACAAGGGAAGTGTGACGTCAAAACAAAGACACGTGATAAAACTAACCCACTCGTTCCAATTCCTCTTGTTTACGTTATTTATTGTGCTGTTTTGCGATCGTAAGCAGCATTACGTTGTTCGTGAAGTAAAGTTATGAAATTGATTGCAATTATTATTAGAATCTCTACTCATTTGCTTGAGTTTAAAACATACCTACTATAGACCGCAACAAATATACCTAAAGAAGATAAAATGTTAATTAATGAAATGAAGCTTCAGTTGAACTTGCGTTGTGAAGACTTGGCTCTACATAAAATTTTGTGTTATCGGTTGATGAAATACATAACAATCTCTACGAAGAATATAACTTATACCTTTAGTACATTTGCAAGTTGTCAAAGTAGACTACATTAAGATCAAATCTGAAAAGCCTGCTTTAGTTGGTTGGCAAAAATAAGCATGCATTTCATATGAATACTGCCTAAGGGCTTGTTGGTATAACTAAATGGTGTAATAGCATATATTAACCACTAGTACTCTACTTTAACATCAAATAAAGAAAGTGTTGAAAGATTGTGGTGTATTAGGAAATATGGTACTTGGTGATTTACTGTTACATGATAAAGAATTTTTAATTAAAAACTTGTTATTTTTATACACATGTGAGAGATTTGTTTGTATCTTGTTTGTTGCAATTGTTTTATTTTTAACAACCGTTTATTTTTTTCTTTAAAGCAGTAGTATTCATTTGTATGCTCGTTTGGCAGATAAGAATAGAACTTTACGTCTTGTATATGAAAATATACTCATTCTTGTAATATCAAAACTATAAATTTATTTAACGTGACTGTGTACATGTAAATTACTTTTTGTAAACGTAACTACTTAGTCATAGTTTGATGACATGTTTTAAACGATAAAACAAATTGTTTAAAAGAAGTTTTTTTATTATTTATATTTATAAAAACATTTTAAAGTGAAAATCTCCGAAAATAAAGGAAATTACATATAGAGTAGTGCTACACGATTTGGAGTTATGTTAGCAAGTCCTTAACTGTATTCACACATTTATATGAAATGTATAAATTACATCAAGAGGTAACACAAAGTCTTCTGTACAGCCAGATCTCAACTATACAAGTTTAACTGAAGCTTCATTTCATTAATGCAATTCTTCAGGTATATTTACTGCTATCCATCCTAGATATTTTTTTAAGTTAAGCAAATAGATAGAGATTCCAATAATAATTGTAATGAATGTCATAATTCTACTTAACGAACAACATAATGCTGCTTACAGTCGCAAACCAGCACAGTAAACAACGTGAACACGTGGAATTAACAGGAATAGGTTAGTTTTCTCTTTTTCAGTGTCGCCATAATACTATCTACGTCATCACTTTCATAGTGCATTGACAAGAATAGGTTAGTTTTAACACGTGTCTTTGTTTTGTTTGGAAACTTTTTCAGTGTGGCCATAACACTACTGACATCATCACTTTCCTTGTCCATTGATGTGTGCCCGCGCAGTTTGAAGCACTGCGTGAAAGCAAAGGGCGGATATTTCGAATAATTTTTATATTTTACGTTCTCTGTAAAGTAGGCAGTAACTACCAATAAGTTGATGTCCCTTTGTTTTATTTTTCTCTAATTTATATACATTTGTACAAGAGCCAGAACTTATGCCAGGACTATGCAATATAATTTAATCAATTCATTTTGATAAACATTTAGTTCAAATTTAAAACTTGTTCAATGTTAAGACAATCAGAACTTCTGCAAAATTACCTTGCGAAATTTATGTACTAGTGAGAGACTGAAGCCCGACGAAGAACTTTTTTCGCAACTTTTCATCTCGTTAACGTGCTCTCGTTTTTGCAGGCAACAAAGTTCCAAATTAATATAATAGGAGGGTGCTTTGTATCTTGTAATTTTGCTCGAACTCGAACCAATTATATAAGTTCCAGTATATTCGAGAAGGAAAGAGTCTACACCGCCCCCATAAAACCGCATTATAGAAACATGTATAGTAGAGTGTAATAGTCTGTTTCAGCTTCTATGTATATAGTAAAACTTTCGGTTGGTTAGGGAGGGAACGTATACAGGTATTTATACAGTTAGATGTATCGATCTTACCTAGGATTAGTTCTAGTTACTTGGTACTGTTTAAGCGCTAATACAGCTAATAATATATTATTTCTGATACAGATCTTAATATGTTTCCATAGTCGATAACGTTGTGTCGTAAATTTCCCTAGTAATTAAAGCGTAGTTTTTAGAGTTGTTGCTTGGTCTTCCATTTACTTTCACTAATTTTCAATAACGAACTATGGGGATTATTCAGTAGAAAGTATGTCTAGACTGCGCGGCAATTTCATCATCATGAGAACTGAACTCACAAAGGAAAACAAGTAACTGTTCCTCACTGATTTATAAAGATGCACAACTAGGTTCTCCCTATCTTTCTTTATGAAAATGCAACTTTATTACGAAGAAATGGTTACAAATGAATCATTCAAAGTATTGGCCATCGTTAGCTACAACTTCTTCCCATCTTTCTGGCAGAGCTCGAATACCGTCACGGTAAAAGTGTTCATTTTTGAGGCTATCTACGAATCAAGCCATTTTTGGATGTCTTCATATGAGCGGAACCGCTGGTCAGCCAGACCATGTGCCATCGAACGGAACAAGTGATAATCGGACGGCGCAATATCTGGGGAATATGGCTTCCATTTGAGCGTTTCCAACGGGTTTGGCAACGTGAGACCGAGCGTTGTCATGCTGTAGAATCACTTTTTCGTGCCTCTGCTCATATTGTGGCCGTTTTTCGCGCAGTGCTTGGCTCAATCGCATCAATTGAAGTTGATATCGTTCCCCAGTGATGGTTTTGTTTGGTTTCAACAGCTTATAATACATAGCACCGACCTGGTCCCACCAAATACACAGCATAACTTTCGCAGCGTGAATATTCAGCAGAGATGACTACGTAGAAGCATGACTGGGCAGTTCTCATGATTTTCTTTTCTTTGGGTTGCTGTAATGAATCCATTTTTCATCACCCGCCACAAAGCGACGAAGAAAACCTTTCCTTTTTTGCCGCTGGAGCAGTCGTTCACAGGCGAAAAAACGACGCTCAACCTCCCTTGGTTTCAAATTATAAAGAATCCACGTTTCTTGCCTTTGAATGATTCCCAACGCATGCGATCGCTTGGAGATAGTTTGGCGGGTAACTTCTAATGCAATTCAGCGTCTTCGAAGGTTTTGGGCCTTCCTTCACGCTGACGGTCGCCAACATCGAAGTCATCGTCTTTGAAGCGACGGAACCAATCACGACACGTTGTTTCACTCGGTGGAGCTCTCGATGCACTTCAGCTGCCGTTTTCTTCGAATGAAAGAAGACAATCAACACTTCCAGCAAATGACGACTATTTAGCACAAAATCAGAGTTTTCCACACAACCAAAAGTATATGACGCCAAAATAAAATCACCACTGTGTTAAAACGGTTTATTGACCATATGTCTAAACTTGGTTCATAACGTTTCGAAATCGACCAACACTTGCTAGCGCAATCTATTGACAAATAACGGGAACTTAGTTGCGCACTAAATGAAGCTTTGTGAGTTTATAACGGCAAATTTCACATTACGGGAGTGTAAAGCTCTCTGTGCTCTACACTACCCTTCGCTGTTTGACTCAGTAACTCAGGTTAGGATGTTGGGAACTATAATAATTCTTCAGCTTTGAATGGAACGACTCCCAACAGTTTGTTCTTCCTGTTAAAGAAGCAGAATTTTCAGCCCAAATTTCTGTCGGGAACACAGCATCATTCTGAATATAATTTTCAACCAGGTAATCTGCGAATTCGCGTATACCTGTATCATGCGCCTGCTTGCATTCAAACTCAAGCACATACGTAAATTACATCAAAGACAATATCGCTGTAAATACAGCTTTCCTCATGGTACTGGTGAAATCATTCACGAGAAAATCATGTGAAGAGACATATTTAGATGTGTTTTAAATATGTCATGGTAAGCCTGAGAAATCATTCATATATGCAGTTATCCTATCCACTGCCCCATGTGCGCGCGCCCTTCTGGGATAGCAATCCATGCATTGCTCGAGAAAAGGGTAGGAAACCGCACCCACTTCTTTTCGCTGTGTCTGACTTTGCAAACAAGTGCTTTCTTCCTTTGGCACTAGTTAGCGCCAGAAATAATCACTTGTAGTATAGAGTTAGATATGGCGATAGTAGCAGAGAGGGAATTACAGTGCGTTGAGCAAAATACCTCTCGAAACCACACTGATGACGCCGGGTAGGCAGAAACATGTCCGTGTGTTAGCGTCTTATGTTTCTTCACATATCGTGACTGATTTCGCCGATACTACGAGGATAGCTGAATTTACAGCGATTTTGTTTTTGGTATTATTTTGTAGGCATTCCTTTAGATGTATTTTATATACAGAAATGTCTCTTTACTTCTTCTGGATTAATGAAAATTCAGCCAAATATTTGTCGAAACCATTTTTTAGTATCAGAATATTTGTCTTTATTTTCCCTGGATAACCCGAGTTGTTGAATGTTTTTGTGCCTGTCAATGAGATAATATTTATCATTGATCAATAAAAATAAATAAACCGTGACTAAATTTTACCAAAATTGTGTTAAGTAAGGACGACACCTTAAAATAATACAAAAACTACTTATAAAATAAATCTTTATTCTGTACTTATACAAAGAATTGTATGTCATTGGATAGCTCCAATAAGTTCGTCAATTGTATGGGGACGATTTTTAATATTCCATGTTTTAGGTGTAGATATATGAAATAATCCATAATTGTCAAATCGGAAGATCGCGGTGTAAAGTCTTCTATCCAATTATCAAAGAATTCATGCAATAATTCCATCGTTTCCCTTGTCATACGGGGTGTTCCATTATCTTGCTGGAAATATCCCTCCCGGGGTTCGTCATCATGTAGTTAATTAAAAATGACTGTAATAAATTACTACGATATCGTTCTGCATTTATGGCATCCAATATGAAGGATATTAGACCAATAATCTATCTACGAGAAACAGCAAGCCAAACCCCTATTTTTTGAGAATGTAAGGGTCTCTCAAGAATTTCAGTCGATATATACTAGACTATATGCGCATAGTTTTTTTATTAATATATCTTAGTAAGTAAGACTATGCTTCAACCAAGAAGAAGAATTTGCCAAAGACATCGTCACTATTCATCCTACCTAATAACTATTGACAACAGTTAAGCCGGGTTTCGTAATCAATTAGTAGAAGATCCTGCACGCAATAAAATATGGAAATTTTTGTAGATCTTTTTAAGGATTCCCTGACATGTTCCATATGCTCAGCATCCTCAGCATCAGCTGCCAGTTTTGATGGCCTACCACTACCTGATTTTCGGGACGTAGACTCTATTTCACGAAATTTTGCTACTGATTCTTGAGTATCTTGCCGCAAACTGTCATATATTACTGGAAAATTTGGAAATTCTGTTCGAAATTCATCTATACACGGTTGGAAAGAGTACGACCATTCTCTATAAGATATTTTGAAGAAATAATTTCATGGCTTGCTTGAGGGTAAGTTTATATGATATACGTAGTACTTAAAGGAAACCTTGTCAAGGACGACACATCTGACCATGGTGATTATTTCGAATGTGATAACGATACTGAAAATTACCATTAATACATATTGTAACCATGCTATAAAATACTTCTAGCTAAGCTATAGTTAATTGTAAAAATTTTTTCTGCATCTGTGAATTCTTTACCTAATAAAAGTGATTATTAGTGTTCGAATTTATTTTTGCTGCACAATACTAGCACCTCCTTGTTCACTTTGTGCTTGTCGTTTGCATAATCTGAACGTAACCGAAGCAGACATGGGTATATCCCTGAATTCGCCGAAGTAAAACAAATGGGTGTATCTATTTTACATCTCTTAGGCTCCTGCTCAAAATTAAACGATTATTTGCAGAAATAATCCTTCTTTTAGAATAAAAGGGAAGGGAAATCTTTCCAGAAAGAAGCTTTATGTTTTCTGCATCATCCGGCAACTTATCAGCGTTAATTCTAAACGGTTAACAAATCGACAAATACTTAATCCGGGTAAAGTCAGGATAATTTTCCTTGTAATCCTTTGTACGTCATAATTATCCATTGTAAAGCGCGGTAGCTGCACCGGACCTGTCTCGCACACCGTCGTCAGGTCAAAAACTCTCTCATCATCTGTTACCTGTCCAAATATCATAAATTTTCACGAAACGGTCGAGTTCCGGGAACGCTACCGGCTTTCTACTCGAGCAGTAGGTAGTAAATAGTTGTTCTGGGACGGTATAATGCTACTCAAATACAAATTAGTAGAGATTTTACAGGTATTTCGTGGTACGGCGAATATTTGTCAAGTAACTGAAATAGTTTTGTTAGCCGAGATTGTTTCACGGCGTGAATTTCTCTAATACGTGGTCATGGTGGCAGTTATCAAATTACCTGTGTACATTGTATTCAATTCTCGGTTGGTAGGCATATAAGCTAAGCTTATTTAATTATATTGCTATTGCACGATGATACATAATTTTACTCTCAAGCGGATATAATAGCAGGGAAGACTGATATCATCACTTTTGACAGCATGATGTTTGGCCAATGTAGTAAGGATGTATAATGAAATTGGCGGTAAAATATATTGATCTATCCGCATTATATAGGGTAGGATGCATAATACTATTCTGACAATTATTGACAGATAACATTCGACATTTAAAATTTAATAGAAATCATGGGCTGCGTTCAGATTCAGCGGCCGGTACATAACTTTTCACACCAAGTCGTTCATATTGGTAAAAATACGTACATTTGCGTGCAAACATTATTTGAAGATAACCCAGCTTCAAATTGTGTTGTTAAAGATGTCGACTATATACGCAGTATAACGTCTAGTATATTAGTAATGAAGCATTTGCTCCAGAGGTAGATGTAGAAAGAATGGAAATGTTCTGCATTATACATTTACAACATATATACGTCAAGGATGTCTTTTAAGTTTTGTTTACTTGAAGATAGGGGGCGCCACCAGTCAAATGTCAATACTAAACATTAACCTCCATCTTTAGTTAACCTATATCGAAAGTTTTAACGTGATACGTGTACTGTTGCAGCTACAACGAACTTTCAAAGTTGACAAGTTAGTTGAAAAATGGTTTCTGTTTTGAGTTGTGAAGTATTACATCAGACAGCAATTTCTCGTTGGTATGGAGAATTCAAACGTGGACGGAAAACATCAACAAAGATATTCAGATTACTAAATAATAATTAAATACATGTCCGAGCATTCCAAAGACATTATAAGAGGATTAACAAAGAATTACATAAATTACATTAGAATTTTCCTCAATTCGTTTACGTGTTGCAATTTGGCTAAATTATAGTTTGGTACCTAAAATTTCTGTACTACAACTCATGTACCGGATTAAGTCAATAATGATTTGATGGTGCAGTTCGTGTGTACCGTGAAAAGGGATGGGTCCGGTGCCAGGACTACATGACCGTTTATTTGTTTTAGGTGTCCGATTAAATGCAAAATCGACAAATAAGTCTATCTTCCACAGGTATCGCAGTAAACTCTACACCACATAAACTAATAATTTATTCGGACACAGCGTTTCGAGAGTACACGGACTCCATCATCAGCTTTAGCTCGGTTATTTGTTAGTTTAGTGCGATATCTATGAATTAGACAACCATACAGTCCCTGTAATCGTTAAAGCTTATTTTAGCAATTTTATTTTCTGTTTACTCGACATTTTTGCTGAACCCATTATAAAGTGATTAATACGTGTGAAGAATATATTTGAAATAGATGAACATTTGGTAATACACTGAGATTATTTGCATTATAATCGGAAGTATAGTAATGGTCTATTTAGTAAATATAGTCAACTCTTGAAGCTTGATGCTGGTAAAACCAACAACATAATAAATCATTTAATCCTTCATTGCTTAAAGAGACTCTTTCGTTCTCCTAGGTTGAAAAACACTGAGCTCTTCCTGGTTTCAAGAAGTTATGTTTTCCTTTGTAACACTTTTTAATAAAACTCGTAAATACTATATATACACTATATGCTGCACTTACTCCAGTGGTAGATGTAGAAAGAATGGAGATGTTCTGGATATACATTTACAACGCATATACGGTAATGTAATAAGTTATGATTAGGATTACAACTTCAGAGGAACAATTAATTTGTGACAATAGGGTGTTAAAACGAAGGACGTCTTTTAAGCTTTGTTTACTATAAGATAGATCATTTGTTTGCCGCAAATTGTCGCTGAAATTCGAAATAACAACACCGAAAGACGAATCATTCCCCGCTAAGACAATGCAAGTTCGCTCACAGCACGCAAGAGAATTGAATTTTTAACGCAACAAAGCGTAGAGTTGTTAAACCGTTCTCCCTATGGCTCGGACCTAAGTTTCAACGTTTTCGTTTCTGTAAATCAAGAACGGACAGCGTGGTCGAAGGTTCCAGAAAGATCAACTGATGGCCTCAAAACCGCAATTTTGACTGTGCCAACAAACGAGTGCAATAACTCCTTCGACAATTGGTTCGAGCATATACAAATCTACATTAATCGTCGTGGAGAATACCTCGCGAAACAATAATGTCTTTAGAAGCTATCTACTGTTATTCCAGCTCCTGCAAAACTTAAAAGGCAACCCTCGTATACGTGAAGAAATAGAGACTTTTTTTTCCAAAAAGTTCTCAATTCATGAGGGAACCCTTCGCCTAACATTTATTGCAAACAGAACTTCTATAGCTTCTCCTCTTCATCACTCAAACTTGAGCTTACCTAGAAAAAATCCATCTTTGTTTCGGGTTGCTTTTTGACATAGTAATAAAACAAATATGGGGGGAGGAGTGGGTTATGTGACTCATTGACATTAGCCGCTCATAAATGAATATTGCTAACCAGACCATTTTTATACGCAATAAAGGAACTATTTCCGGAACTGGACCGTATCATCATAAGCTTTAAGAGAAAGTGAAATAAGAGTAAGAGAAAAGCAGACATAAAAAGGAAAGAAAAGCTGAAAAGAGGGAAAAGGCGACAAAGAGTAAGAGAAGGAAATAGGGAAGAAGGACAGAAAAAAGAGTTAGGCGCGATCTCGACGTTTCGCCTCTATCGTAGGAGGCTTCTTCAGGAGTCTTTGATCTTCCTTTTACTCTTATTTCATTTTCTCTTATACCTTATCACGAAACGGTCCAATTCTGGAAACAGTTCGTTTATTACTGACTCTGGCCGTGGAAGCCTACGTATTCATTTCAATTTCTGTACGGGTAATTGGTTAACAATTCATCTCAAATCTGAACGCAGCCATGGTATTAAGTTAGATTTTCCTGGACACCTGATATAAGGTAACACTAGTGTAATCGACATGTTGTGAACCTATACAGAATGTTCTTTGATGGAGAATAAACCCATGTTGCTGAACTACGCCGATTACACTTCTTTGGTAGTTGTGGGATCTCCATTTGAGACGGTCATCGACAATGGCAGGCAGTTAACGTTACTTGAACAGTGGTTAACTGCATTATGCTCTTAGAAGCGAAGGAAATTAATTATCCTGAGCTTCTATCTCTTAATAACTACGATTATGATGTACAATATTCAGCACGTCTTGATCTAGTTTGTAAAAAAGTAAGTATAAGTACTTTCTGTTATTGTCTAGGAATATTACGTGATATGATTAGTGCTGATGTACTGTGATTGGTTAATTCTTCTGTCTGCTATCCGCATTTAAAGTTTGGGGTCGTCTTTTGGGGAAACAATAGAAAACTCGGTCGTATTATCGTTAGTTAAAAAAAGCTCATGCGTTTAATGTTGCGCCTCAACTACAATCAATCTTATAGAAGTGATTTTAGAGGTAACAGGTTTTTGTCCATGTTTGCAATTTATATTTTCGAATGTTTAGTGTTACTATTCAAACATAAAAAATTGTTTGACACCCACCATACTAGACACAAAATAAATTAGTGCTACCTCAAATACAGGCTACAGTTGACTGAAAGGAGTCTTAGTTATGTTAGTATAAAATTTGTCAATAGTTTACCCCATGCAATACAAGAAGTAAGTAGCATTTATGTATTTGAACAATCAATTCACGAATTGCTATTAAATATTGAACGTTATAGCATAGATGAATTTCTACATTCCCGACTACTAAGTTGATGAATATTATTTATTTATTGTAACTTTATTTTGGTTAAATTTATATCATGTATTTTGCCTTTGTACTTACTAAGAAGCAATGAAACATTATTATTATTATTATCATTATTATTCGGAACATTACTGTATTGTAGTAATTTGTATGATTTATCGTGTTATTGCTTAGCCCGGGTTTCTGTATAATTACATTAATTCTCCTCCATTGAAAAATTCCAAAAATACTTACCACTATCGACAACTTTAGAAATCTAGTTTTCTCTAAACTTGCGGATAGTGCGGTATTACATAAAATAAAATAAATAAAAATAAGTACAAATGATTGGGAATTCTGTTTAAGAATTATCTTCTCTATTAGTTATCGTTTTGGCATTGCATAAATATTTAGTCTATTCAAATGAAAAACAAACTAAATATAAACAACTTGGAACTCGTTACAATCAACAAATGACAAACGTCTAGGTTTTTCAAACGCCCGAACTTCCGTCGAGAAACCGACCGCGCTTATTCCGACGAAATGTCGAGACGAGCCGCTGCTCTGTTGATTCACTTCCTATCTTCTAACCGGAATTAGATAGCAGGATGGGATGCTCTGTGAATTGCCTGAAAGTTTCGATACGGCCATACCGCAATTCCGCATAATATCTCTAAAACCGACGATAGGATATTTCCATGAGAGCCGCAAATAAATCCGATTCTATTACTCGACGTAGGACATCAGAATGTGTCGTGAGCTAGTTTCTATGAATTACGAAAATAAATCTTGCAGAATTACCTCAAGTATGGAATGTACATTGCCGAGAAAGTGACACCCCTTTGCTTCGTTGTTATGCGATAATACGCAAAGCTGAGAGTATGAATGAATCATGAGCGACTTCTTCAAAATCTATCCAGTGGTGTGTTCAATAATAGGTGAAGCAATTTCGGCAAAATCTATCTCCCCCCTCTCTTCCCAGAAAAATTAATGCGTGGTCAAGATTAAAACTTACCATTGGTGAAATTACAGGTGAAACTGTTTCTTGAACATAGATTAAACTCTTCTATTCTTTAAGGCGGCAAGCTTAAAGATTTCATCATAAAACAATTTATTCAGCAGTTCTTCTTACATTGAAATTTTCGACAAATTTGTAAATCTGTCCTCTGCAGTGGTATTGCGAAAATATGTCGTTATTCTTCTTAAAGACAAAAAGATACGTTCTGCAGAAGCACTGGTAAAAAGAATAGTGAATAGTGAGTCTGTTACGGCCCTCATGGTGATCAGTGGGAAGCGTTGTTGAATAGGAAAAAGTCGCTGGGGGCTAGGTCCGGTGAATATGGAGAATGAGAGACTAATTCGTAGCGCAACTCATTCAATTTGGACACGACGATGCGGGATGAATGAGCTGGTGTATTGCCATAGTGAAAAAGCACTTCTTTTCCGTTGCAAACGAGGCCGTTTCTCCTTCAATACCGCCCTTCCCTTCTGCAGATAGTCAATGAGGATCACACCTTGGGAATCCCAAAAAATGGTCGACATGACCTTTCCGGCCGATGGGATGGTCTTTGCTTTCCTCGGAGCCGATTCGCCCAGAAAAGTCCACTACTTTGACTGTTACTTGGTTTCCGGTATGTAGTGGTGGATCGAGGTCTCATCCACGGTTACAAAACGCATGAAAAAATCCCTTGAATTGCGTTGGATCCTCGCCAGAAACTCCTCCGAAATGGTCACGCGATTTCGTATTTGCTCTGGTGTGAAGCTTTTTCATAATCTTTCGTGTAGGATATTGTCTTCTTCTGAGATGCCTGTTGTCTCTGCTATCTCTTTCAGCTTCAATCTGCGATCGGCTAACACGACATCATGAATCTTGTCGACCATTTCATCGTTGGTGGCGGTTTTTGGGCGTCCACTGCGTGGTTCGTTACTTGTGCATGTGCGGCAACGTTTGAACTCGCTGGTCGAAAATGAAGGAGTGTATCCACCATGAATCTCCATGGCCGTTTTCCCAGCTATCCAGAAGTATTTTATCACTGCAAGTAATTCGATTTTATCCATTTTTGCGAAACCGCCTGACTTGCTACACAAAACACACTCTTAAACAACAACTATTGACAGTAGACGTCTCAAATTTTGCCAGTTGCCATAAAAAAAGTGGCCTTGCCGACCAATGCATCCACAACCTTCGTACGCCATCTCTTGCCGATTCCCGAAACATTTCAGGTAGCCCTCGTATATGCGATTGCAAGGGATTGTAATGATAATTTTTCAAATTTAATACTTACTAGCATTAGTGGTGAGGTTTTGGTTGAGACCCTGCTATGGCTTATCATTATCACTTTCAATTTATATGCAAGTCATGTGTGAGTATTATTCAGCACCGTTGTTTTCTGCCGATAATGCGCGATACAATTTCACCAAAGCTGACGTCCATCAGCTTTATCTTGTTCCTTCCAAGTATGTTCCTCTGCAAAAAACGCAGTACAAGTTGATAGAAAGTAAAGCGATGTGTATTGTGATAAAGCTCTTAAAGAAAGACAGTGCCGAAATTGGTTTGATAAATTTCATTCTGGTGATGTCTTATTGAAAAATGGAATACGATTTGGTAAGTCAAAGCTGGTGATGATCAAATCAAAGTCATAATTGATTCGTGTCGGTACATTCCTGTCTGAGAAACTGCAGAAAGGTTAAATGCATTGCATACAACAATTGAAAATCATTTGAAACATATGGGTTCCTCATGAGGTAAAATAAATTCATTTAACCTATCGCATTAACTTTTGCAATTTGCATCCCAAATGAAATGAAATTGAACCTTTTTCTAAACGAGTTATAGCTTGAGAATGGATAGTTTATCATAACATCGAACGAAAACTGTTATAATCTAAAGAAAATAAACCAGCGCAAACAACATCGAAAACTGAAATACACCATAGAACATTATGCTGTTGTATATTTTAAGCTGTCTCCTGGGAACCAAACGATTAATTCGGATGTGTATTACCTCCATTTGTACATATTAGACTCTGCAATTCAAGAGAACGACCAAAGTTGGTGGATCGTAAAGATATTCTAACATGAGAAAGCTAGGCCATACACGTCATTGGTCACTAGCCAAAAGTTATTGACGCTTGATTGGGACCTGCGAGATAGGATACAGCATGTTGTAACACATGTGCTGAAAAGCCTCGGGCCTAACACATAAATGACGCTAGTTTTATTGCAGTCACCCTTCTCTCAGTTAGTACTAACCTTTAAAAGACAGCTGTTAAAATTTCATGATATTCTATTCATTAGTTTGTGAGTTATTGTGCTAAGACTCACGCTACTTTTGTTATTTTCAAAACAATGGATCAAAAACAATTTCGTGTTTTAATTTTACACTGCTTCTTGATGGGAAAAAATACCGTTCAAGCGAAGCAATGGCTTGAAAAGTGTTATGGGGACTCCGCCCCATCAGAAACAACAATAAAACGTTGGTTTGCTGACTTCAAATGTGGTCGTAGAGACATCGATGATGCACAACGCAGTGGACGTCCAAATGAGGCGGTAACACCAGAAAACATCGAAAAAATCCGCAAAATCGTTTTGAATGATCGAAAAGTGAAGTTGCGTGAGTTAGCTGACATCGTAAATATATCAAACGAATGTATTGGCTTTATATTGCATGAGCATTTGATTATGAGAAAGCTCTGTTGAAAGTGGGTGCCGCGTTTGCTCACTGCTGACCAAAAACAAGAACGTGTTGATGATTCTGAGTAGTGTTTGGCCATGTTTAAACGTAACAAACCGGAATTTTTGCGGCGATATGTGACAATGGATGAAACATGGATCCATCACTTCACTCCGGAATCAAAACGATCATCATCTGAGTGGTCAGCAACTGGTAAACCTCGTCCAAAGCACCCGAAAGCACAACAATCTGCTGGAAAGGTTATGGCCTCGGTATTTTGGGATGTGCGTGGTGTAATATTCATCGACTATCTTGAGAAAGGAAATACCATCAACAATTAATATTATATATAGCGTTATTGGAGCGTTTGAAGGCCGAAATTGCAAAGAAACGACCGCATATGGCAAAGAAAAAAAATTTGTTTCATCAAGACAACGCACCGCATCACAAGTCAATCAAAACAATGGCAAAACTACATGAATTGAACTTCGAATTGCTCCTACATCCACCGTATTCGCCAGATTTGGCGCCCAGCGACTACTGGCTGTACGCAGACCTCAAAAAAATGCTCGCCGGTAAGAAATTTCGCACGAATGAAGAGGTTATCGCTGAAACTGAGGCCTATTTTGAAGGAAAAGATAAATCGTTCTACAAAAGTGGTATTGAAATGTTAGAGCGGCGCTGGAATGATTGCGTTGCTCTTGATGGAGATTACGTTGATGAATAAAGCTAATTTTGAACCAAGAGAACCGTGTTTTGTTTGTTAGGCCCGGGACTTTTCAGCCCATGTGTTATTAGGAAGGATAAATATGTCCTAAGGTTTGCCACAAGGAGCCACCTTTAGACCAATTTTATTTTCCATCTATACTCATCATTTATATGCTGGCGACATCCAACTTTATTTTTCCTTCAGCCCTTCCAAGCTCATTGAAGCTGTGATAAGTACAAATTAAGTTCGGCAGAATCCAACACTTACTGTGGTCACCATTAGTTGCCACTGAACCCTGACAAAATACAAGTTCTTTTTTTGGTCCAAAAAATCCCAAAGTTCGAATCTTACACAATCTTGACATTTATATCGGGACTGTGTTCGTTTGCGGCGTGTAGGTAGACTGGGTGTTACACAGAAAATCTAGGATTTAAAGTATGCGATTTAGTCTTCTTAGCTAGCATATAAATTTAATTAATTACTGCAACCTAATTTGTCTACTTTTTCGCTATTGCCAATAAATTCTATTCTATTTTGTTCTATAAAACATAGACAAATCGGGGAATTCTATCTTCCATAATATTACTGATTCCCAAATTTCTCCCTAAATATTAACATGCTAACAGAGTATTTCGTTCCAATTCGAAAGAGGTTGTCTTCTAAATCAGAATCCGTTAACCGCAATTCGTTCTCATATTCCTCTCATTTCAATCGCATTTGCTTTTGTTGTATCTAATATAAAATATTCTTTTGATCTTAATCACCATTTTAAAATAAATCTCTTTCATTTTAAAAACTTATTCCTAATGGTGTAGATTCACTTCGAACTAACAGTTTCTTCATTTAATTTTATCTGATCTCGAAAATAAAAAAGCTACTAATACTAGGATACAAAGGAAACCCATTTAATTCAACGCCAATTTAAAGCGTATATTTAACGACGTTCTATTACTCACTGCCAAATTAGGCATCACACCGTCTTAGTCTTCTCTCTGGTATAATAGGAACGGCATGGAATTCGTGAAGCTATACTAGATTCCAAACGCTGCTTTTCGTAGAGTGCTAACCTTATACATTCGAACCAATTTATTATAATGCATTTTAACACCTGTACTGTATAATTTATCCGAGACTGCTTTAAATGTTAGTCTATTAAAGAAAGGATAATTTATTTACTTTCTGAATTTTGAATGGTAGTCTTTATTAGCATCGCATCACATCATATATACATACATATTATGTTGTAAACGTTACGTACGTTGAAGACACTAAGTCGAGATGGAAAATGTACATCTAATATAGGAAGGTATAATCGTAATTTGAACTCTAAACTACGAAATATTCTCAAGGAATATTTAAATTCTGAAACGTACCATGTATTAGTTAGTTAACAAGAGCATAAAATTTCGAAGAAAAACTCTTAAAATACCATATTCTTATTGTACTTGTAGTACTGATAAAATAAACCGCACCATTTCCAAGAAATTCATAAAAGGATTATTACCTAGGTTTAGGGGCTTTATGAAATAATTCTTTTAAATACGGTAACGGTTTCTAATCGTTTTATATGTAAACCAAATCCATGTATGCGTTTAAATCATTTCATTAAAGTTAGGTAAGGATTGTGTGCACATCGTACTAAATATAGCGGAATGGAATTTGACAAATATCATTACAAAATTTAACTAAATGAAACGCATCACTTAAGAAACCAGAAATCACCGTCGAAATGAAAACGCGACTGTTCAAAAAGAATTTCTGTTACCACAGTGAAAAGAAGTTTAGAAGCTGCAAATCTTCACGGCCGCATTGCAACAAGAAAGCATCTACTTCGACGGCGAAACAGGCAAAAACGGCTACAGTGGGCAGAAACACGCAGAAATTGGACAGTGGATGATTGGAAAAGGGTGCTATGGACTGATGAATTAAAGTTTGAGGTGTGCGTACAATCAAGGCACGTTTTTGTAAGAATAGCGAAAGGCCAAAGAATGAAAAATTACATTCCTTTGCAATTATCCAACGTAATTAAATTACTAAAAAAATATCAGTATCGACGGGACTCGAACTCAACATCTTTACGTCTCCGGCGTAACGTACTAACCATTGCACAAGACTAATGAGTTCAAGTCGCTTTAAACCCCCATAGATATCACAATGCCAGTAGATATATCGCAATATCTTACGGACACTATATTATTAATACGGCAAGTGCAAAGAAATTGTAATTTTATCATTACTAATGCCAACCGTGGTTCAGTATTAGCATTCATATTACTATTACTATTAATATGGATAATAGTTTCACTGTTACGCACTTGCTGTATTAATAATATAGTTTCCGTGAGATATTAGGATATATCTACTGGCATCGTGACATCTAGAGGGATTAAAAGCGACTTGAACTCAGTGGTCCTGTAGTGCAATGGTTAGCACGTTACGCCGGAGGCGTAAAGATGTTCAGTTCGAGTGCCTCCGAGACTGATATCTTTTCAGTAATTTAATTACGTTGGATAATTTCAAGGAAATTGTAATTTTATCATTACTAATGCCAACGGTGGTTTAGTATTAATATTCATATTAATATTAGTATTAATATGGATATTAGTTTAAGGCCAAAGAATGTTGCAGGATTGTGTAAAGGACTGGACTAATATGCCAAACAGAGTCCTTGAAAAACTAGTGGAGCGGATGCCTCGGATTGTGAAAGCTGTTCTTCGCGCAAAAGGGAGTTACTTTGATGAACGGAATGTTTAAGAAATGTTTGTTTATTTTTCGTTAGAATTACTTTTTTTAACTTCTATACTTTAAATTTCGCTATTAAGAGAATGCAATAAAAAATTAAGTTTTGGAAAAATGAGTTTGAATATTTTATCGCTGTTTTTTTTAATTTATTTGCTTGTCCGAACTAATATGGACGGCAGTGTAAGTAGACTAATACGTAGAGATATCAAGGTGGACGTTATATTAGTTGTAGTTGTCTATTGTCGAATAAAAATTTGAAAATAATAATTATGGTAAAATGAAAGAATTGTACGCTGGAGCAAAAAAGATAAATAACAATGACTTTGAAGATACAACGATGGTCGTATGGAAAAATTGCCACGCATCCAAAATGTTCAAAAACAATGGTTGAATTGAATTTTTAACACAACAAAGCGTCGAATTGTTAGACCATACTCCGTACAGTCCGGACTTAAGTCCCAACGATTTCTTGAAATTTCTGAAAATGTGTATTGAGAATTAAAATTACTTAACCAACATTTTAGTTTTTATTTACTTATGACTGTTGCTTTAAAAAAGGGAGGGGTGGAATGTTAATCATTTGCAGGAGGCGCTAAGGTACTAGTGCCGCCACTGGTTATCGCCTTTAAAAGAGAGGATTCATCGATGCGCAGACTTAACGTATTAAGGGTGGTCTCTTCACGCTTAGTCGATTTCAAAAGATATGTAGCGTCACAAATAGAAGATACAGTGGTCGAGAAAGAAAACAATGGATGAAACAGTTGACTAGTGGTGCCCTCTATGCTCCAGTATGCAAAACTTAAAAGACATCCCTCGTAACAAGGTCCAAACTGATCTTCGAACTGCCAATATAAGCGTTATTTCTACTGTATGGAAAGTTAATACCATGAGTAGTCGTATTTAGCAGCATTATTATGTTAGGTATTATTTCTAGGCATTTTCAATGTGTTTCTTTAGAAAGTCAATTATTTTTTACGAGGGAATTTCAAAATTTAATAGATAACGTTCTCGAGATATTTTGCCAGAATGTCTAAAAGCTGTAGCTTTATTCTGCTATTCTTGGATTTTTTCTAGGTAAACTTTCCCATATGAAATTCGCTACAGAAACAAAATCTCGCACGCTCATACAACGCCAACTCCACCGCAGTAAGTACAGCCTACCATAGGTGCGCACCACCGGGTTCCGTTACTTGCGATTCAAATCACGTCACTAATAATACGCCTTCGGTAGCCGGTCGCATTGTCTCAGCCACTATCTATTTACAGATTATTAAAAAGCGTTTCGAGAGCGTCATTTGAATTCATTGCCGAGCGCTTCATTGTTTCCAATGAATGGACCCACGGCGTGTGTATAAATAAGAAATTAAAAAGTCTATCTCGGCCGTTTCGCCTGTTCTTCCTTTTCTTTTATTCTTTCTTTTGCCCGAACAAAAGCCTTCTCTTCGCGTATACACACTCCTCGAAGATGATAATGAAGATAGACGGAGCGTGTTGTGTTACAAAACGTTCAAATAAGAATTGATATGTTAATATACCTGCCTGAATATAAATTGAATTGATGAAGAGGTGTTCTGCTTCCATAATACGTCGCTTTCTGGTCGGCGTTTACTGCTACCGTTTACGGCGGTGTTTCGATATTTTTGCATTTCGGTTCCAGTCGGTATAACAAGAAATGCGGGACCCAAATCCAAACAAATTTTAATGAAAGAAATATGTATTGATATTTTTAAAATGAATATAGAAAAGTCTAATCTAAAAATTCTATCAGTACTCTAAAGCCTTTACTACGTTGGCCATATTTTTTTATAGAAAGAAGCTATATCATATAAATCATAAATAATGTTCATGACAAAAAGTTGAAACGTCAAACATAAAATATAGTAGACGCTCGATTATGTGAACGATATCAGTCAAACACTGTTCACATTACTGAAACTTAGCGAGCCTTATTTTATTTATAAAGAAATTGCATAAAAAAAATATGTATGCTTATTAAAATACAAATTATGAACAATGAATAAAATAATTCATATAATATTAAAAAAATAAACTGTAAATTATTTTGTCCTATTTTTGTTCGCGTAAATTTACGCTTGGTGTCTTCTAATGCCATTGCCCGTAGTTTACGGAGCACTAAAATATCGAAATATAATGTCTTTTTTTCCAGCCCAATCTAACGCTTGATTAAAAATTCCTGCAGCTTGCTCATCACTCACTGTATTTTTTATTTCAATCGAAGGGTTGTTATCTTCACTCACATCATCTTCCTCTTCATGTGCATCACCCATCTCTCTATCGTCATTCCATAAACTAACATCGGTAATTGTGCAAACAGTATCGGGATTTAATGCTTTTAATAATTTGAGAACGTCCGATGATGCACTGTCAATAACTTCAGCATCAGACAGTAACTGTTTTCTAATGATAGTTAGCGGTACATTGTCTTCATCGTCATAATCATCAGTGGAGTAAAGCAAATTTTTCCAACACTTTTTGATTGTTTGCTGGTTAAGGGCAATCCACGCCATATCTAAATTTAAGATTGCTTCACGTAAAGTTGCTTGCTTTAAGAATTCAGAAATGTTTTTGGGATTTTTTGATAACGCAGAGGAATGTAGAGATTTTCGACACAATTTAGTAATTTTTATTATATTATAATCCATCGGTTGGATAGGTGGAGTTACGTTGGATGGCACGAACATAACAAAAATTGAGCCATCGTTGCATCTTAATTATTCCTCTGGAGAAGAAAGAAACCTTTCACCTACAAATTGAATATGTGTCATTACTTATTATTACAATTTTATTGCCATATCTGAGTGACAAAGTGTTTGTGGAACCATTCCAGAAATATGCCTTTGGTCAACCAAGAGAATTTTGAACAGTTATAATCAACGGGACTCTTAAAATTTCTAAATGAACGTGGGTTGTTTGCCTTTCCTGTTACAAGTGGCCTTATTTTGTGTGTACCACTAGCATTAGTGCACGCTAGAAAAGTTATGCGTTGTCTTTCCGCCTTTCTACCCGGAGCAGATTTTTCATGTGATGCAACATAGGTTTTCATAGGTAATAATTTCCAATAAAGACTGATTGCATTTGCATTGTATATTTGCTCGTCATTTAAATGTAGCTCTTTGATTTTGTTCATTAACTTTTCCTTAAACGGTTGCACTAGTTGTGATGGTGCCGATAATTTTTCACCAGATATCGATAGCAGTCGAATTCCATACCTCGTTTTAAATCTTTTTAGCCAGCCATCACTAGCTACAAAATTTTCGGTCTCTTTTAGGTTTTCATTCAATAATCTTACTCTCTCTTTAATTAGTTCACCGTTAATTGGAACATGATTATCCCTTTGTTTTAAAAACCATCTATATAGACGGTTTTGCATTCTAGGTGCATTTTTTAAAGTTCTGCGATTCCCCGGGCTTCCGTATGTATCTGACACACCTTGTCGCTTAATTTTACAGATACTCCATAGTTTTTTGCCAATTGAGGTACCCCCTCAACCTTTATACTCTCGTCGTTGATTTTCACTTTGTCACTTAATTTCAAAAACATTCTTTTATTGGACGTGAATGCCGTGTCTATTCTGGCGTGACACTACTTTATTTCACGAGAGGTAAGAGAGTCAACGCTTACAGGAATCCCATACATAAATCGGGGAACAACCGGTGCCAGCGCTGCAGATGTTTACGTAAAGATTCTTTTGATCGATTCAGTTACGCACGTAAATCGGGAAATAACCGGTACTCTAAACTGTTTACATTATCGAATTGTACGCGGTGCAAGCTTGTTTACATTACGGGGCGTTCCATTTGGTCATATAGTAACAATTTGCTGACTACATGACCGCGACGTTTCCACTATTTACATCAGCGAGTGTTTACTGTATTTATTCTTTTAAAATGAACATAGAGAAGTCTAATAAAAAAATTCTATCAGTACTCTTACTACATTGGCCATATTCTTTTTGTAGAAAGAAGCTACATTATTTTTTACGTGTTAATCATATAAATCATAAATAGTTTTTGTTAAGTAATACTGAACACGACAAAAAGTTGCAAGGGCAAACATAAAACATAACTTTAACAACTTGAAGAAGCACTAATAAATGGGTTTATTTGTTCCATTAACAATTTTCCAACAACGTGCTACTTAGGCGTTTAATTTAGGCCATAAAGCGTAGCTTTCTTGTAACTTACCACTGCAACGGCATTTTCGTTTATACACAAGAACAAGAAATAGAAATAACAAGTACTGCTAAATAGATTATCCTTATACACGAAGATACGTAGTCTGGTCGTACATTATTCAAATAAAACATCCCATATTTATTCGAAACAATAATTCAGCGCTACTAAACTTTAGTGTGTCGCGCAACGGTTAGAAGTGAGTGCGTCTACACAGCGGACTGCAGCTCCGAAATAGGAATAGTGGAGAATATTAAAAAGCAAAGGTTTTGATTTTCTTTCAGAACACAAATGCTATTGTATGTACTTACAAAGATATTAAGAGACATAAAAACACTATCTGAAAAAAAATCTGTCCTACCAAAACGAGTAGGTATGGTCATGGTCATCGTACACTTAACTGATTATTAAAAGTTAGGGCAAACCAGTTATGACACCAAAGATAAAAATAAATAAATACAGCTTTTCTCATGGTATTGATGAAATCATTCACGAGAAAGACAATGTGAAGAGATATAAAACGCTAACACACGGACATGTCCGGCATGTCTAGGCATTTCTTTAGATGTGTTTTAAACCAGTTATAGTTTCAATAAAACTTCAACTCTCTTTGAATCTTGCAAATTAATCATCGTTACCGCTAAGTATTTAGATTTTTGTAGCAAAATCCTTTTCGGAACGTCAAGGTAAATTACTTTACTATAGATTTCTATCTATTCTCCGAAGAAACTTGATAAGTTTTCCTAGAAACATTATAGAAAACGATTTTACATGCAAACACACACTTTATATTAAAACCCCACACACAACGTTAAATATCTGGTTCTCGTTTCCGAATTCGGCAAAATATAGCTTTTATACAAAGCATAAGCTTTTAAATATTCCAAACATTTGTGTTAAAAGAACATTATTCGATGTCAGCGTAATTAAAACAGGTGTTTCTTCTTCTGCTCGGCTGACTCGATCCTCCGTATGAGGATACTCCCGTGGTGAGCTGTCGGCCGTATAAAAATACGGCTTAAAGTGGGCAAATTAATTTTAAAAATGCACAGGTGGAAGCGGAATTAATTTTTTATATTTATAGAAATAAACGATCGCACCACGCTGACCCAACCTGTACGACATGATGGTCGTATATTGTGTAGTTTGTGTAGAACATAAGTGACCGAATGCTGTTTTTACTCCTACTATACAAGGATTGCGTTTTAAGTTTTGCATATAGAGCTGGAATAAAACAGTACATAGATTTTAAAGACCTTGTTTTTCGAAGTATTCTCCACGAAGATTACTTCTGCATGTACTCGAAAAAACTCTAGAAGCAGTTATTCCATTCGTTTGTTGGTACAGTCAAAATTGCATTTTTTGAAGGCATCAATCAACTGCTACTTTTGACGACTGAAACCTTTGACCACGCAGTCCGTTCTTGATTTTCGGAAAGGTGAAGAATCGTTGGAACATTCAATTTTTCATGTAAAATTTTTTGAATTAAGGTCTTTGAAATCCCCAATCTCGCGATTTGTCACGTGCCAATCTTCATCGATGTTCTTGCGCAGAGCATCGACATTTTCCTGAGTCACTGCCCTTTTTGGTATATCCGTCCACGTTTGAATTCCCCATACCAATGAGAAACTATTGACTGTTGTGATACTTCATTGCCAAAAGCATTGTTTAAATATGTTCTCGGTTTAATTCCATTTTGCAACTAACTTGTGAAATCTGAAAGTTCGTTGTAACTACAACATTACATACATCGCACTGGAACTTTAGATTTGGATTAACTAAATATGGAGGTTAATTTTTAGTACTGACATTTGATGGGTGGCGCTCTCTATGTCCTAGTAAACAAAACTTAAAAGACATCGCTCGTATTAGCATTGAATTTTTTGAAAAATTAATTGTATTTGGAGAATTCGTTTTTGATTGAGTGCAAGAAAATTCTAGGAAAAATAGAAAGCAGAAATACGTGAAAATTGTTACTGGATGCGTTATAAGGGGCGTTTTGATTGTGAAATACGAAGTGAAAGTTAAAAAGATGCAAAAGGGTGAAAGAGAGCAAACTATTCCCAACTCACAGTTTACCAAAATTGAGGAGATTGTAAAAGAGACTTACATACATATATGCTGTTTGCCCTAAAGATTATTTTTGGCGCCCTTGGGTAAGGTACCTTTATGTGCTCCCTATCTAAATTTAGATATCATTTCAATGCATTCAGAAAGAAATCTGTTAATTTTTGGAATAGTTTATGACTGCCATCACGAAATGCCAAGTTTTCTTCAGACAACAGCAGGATAATGTAAAATATGTCCTTTTTACAAGGGCGTTCAAATATTTCAAATATTTGGTTTCTGAGTTTAATACCCTTTGAATCACAAAATAAATGGTTGTATTAGATTTCTAACGAGCAGCCTTAATTTTCAAAGTATAGTGCGTTCTTCTCGTGAGAATTTAAATGTTCGCTTATATGTGTGCAGTCATTAAAACGGTTTTCATTATTTAATTTATTGATCTTTAATGGATTAGAAACGTTGAATATTACAAACTCCGTTTTTTTTAAGCTAATGCTACGTAGATTTCTCTGAATTTGTGTGTCAGAGACAATCACTAATTTTGTTTTGATAAAGATTGGGACCGTTTTCTGTTGAACTTTGAACTCAAAACGAAGAAAATGCATTTGGTCATAAACCGAGATCGTCAGGAATAGGACCAGGAATTCTCTCATCCTTGCTGAGTTTAATTTACTCTGCAGGTTTAGTGACACCAGCGTGAATACTCATGTTTTCAAAAACATTTTTCTCAGCTTGTTAATGGATGTGGATTTTTCTCCGGCTTTTGGCTGTTGAAGATGTCACCAAATTCTGATTAGCTTTTTCAAGAAAATGCGCAACTCTCCCACAATTTTCCCAAATTATCTTTCTGTAAGTTTTCGTTTCTTTAAAGTGTTCATGACCAGCAAGTTTTTCTTTTCCCTTTTTTAAAACAATTTCCGAAATTGTTAAATGTTGAAAACTATCTTTTGCAAATCTTAAGATACAGTAAATTGAAATCAATAAAAATACATTTAGAAGGTTTCTTGTATGTATGTATAGAATTATATTTTATATTTCATCCGCAAAAACCCTAATGAATTATGTATATACCGTTCATATACAGTATTGGCCATTATTATAGCAACTTCTATTTATGATCGAAATGGTTGTATACAACGTATACTGCTTATTGCTTGATTATAGTATAAAATTCAATGATTGCTGCTTACTGCTAGTGCATGAGTCACCTTGATGTTGAAGAAATTTATAGCAACTGCAAGCATATTCGTGCTCAACGTGTTAGTGAGAGGTTGTAAATATAGTAGTTCATCTTATTCTATAATACCGTTACAATTTTTAACAATGGGCCGTGGAAAACCTATTGCAAGTGAAGCTAGAAAACAAGTAGTAAATCTGTACAACGAAGGCAAAACACAGACAGAAATTTCAAAAAGTTTTTCCCTGAATAAGTCGATAATTTCAGGTAATATTAATGTCTACAAGAATAAGGGATGCAAATATAATTAGAAATCCTGAAAGACCCAAAAAACTAGCAATTATTTCGACAAATAAATTATTAAAGTTGTTCGTGAGAACTCTTTTCTTTCTTCGTCTCGAATTTTGGTTGTTTTGAAGCAATATGTCAATAAGTCGTCGCTCTGTAAAAAACCGCTACTACCCAAGAAGAATATCAAAGCCCGATTAGACTCGCATATTACGTGGACTATCAATTACTAGCGTAGAGTAAGTGAGTCAGTAGTGACGAATCTAAACTTAATTTAATAAGGAGTGAGGGTATTTGTCACGTAAGGCGTCCGAAAGGTGCGCGATTAAACCATAATAGATTTGACACAGTAAACCATGGTGGCTCTGTGATGGTCTTGGGTTGCTTTCCTTGGTTCAAAATGGGTCCATTACATAGAATGGTGGCATCATGGATAAGTATATAGACAATGACATTCCGGAAACTAAATGGAGCCGCATGCGTATGATGTTATGTATCTGAAGCACCAATTTCAACACGATAATGACCCTAAGCACAAGTCAAAACTTGCGACTCATTAACTTAGAACCAGCAAAATTGATGTTAGGCGTGGCCATGGCAGTCCCCAAACCTAAATCCTATAAAAAACCTGTCGAAAATTCTGGATAGGAAAATTCGTGATAAAACATAAAAATTCGAATGAAAATTGGCCGTACAATAGCAGAAGACTTATAGAGTCTATGCCATGGGCATGTAAAACCGTTAGAATCACTACACTATCACTACAAAAAATATTAACTTTTCTATAAAAAAATGAAGAGCGTTTAGAATAAGAAAATTTTCGGCTGTTGTAATTTCATCCAGCCGTATTCTACAAATGAATAGTTAACTTACCTCCTGTTACTTAAATTTATTTTAAAGTTTCATGCAGTACCCACAAATTATTTAATACTTAGAAAAACTTGCTATATTTTTGACCAATACTGTACATTATTATATGTATATTTGACATGAAAATTGCAACACCAAGGAAGGATACGAATTTAAATAAAAACAATATTTATTTTGCGTACCATCTCGTATTTTGAATACTTTAAAACCAAGCATTTTCCTTGAGGAATATTTGGTGTATTGAATAACACCTACCTATTTATATGATTAATTAACTTTTTCTTTCATGGTTATTAATAGTGTATACATCCTACAACACAAAATGATATCATTAAAAGCTACAACCCCTATACTCTTTCCTGCTTACATATGTATATGTATAACAAGACATACCGTAAACATAAAACAAAAGTGTGCCATGGAAAAATTGAACAACACGTGCGCATGTACATACGTTGTATTATTTGCGTTTGACAAACGGTTTGAATTCGTTTAGCGCAAGGAATACCATAAATTACTCCATTATTTATAGCGCAGGTGTAATATTATGTCCTCGTTGCTTTCTTAATCGCGTGTAACTTATGTTCGTTGAGGTCTTACATTCTTCCGTAAGCTATTCCTGAGAAAATGTTGGTAGTCATATCCTTTACTTGCGTTAAAAAAAGTTTATCGGACAATTTCATCTGTTGCCTGTTTCTATTAATATCAATCAAGCTATGCTGGTAGCCTATGCGCTCAGTATAATTGGATAAAAACATATTTTTATGTTATGTAGCCTGCTAGGCTATATATAATCAACAGTAACAGTGTTTGTAGAGAATGCTCTGTGAGGTCTACTTACGTTGTTAAAACTAAATACATATTCGGTTAAAATTTAACTTCTTAAGATAATTAACGGTTTCATTTCATAAATGTCATAATAAACTTAATAAAAATTTGATTTTATACACTTCTAGTTTCAGTATTTTAGATTTAATACTTACAAGCAAATATCTGCAAACATTTACTTTGATTAAATTTATTTTGATAAGCTTTAATGCAATCTTTTTGTAAGAATACTATAAAATGTTCTCTTTCTCTTCAGTAGAGAGAGAAATACTGCTGTCAAACACTGATGATGATTTCTAAAGAATTTAGGTTTCCGAGATGAAACCCCGTGCATTTGTCTGTCGACGTTTTTACTCTGAGCTACATGAAGCAGCCCAGAAGAACCACCATGCAACTGAAAGCAGACTCATGATTGAGACACTTCCAGATTCTGTACAACTGTAGCAGGGTTGGATAGTAATTATAGTAATTTATAACAACTGTGACTTCACCCAACGAAATAACTACAGCAATTAAATCTAAGTAAATTATCCTTGTTCGACGTTTAGCTTATGTATTAAAAGCCAAATAAAAATTAAATTGTAGATCGGTTAATTTACCAAGCAAAACATTTGTGTAAATCAAATTACAAGAGCTAGTATACACGTTCAGATATTACAATGAGTTTTTCAATATGAACGCAAGAGTTTACGGTTCAATAAAAGATGGTTTTCAGTAGCAAAGCATTGACATATTTATTGATTTGTAATGTATACATTTGGGCACTATGTATGAAATAAAATATCTCGTAAATAATCGCCATGGTTTTACTGGTACATGCATAATCTTTTGACAACATTTGCAAGAATGTGGCGGCCAATTCTGGTCACCAAACCAGGAAATGACATGACGAGGTGCAAACTCGTGCAAGGCAGTCAATGTTTCATAGGCGGTGATATATGGCACCTTTCTGTTGAAACCACATGTTGTCAAGAGCAATATTTTCCAATTGAGGCATAAAAAACTGCGTTATCATCGCACTATAACATTCGCCATTCACCGTTACTGCATTACCTCCCCTATCTTCAAAGAAATGCGATCCAATTATTCGTCCAGACCACAGTGCACACCACACAGTGACATGTTTTGGATGCATTGCTTTCTGATGAATCAATCGTCGATTTTCTGAGCCACAAATGCGACGGTTCTGCCAATTAACGGAGCCACCAAGGTGAAAATCACTGAAAATGATTTTGTCCACAAAATCAGTATTCAGATCTGTTTGCTCAAGGATCCATTTGGTGAACTCTCTTCGCTGTGCATGGTCTGTTGGCAGAAGCTGTTGAGTCAAATGCATATTTTTAGCTAGAATACGCTAAAGAATGGCTGGTATGTGTGAATTTCCAATTCTTATGCATGATGACGAATCGACGTTTCTGGACTTTTGACCACCCTTTCGCGTGCTGCCGTAATCATTTGTTATGAACGACCATATGTCTCATATCACTAACCGAACCAGTTACTTTCGAACTTTTTGATTATTCTTTTCGTAATAGATAAATTAGGAGCATTCTGTCGACTGAATATGCGACGCATTTTACGAAGAATGTTTAACAATTAGAACGCGTTGTTCTATCGTGTAATATGCCATGTTTGCAAGCTCCCAGCCGTCAATTATCGATCTGTCACGTTATAATCACGTGTCATTATGACTGTCAAACATGGCGGACAACTCAAATCTTGCTGTCTTATTAAAAGCCCCTGTATATTGCTCGAAATATTTATGTAACATTATTATTGCACAATATTTTAAGTACATGGTACGGTTTGCGCAATAACGTTGATAGAATTTTTAATGGAAAGAATATGTTATTTTTTTCCTTTAAAATTTATTTTATTGAAAGGGAGGATATATTATTGGACTCCCTTTAATATTTAGCATTTTACTAAGAGGCTAGATAAGTAGATTTTTTTCGTTTATTGTCTGTTTCAGATTTCCCAATTAAAACACAATATTTGATACCATTTTCCAAATTGAATTTTCGCTTAAATTCATGCTTTAAAAAATTAGTCCCTTAATCAATAGGAAAAGAACGTAAATTTCAATAATTACAAAAGTATATTTGGCACGCACACATCGTAATTAGCTAAAATCAAATTCAAAATCAGAATCCCCATCCCAGGAAATTTATGGGAAATGTTTTCCTTGCCATTATGACACATTAAAGGCACTTGTCACCTGACATCGGTATCTAGCTTCATCTGGGCCGTTGCATGCAATTCAGGGCGAAGCATCGACAGATTCATGCAATTACGATGCGGTTTCAGCCCGGATCTTTAATTTCTTTAAAAGAAAATAACGACCGCGGGAGTGCACAACATAAAATCAGGATCTGGTTCTCGGTTGTAAAGCGCCATAACGAACAAAATACACTAGGGTGACAGAATAACCTACTAATTAAAAAGAAGATTCTATTCTCGTTATATATACAAAATATTTTGAAATTAGACTAATATTTTGTCGATCCACCTTTACTTGCGTGAAGTGCTGCTAGTCGTCGTGGCATAGAATCTATTAAGTGATTAATAGTGTCTTCTGGAATATTTAACCACTCTTCTGTAACAGCTGTCACGAGTTCTCCCTTATTGCTGGGTTTTCGGGGTCATTTCGCTATATTTGTCTGGATTATGTGCCAAACATTCTCTATCGGATTCATGTCTGGTGATTGGCCTGGCCATGGTAAGATCCGAATCCCCTGTTCCTCCTTCCATGCGGTTGTTGTTCTTGCTTTATAGCAGGATGCTCCATCCTCCATAAAAGTGGCGTCTTCCTTAGATAAAATGGCGTTGTCAAATATCGGTAGTAGTCCTTCTGTTAATGTTTCGATATATTTTGCCGCATTTATATTTCCGTCGCAGATTACTAATTGCGATCTTCCACCATACCATATCGCGTCCCACAGCATGATGTTCACACCGCCGTATTTCACCGTCCGATGCAAAAATTTGTCGTCCAGTTGCTGTGACGAACGTCTCCATACCCACGTACGACCACTATCACTGAATTGGCAGTATCTGTTTTCGTCTGAAAAAATGACAGACCGCCAAAACTCTTCGCGCTTCGTTCGCATTTCGATTGCTCAAGCCATTCGGCGCCGTTTTTGAAACGCCGTAAGGAGAGGTTTTTTCTTTGCCACCCTTTTATACATCCCCACACTGTGGAGGTATCGCAGAACGGTGCGCTGACTTTGTGAAGTTGCCGCAAGCTCAGCTGTACGTTTTCGCGGTTCTCTTAACACTTCGCGCACAAGCACCCTTTTACTTCTTTCAGAAGGTCCGTCACGACCTGGTCTAGGCTCCACTGTTGGTTTTTCCTTGCGTTTAAGTTGTGTAATCACACGGTTAACTGTGGACAACGGAATATTTAAAAATTTACTTATTTCGCGTTGCGAAGCTCCGCGTTTACTCTGGTCAACGATGCGACCCCGGGTGAAGTCGCTAATATCACTCGAACCTTGTAAGCGAGGCATAGTTGTAACGATACTAAATTATGACGAATTCCTTCCGATACATCTACGCCTGCCCTAATGACAAGAGAAAGTTCTTAATTCGGTCTTAGAATTTAGCTGTTTACATATTTATACCGCTTTACCTGGTGTCTATTTTATTCTGTCACCCTTGTGTAGAGTTGGCTTTGGGTTGTTGATAGAAGGCACAACACAGCTTATGAGCCCCTTTGGTCTTTTCAAGTAAAATAAAGGAACTATCTCCCAAACTTTTAGAAAACCCGCTGTGTCTGCTGTGTCTGCTGTGTATCCAATAAAATATCCTGGAGCTGAGAGAAACACCTCTAATCCTGCTGAATAATATTGAACTGTAGCCTGGGTTCTGCCTTCGTCGTCCTTTTTAGAATTCGAAGGGATGATCTACAATTTTAGAAAAGATTGCGTCTGTGAGTTAAGTCACTTTGTTAAAATCATATTTGTTTACAAGTTTCCAAATTAGCTAGCGCAGGTATTGCATTAAGTCTTTGGAAGAAATGCAAGTTATTTTTGGAGCCAGCACATTAGAAATACCCTACATCAGTTCGTATTTTATAGGCACCACAACAAAAAAATTATTTTGTTGGGTACTGTAATTAATTCAATTTAGGAGCAGAACATTGGAATCCCTCTGTATTTCTAACATTTTGTTCCAATTCAAACAACGCAAGTACTTTCTACTGTTTAACACTTATTTAACATAAATAACAATAATTCATATCTAAATATACATACATACATCGTTACCTACAAATATATAAGTATATGGTTTAATATAAACGTATACACACTTTCCTTATAACCAATCATCTCACAGATAATGATGATAAGCTCATCCTCATCGATAATAAACGAGGAATTTGCCCTGTAATGAAATTACGACGAATCGTGTTATACTTTTTTCTTACCCAAGTACATCTTTAAACATGTAATACTTTAAAAATACCGAATAGAACAAAATGTTCGCCGCTAAACACAGAACTGACATCACGCGGCTTTGATTAGATAAAAAGTAACATATGCTCTACAAAGTGAAACGATGTTCTAATAATTTTTTGAACAACGTTCTTTAGATTGACTTCCAGTTGCTACCGCGACTCAGTTGCTAATTGTGTCTTCCTTCTGTTACAACATCGCTTATCCTGTTTGATTCCAAATAGTATGGATTGGAGGATACAAGTAAGTCACTTCGATTAATATTTCTTTTTTTTTTGATTATGCTTTTATTGCTCTTGTACATCTTGTAAATTACTCCGGTAAAGATGGCGCTGTAAAAACTAAAATTTCCCTAAAAAGTTTCCAGCGCTCAAATAATATGCACATATATTTAAATGTTTTCGAAAATTTATCCAGGGAATTGTTTTAATAAGTTTCAACACAAATCGGTTAAAATCCATAATTAAGCTTTATTCGAATTAATTTATCAATTTCTTTCTTGTAATCGGCCTAACCATGATATAGTTGAAACGTGTATTTTAAGAAGCGATAATAATAAGGAAAGCCAACCCGCATTGATAAAGGACAACACTAACATGTTTGTGGTCATTTTAAAAGAAATCTGTTTTAAACCAGTGCAAAAATACAAATGCAACATGTTAAAAATTATCAAAGCTTGTATTACATACATTTCACAGTTCACGTTGATCCACTTCCTTCCTTGATACAATTTATCCAGCATTATATATCAATCTGGTTTATGCTGGATTACGAGGATGACCTGAAATGTCTCCGGAATTGACAAAAGATGGCGTACGAAAGTTGAAGTGAATTCATTGGTCGGCAAGAGCAACCCAGCAACGTCTACTGTCAATAGTTGTTGTTTAAGAGCGTGTTTTGTGTAGTCAGGCGATTTCGCAAAAATCGATAAAATCGAATTTCGTGCAGTGATAAAACACTTTTGGATGTCTGAGAAAACGGCCACGGAAATTTGAAATATTTTGCTACAGGTTCATTGCGGATGTACTCCATCATTTTTGACCATCAGCTACTGGGTGAGCGTGTTCAAACCTGGCCGCGCGAGCACAAGTCACGAACCATGCAGTGGATGCCCAAAAACCGCTACCAACGATGAAATGGTCGACAAGATTCATGATGTCGTGTTAGCCGATCGCCGATTGAAGCTGAAAGAGATAGCAGAGATAACAGACATCTAAGAAGAACGCGCTGGCCATATCCTACACGAAATTTTGGGTATGAAAAAGCTTTCGGTGCGAAGGGTACCGCTTTGCTCACACACGCAATCCAATGGATTTCTTTTCGGAAACATTTCATATCGCCCTCGTAGTTCATCTAGTGAAATCTAGTAAAAGTCTACTGATGAAATTATAAAAGAATTTGAGGTGAAATTTCGACAACCCAAGTAATGGTAATGTTTATGATTGATAATGGATGAGCCGCGCTTTTTTCTGAGGGCTTGCTTAAAGCTACTTTCCCTATTTTTCTATTATTACATGTAACATGTATACTGCAACATTTCCTTCCGCTGCAGTCCCAAATGCTACAACCTGATATACAAGAAGCTGCTCCCACCAAAGCAAGTCAATTGAAATTTGAAGACTATCGAGTTGAAATTAATTTAAGAACTATTCCCAACTCGCAAACCCCAAATTCAAACAAATTTTGAAATGAAAAAGATGTATTTAACGGACGATAATACATCAATGCCTTTTAAAGATCAAGATATACCATCAAATAATAACGTAAAGTTTTTGGGTGTATTATTTGGTAGCGCATAAACCTAGAAAGTCCACATATATATGTATACGTGCTTACTAAGAAGCTAGCTGGAATGATATATGCACTGCGAACGATATCAACCGAAGTTCACGTTGAGGCAGCGTTGTTAGATTACCATGTGGGATCACGGCTATCAGATGGTATAATCCTCTGCGAAAACTCTATGGATGCTCATAAGATCTTCATCTTTCAGAGATCCTCCCTGAGAAGTATTTTCAATTTGAAGAAAAGGGAGTTTTGTAGAAGGGTGTTTAGTGAGAACGGACTACTTACCTTCATTAAACTTTTACGAATGTGCGTGTTTCGCGAAAAAACACTACAATGAACTACTTGCCGAGTACGAAATGAGGCATAATTATAACACTCTGGAATGCCAAAGAGCGACTCTTTCTTGCCGCAAACAAAATATGCGCATATTCATAAGAGTGTAGTGTCACAAATATGTCATACAAACAATATAATCTCAAAGATTTTAAGAGATATTTAGAAGAAACATTTATTCATAGCTGTTTGTATAGTCCAAATGATTTCTTTTTATCTATGTAAATATTTAAATACTTTTTTTGTTTGTTTTTTGAATTGTTATTACTAAGTTAATTTGGATATGTATGTAATGGTCTAAAAAGACACATTGCTACAATATGCAAATAAGGCCGAAAATGTATAAGTGGTCAAAAAATACAATATATCTCATATGGTTTAAGTTAATATAAAACGGGTTTGTTGAGAAAACCTGAACGTAAACATCTAAGAAAATAGTAAATATCGGCCATGATAACAGTGCGTGTGACTGAAAGAGAGAATCAAAAGAGTCGTGTGACTGAAAAAGAGGAGGTATATATTTTTAATAGCACTCATAATGTTTAATCTTTGCGAAGGGTTCATTTATAATCATACACCACCTTAACTTCTATACATCAAGCTAATAAATTCGCAAACGAGTAATTGAAGAGATGGTTTCTTATTTTACGGAGTCCATATTACTATTTAACCCAAATTGTTCGAAAATGTATTTAATCTCTATTTAATATACCGATTTTGTGTATATTACCGCAAAATTTATAATCTGTATAATATCACATTACAACGGATATGCAAATAACGACTAATATGTATTACCAATAATTAATAATACATGAATACCGACAGAAATAAGACTACATTAATGAATATATAAATTCATGTAGAGTATTTACTTATTTCCTTGGACAGGAAATTACCAACAAAACACTTAGAACAGAAGAGAAAGAAATATATTTATATAACTTCAACTATCACATCCTTAATTCGATTTTGAAAATTACGTCAGTTAAGTATAGCCTTCATATTAATGAAAAAGTGAAAGTTCTTTGAAATATATAATTCTAATAATAAAAAAAAACATCCTTAGTTACAAAAAGGACGGTCAATAAAACGGCAAAATAAAAAAGCAAATAAAACAGAAATTAAGAAAACATTTAATATTTCGTCCAAAAGAGATTGTTGGACGTGGCATCTCGTAATCTTCTTCCCATTGTCCCCACGAATTCGTCGCAGATCCTTGTGGTTCTGAAGTCCTTCGAAACTCCACTTGCATTTTCATAAAGCAGATCTGCATTTCGCTCTTGAGACGCTGCACAAAAATCATCCCATCGATTTACAATGTAACCCCGCAAATTTTCTGTGGGATTCTGATCAGGAGACTTTACCGATCAATCCAAAAGGATGAATTGCAGATGGGTTTCACACCAGTCTCTAACTAGACGCGATGTGTCAACCGCACTATTGTTCTGAACAAACATTAGCAGTTCATCGTCACACATCGCTTGCACAATTGGCACTATAGCGGTTTCCAGCATATATGTATATATATATATATGTTGTAGCGTGTTTTCGCGGGTAAAGGATGGTGTGTATCCTCTCGGGTTTTGTCCTGCGTTTGGCGTTGGTTCTTAGAGTAGCGTGACTCTTAGCACAATAACTCACAAACTAATGAATAGAATATCATGAAATTTTAACAGCTGTCTTTTGAAGGTTAGTACTAACTGAGAGAGCTCTGTTCAAAGTGGTTGCCGCGTTTGCTCACTGTTGACCAAAAACAAGAACGTGTTGATGATTCTGAGCAGTGTTTGGCCATGTTTAAACGTAACAAACCGGAATTTTTGCGTCGATATGTGACAATGGATGAAACATGGATCCATCACTTCACTCCGGAATCAAAACGATCGTCATCTGAGTGGACAGCAACTGGTGAACCTCGTCCAAGGCGCCCGAAAGCACAACAATCGGCTGGAAAGGTTATGGCCTCGGTATTTTTGGATGTGCGTGGTGTAATATTCATCGACTATCTTGAGAAAGGAAATACCATCAAAAGTGAATATTATATAACGTTATTGGAGCGTTTGAAGGCCGAAATTGCAAAAAAACGCAAAGCATATGGCAAAGAAAAACATGTTGTTTCATCAAGACAACGCACCGTGTCACAAGTCAATCAAAACAATGGCAAAACTACATGAATTGAACTTCCACCACATTCGCCCGCACTGTATTCGCCAGATTTGGTTCCCAGCGACTACTGGCTGTTCGCAGACCTCAAAAAAATGCTCGCCGGTAAGAAATTTCGCACGAATGAAGAGGTTATCGCTGAAACTGAGTGCTATTTTGAGGCAAAAGGTAAATCGTTCTACAAAAGTGGTATTGAAATGTTACAGCGGCGCTGGGATGATTGCGTTGCTCTTGATGGAGATTACGTTGATGAATAAAGCTAATTTTGAACCAAAAAAACCGTGTTTTCTTTGTTAGGCCCGGGACTTTTTAGCCCATGTGTTATATATATATATTTCCCCATTACTCGTATCATATTTCTAGAACTATTGGTTACCACCTCGTATTATTCTGTCATGGTACAACTAACTATGTGAAAAAAATAAAACGCAGACAACAGTTCTCGGTATGCGTTTTATCTTCCAGTTGAGCGCGTTTTTAACATTTTCTTTCGCAAAAAAAAATATAACAAATCACGCAAAACAAAGCAATAACTTAAACAAAACGCAATCGTTAACATATAACACTGATAAGTTATCATTTTTCCTGTTTCGCGATTTCTTTTTTCTTTATGCGTACACGCCCAACGGTTTTTACATACGTTTGGAATTAAAAATTCCTAAAATAACAACTATATTATACGGTTCCATACAAACGCTCTACGATAATTTATTTAAGATAACTTAAACAGCAACAAATACGTTGACATATGTAACGATTTATTTCCAGATATCGCATACGCACACACACACAGACATGTATACCATATAACATGCTACATATTAAATGGACGTATCGGAGTATAGCCGAGCGTATATAGATTTTTCCACTATGCGGCGGCGTTTTTGTATTTCATAAACTCAGGTAGATAACGTTCGAGGCTTCTTTTAATGTGGGACTTGTATCGAGATAAGATATTAATTTCAGTGTTGTTCATTGTCCTCTTCCATTTCTACATATAGCCCCGTTTGCCGATAGGTATGCATTTTCTAAGTTCCCCGTTTATCTATATAGCTTTTTTATGTACCACTTTAGATCGTCCGTGTTTTCGGCCTTCTTTAACTTTAACTGGTGAAGATGAATCGAAATCATTTCCAGGAGATACGCTATTATTATGTTTTTAGCGTTATCGCTCAGAAAACATTAATTTTCTATATCAAAAAATTATGTTCGTTATTTAAAACGCTAATAATATATTTGTTTTACAATGCTTTCTCGTGATATGTGTACGGATCAGGTCATAAACATAAACACCTACTCCGTATCAGTGAACCAGTCAGGATGTGAATCCTGTTTGAAAGATATCCGTTTGAATGCACGGACTGTGACCTGCTATTGCTTACATTTGGCAAAATTTTTGTTAAGGAAATTTTAATAATGTAAAACAATGGGCAAACATAAACTTATATTTTGCCGTCCTCTTTAAACATGTATTGTTTTAAATTTATTTTGCTGGTTAAAACTAAATAAGTTATTGGGAGATCTAAATCATAATTCATCCAACTAGAGTTATAAATACGTACTTTGATAACTATCAATAAAATGACGATTGCAAGGACTGTGTGGATGTACAATTCACAGGTATAGCAGTAAACTCCACTCACACAAATTAATTAATTATGCGGAACGCAGCGTTTCGGGAGCACGTGGGCTCTCATTGTCTGACTGAGACCAGTCCGTAACACGGTTGACAATGAGAGCCCACGTGCTCCCACTGCGTTCCGCATAATTGGTAATTTGTGTGAGTTTACTGCTATACCTGTGAACTATCAATAAGTTGCTATCGCAGGCAGAAATTACCATAATAATAAACTGTCCGTTTCTTTTCGCTGTTTAACTATACGGACAAGTGTTTCTTTCTTTTAGCACTAGTTAGCGCCAGGAATATTCACTTGTATCGTACGGTTAAGTATGGCGATAGAAGCAGCGAGAGAAATACATGTGTTTAGCATAAAACTGCTCGAAACCATGCTGATGATGCCGGGTAGGCAGAAACATGTCCGCGTATTAGCGTTTTATGTCTCTTCACATGTCTTTCTCGTGAATTGATTTTACTAATCCCATGAGAAAGCTGCATTTACAGCGTTTTCTTATCTTGGTGTTATTTTTTAGGCATTCTTGTAGATGTGTCCACTATTCTTTTATTATGTATAATAGATAGTATTACGACGGCTTGTAAACAGCTAATTTTGCTATCGCCAGCATCCTCACCACCAAGAGGATCATCCCTAAAGCCATTATTCAAACAATTATTCATGGGTTTCATTTTCTCTTTTTTTTTTGCGTCATAATTATATCTCATATAGATTCCTCTGTCCTCTCTATCCTATTCTTTCTAAATTAAAATACCACAATCAAAAGGAAGTAATTACAAAATATCAGCACAAGAAGAATATTTAAACACTTGCCCATACAAGTAAAAAATATTTCAAAACTTAAACTGGTTTTGAATTGCTACAATTTCGTTCTGAAATGAGAACACAATCTATTGATTATTCTAGTGCGGCTTAAATGTGTCCTCAAAAATCACATTTTTATCAAAATCGAACAGATTAATAATGGGGTGCCACAAAGTACACTCTTGGGGCCACTTTCGTTTATACGAGAACGACCTGAAATGTTTCGCCAAGAAAAACACGGTATTGGTGTTGTCTTTATTTTTATTTTTCGATTTAGTCTCCTCGAAGCTCAATACACTTTTTCAAACGGTGCCCCAGTCTTTTCAAGCCGTCGGAAGAGTAGGATGTTTCGTGGTTTGCTAAATAGTCATCTGTAGCAGCGATGATTTTTTCAAATTTGGGAATAGGAAAAAGTCGCTGGGGGTTAGGTCCGGTGAATACGGGGGATGAGAGACTAATTCGTAGCGCAACACGACGATGCGGGATGAATGAGCCGGTACATTATCGTGGTGGAAGAGCACCTTTTTTCTGCTGTAAACGAATCTCTGTGCCCCGTGATCGTCCTTCCCTTCTGCAAATAGTCGATGAGAATCGCACCTTGGGAATCGCAAAAAATGGCCGCCATGACCTTTCCGGCCGATGAAATTTGTTTTGTGAAACTAGAAACTTAACAGTAAAAAGTTTGCGTGTTAAAATTAATACTAACTTTGATTAAAAGTTTATGTTACTACAAAACTCGATCTTATAAGTATTGTTTGCAAATATGTTCTTTAATGTTTTATTCGAAAAATAAGGGCACGCAAATGCATGGGCATAAATCATTTTGAGCATAAGCACAAGCATATTTGGAAAACAAAGAAGCAAGAGGTCGAAGATACACATATGATCTACAAACGTTTATTTGGGAAGCTAAACCAGTGTTACGAATTATTATATAATCATCAAATTTGAATTTTTAATCGTTTTGATCTGTTTTAATGCTAAGCTAAAAATGTAATGGAACATAATTTTTTCTCTTTTTTTCATTTCTCTTTTTTTCGGCGTAAACTAGTTTCACAGAAAGATCTTACAGGATATTTTACTTACCTTTGGTGACCATCTGGTTCTCATGCAGTGTTAAACAGCAAGACTATTTAGTACAGTAATCAGTAAATATTTTCAGATAAAATACATTCATCAGTTCTTCAAAAATACAAGAAATTTTGGTCTCTTGTTTATAAAAGTACTACCGATAAAAATTACATTGTTAAACCTCTTTAGCTTCAGATTTATTGCTGAAAAAAATGTTAATTTAATTTTTGAAAAAATCTGATAATTTTGAAAGTACTGTAACATAATTTCTCAACAGATCACTGGCAACACTAGCGCTGACTTTTCCCTTACTAGGACAGCTTCTGTACATACACAGCTAGGATAATTACAACAAAAGATCGGAGGGTTTTGTCCCTGACGTTTCGCGAACAACTGCGGTTCGCATTTTGTGACACGGCGGAACCCGACAACCGTTACAACCATGTCAAATGGCCGTGAAAGTCTGAGATAAAAGATCGTTCTATTTTGTTACCTCAAAAATCGCTGAATATTGAGCAATATTTCGATGAATAATTGAATAGGATGGATGTTAATAATATAATATTTGCATATCCTTCGTTTCAAGTTACAGCAATTTCGTCTATAAATTGGAACGAACTGTAACACTAAACTTCTTTAAATCAGCGTTTGATTTGTATATTCAAACGTTGGTTTTGGCATATATTTAATACTAGGAAGTGTTTCTAATCCGTTACTATTCTACATTGAACAGAATTTCTCAAAAAAAAAAAATGCGAGAGGCAATGACGCTGCATCTCAGTTTTCAATTTCGAATCGGAATAAACACTTGAGTGTTTAATGAAAGTAGTCATATGACACAATCTGTACTTTTGTTTCATTAAGTGTACACCTACACAAGTAGGAAATAAACTTATCAGCGTAATTAAATCGTTGAGAACGCGGCTCCTTTATTTAATAAATCACTGTTTACAGTATTTTAGAAACGCATATATATTGATATCAGTGTTTATTTCATAAATCTACTCTATAGTTAATTACGTGGCGAAGTTAGCAAAATATAACTGTTTTCCTCTATTACATAAGATTACCAAGTAAAGTATATATATATAATAGATTAATTTATAGCACAAATTAAATAATTAACAAAATATTTTTCTGTTCTCAAAATAATTAAATATGTTTCGGTTGGTTATCTCAGACATATTACTTATTGAGATACAAATCACTTTTTTTCATGGTGTTAATTAAAACAATACGTGTCATGAAACGCCCAAGATATTCGCGCAAAGCAATTAGTCCCTAATTACCAAGTTTGTAGTAATAAATTTTACCAAATTAGCAATATTAATGACCACCTACAGTTTCCATATATTAATTTCTAATTACGCTTGTAAGAGCTGTCAAGAAAATTGTACTTATTAGAGAGACATAATTTTATCTCTTCCAGATGTGACTAGGTAGTTAATGTTATACATCATACTAGGAATACTATTAGTAAATTACACTGCCTTCCGTAAGATTGATCTCACCCAATATATTGTGTTACACTTAGAACTATCCTAAAAGTATTTAGGGAAATTTATACCAGGCTAATTACGATTGCAAGGACTGTGTGGATGTACAATTCACAGGTATAGCAGTAAACTCCACTCACACAAAGTAATTAATTATGCGGAACGCAGCGTTTCGAGAGCACGTGGGCTCCCATTGTCAACCGTGTTACAGACCGTCGGTAACACGGTTGACAATGGGAGCCCACGTGCTCGAAACGCTGCGTTCCGCATAATTAATTAATTTGTGTGAGTGGAGTTTACTGCTATACCTGTGAATTATACCAGGCTTCTTAGAATAGCACTTATAATCTAGTCTTGATAGTATATGTTCATAACAATATTTACAAAATACATACATTTAAACATGAGAACAATGTGTTTCTGTATTAAATTTTATGATGGCAATAAAGCAATAATGTATTCATAGTAGGGAATTGGACATCACTACGTTATGAAATAGAATTAGGGAAGGGTAGTGAATCATTCACCTGCCTTATAATAAACGGTACATTCAGCATGCATCCATTATATTTTCAAGATACGGAGATGATCATATTGTTAACTTATTTGATCGAAAATATGCGGAAAAGGAGAAAATTGGATATTGAAACGTGCGCCTTACACGAATATTTCAAATAAAGATATTTCTCGACAATTAAATATTTCTGAGTGTTGTGTACGTAGGATAATTAAAAGAAAGGAAGAGAGCGGTAGGCTTCAGAGGAGAAAGCCAAGTGGAAGGCCCAGATCAAGGACGGAACAAGATCATCAATACATCCGAGTAATTTCCCTAATAAATCACCACCTTACTGCACCGTAAATTACACCAGAATTCATTTTAGAACGCCGTCAGCCAGTAGGTGTGTTAACACTAGAACGGAGACTAATAAAAGTCGGCCTGAGAGGTCGTATAGCAGTAAGAAAATCACGATTAACTTCTATACACAAACGGAAAAGGCTCAATTGGGCAGAAGTTCACGCAAACTAGAGTGCAACTGTTTTAAAAAATGTGTTATGGACGGACGAATAGATATTCAAATTATCCGGAAGTAAACGTCACACGTTTGTTCATCACTGCTATGGAGAAAGAATGTTAGATAAACGTATACTTTGAAGAAACATTCTAACAATATGTAACAACAAAACATTTTAAGATAATGGGTAAAATTTGTTTCTTTAATAAATTTCTCAAAAATTATCTGTCCAGTTTATTTTATTTTAATAAATATAGAATAATAGCATAATAAAATAAACTGGACAGATAATGTTATATATATATCTATATACATAAATGTTTGCTACAGATTCGTGCTTTTTACTGAGATTGCCGATTGTTTTAAAGAAAAGTGAGAAACGTGGTTTGAAGCCATTGTCGGGGATTCCAAAAAATATATAAATCCTATCTATTTCCAGGGGAAACACCCTACAGTAAAACTATTTTGAGTGTGGATTCTCGGTAACTCCGATGTTGATATGTATTAATATTTACATGGAAATTTTATGCAATTTACTGGTATTTTTAAAATGGAAAAACGTTCATTAGATTGCGGTTTAGTTGATAAAAATATTGTAGAATAAAGACTTGTACATAATAATGTTTGTTCTGTTAGTATTTATTAAATATTGGCCTCCCATGATTTATATCTTCATTTAATTTCGGTAAACATAACTAAAATGAAAACACGGGCAAAGAATTCTTCTTTTCTTTTATTATGTACACTCCATGGAGAAAATTTAACGCCCCAAATTTAAATGAATTGCAAATTATAAAGAGTCTATTTTGAACTTGGCTGACAGTTAGTTAACCTATGTGACAGCTATAATCACAAAAGCATCATGAGCATAATGCACTTCGAATGTCTATGTAGAAAATAATCTCACAACAAAAAACGACCAAAACATCGAACGAAACTGAACGAGACTGTACTCATTTGTTAAAAATATAAAGTGATGCTCAGGGGGAGGCATTAACAAATTAGTTCGTATATTTTTCTCTCGTCAAATTTACTTGGTCGCATTATAACTTATTTTTGAGGTTCTCACGAGTATAGTATGTGCTGTTTCTTTTTTCTTCAATCCTCTGCGTTTATTAACTGTCTTGGATAGGACCTTGTTGACGTTTCGGTGACATCGCAGCTATCTTCTTCACGAACGTGTTACGATCGGTGATCGAGTACTCGATCATGTAGCTGCGATGCCACCGAAACGTCGACAAGGTCCTATCCAGGACAGTCAATACACGCGGAGCATCACACACACATACATACATATATACGTATATATACGTATACGATTATCTTGCATTTTACCAACGTATTTGAATTTCTGAAAGAATATCAGTCTCGGTAGGAATTGAACTTATAACCTCTCCGTTACTTGTCTAACTAGATCACGGGAATAAATGTTACATCAAATCACTTTGAATACCTAGATGTTGTAATGCTTGTAGGTATACCGCAATATCTCAGCAGACATAATATTATTACGATTTCAACTCACATTCACTCCCATGGTCCAGTTCATCAAGGCGTTTCGCCGGTAACGCAGAGGTCGTGGGTTCAAATCCTACCAAGACTGATATTTATGCGCACACACACATATATATGTATATATACATATATACATGTGAAGAGTGATATATATATGTTCTGTTGTTCTCTCGGGATTCATCCCGCGTTCGGGGTTGGTACCAAGAAGAACCGGATACGTTTCGATGTAATCGCAAACATCTTCTTCTTGAGGTAGTCGTGGTTTGAATGCGAGAGCTGCGATCTCGCCTTTTATGCGAGTCGGCTCCGTTGTGGGTCGTCCCAATTTTCCAATTTTCACTGTTGGTTCTCTAATAGTTCTTGTCAGTAGGTTTGTGTGTCTAGCTATGGTTTTTGTGTTGTGGAAATCAACAGAGTGGCCCGCCATGAGTACATGTTGCGCTAGCAACGATATTGTTGTTTTGTTGCATACATTCTTATTATGTTCTTGCGCCCTCACGCTTATTCTACGATTTTTCTGGCTAATATATGTCCCGTCGTGCTTTCTACCAATAATATCCGCTCGAAATATATGTTCATTTTACAATTTTTTGCTTTGCATATCGAATGGCAAAGTTCTCTTCCGTATCAAGCTTGAATTTTGTGTATTTTTTATTCGACGATATCCAAAATGTTTCTCTTGCTATTTAATGGATTCTAACCACTTCTAATATTTTAATCAAATATACGATAAATATTATATTTGTATATTCTTCATCTTTTGGTAACATTAATTCAGCTATATTTTAAAGATTTAGCCCATCTTAACAATATATATTTTACGAATGGATTCTCATAACTCCTAAGCATTCTAATTGAGTATCTCTATCCATAATTGAGGATATGCCAGCATGAGTGATAGTCCCTGGACTGCAATATTCTCGCTTATGCGGATTATTTAAAAATTTATACCACTATTAACTCGGAAGTTAAGTCTTTCAGTTTACATGGAAATTTAGCAATCACCAATGATTGGTGTTCTATGAATAAAACTCAATTAAACATTCCCAAATGCGCAATACTTACCTTTACTCGTCCTTCACAACCGTTTGTATCCGATTACAATGTCTCCAATAACTCCATAACTAGAGTGAATGTTTACAAGAATCTCAGGGTGCCGTTTGATGCGCAGCTATCTTTTTCTCGGCACATCGGTGCTATTTCCTCTTCGGCTTCCTCGTCGCTTGGTTTTTTGTTTAGCAGTTGTAAACATGTTTCAATGAAGATACGTTAAAGGTTGTGTATTTCTTGTTTGTGCGCACTAAATTAGAATATGCATCGTCCGTTTGGTATCCATATTATCATTATCAGTAATTGTTGATTGGACGTGTTCAGAAAAGGTTTCTGAAATATTTATCTTTTAAGTCAGATGGTACTTATCCTACACGTGGAACGGATTATAGAAATTTACTAAATAGGCACAAGTTGGAATCGTTATCTTGTCGTAGAGATGTAGCCAGTGGGAAATTTATACACCATTTTGTTGATGGTCCCGCTTAGGCTGTTTCGTATTCCGTTTGCCGTCCCTCAGTATCGCCATAGATCTTGTGACACGTTCAATTTGCCTACTGCACATACCAACATCTTACTAAAAGCGTCCATAACACATGCACTACCACTCAAAAGTGTTTAGGCACCCCTGTTTTGATAGATTATTCATATAGTATTATGTTTACCAAAAAAACATTATAATAAAATGAAATACGTATTTAAAATGTAGTTCAGTAAGATAAACACCCATTATATTGCATAAGGTTTACTATCATTTACCTGCACTTGGTCGGATTACCATAAACTGTTTATTGCGGTGCAATTACAATAACAATCCCCCTGAATTTACTGGGTAAATTTAGTCATCTGTTAGATTGTAGGTAATAATGTTTAAATTACCTTCCTAGAAGATTATAGTGTGGTATTTACTCTATTCACGTCGTGAGTGAAATATCGTGTTACAATTTTTTAAAATGCCTCCGCGAAGAGAAATTAGTACGGAAACATGTGCGCTTGTAATAGCTTACCATAAATGTGGCATAAATAATCGACAAATTGCCAAAAAAAATGAAAATACACCACGCGGCGGTTGACTATAACGTAAAAAAATATTGGGAAACTGGAAGTTTTCTTAATAGAAGACGGAGTGGAAGGCCAAAAGCGACAACATCTGCAGATGCTCGCAGAATAGTGGTTACCAGCAAGTTAAATAGACGCAAAACAGCCCCGGAAATCACCGCAGAATTAAATGTTGGTCGCCAAAAACTAGTCAGTGTTTCTACAGTCAAACGTCGCCTACAGAAAGCCGGGCTCCATGGACGTATTGCGATGAAAAAGCCATTACTACGCAAACAAAACAAGCAAAAGCGACTTAAATGGGCTCGTGAACACCAACACTGGACGATAGAAGAGTCGAACAACGTCCTACGGACGGATGAGTCCCGATTTGAGCTGTTCGGAACCCGAAGACGCATATTCATAAGAAGATCTGTGGGTGAACGTGCCAGAGAAGAGTGTATTGCTGCTACCGTGAAGCATGGTGGAGGTTCTATCATCATTCGGGGCTGTTTTGCTGGCACTAGTGTAGGGGACATTGTGAAAATTGACGGTATATTAAAAAAAGAAGGCTACCGCGAAATTTTATATAATATCTTCCGGAATTCGACTTTTGGGTCAAAATTTGATCTTCCAGCAAGATAATGCCCCAAAACATTCCTCTAAATTATGTAAAGACTATTTACGCCATTTAGAAGAGGAAGGAACTCTCAAAATTATGGAATGGCCTCCCCAGAGCCCCGACTTGAATCCAATCGAGTTACTATGGGAAGAACTAGATCGGGAAGTACGGAAATCGGCTCCGACATCAGCTACTGATGTGTGGAACAAATTGCAATCGAGTTGGAACTCAATAACACAAGAAACTCTGGCAAAACTTATTGCGAGAATGCCTCGATTGTGTGCTGCGATTATTAAATCAAGAGGAGGTCACATAGATGAAAGCAAAATTTAAATTAAACGTTTTAATTTTCACATTTATTTAATATATTTTTATTCATGTACGTGTATCTGTACATAAAAAAATAAATATTATTAACATTGAGAGTGCCTAAACACTTTTGAGCGGTAGTGTATGTGTAGGAATGCAAACACTATGTACCCGGATCCATTTCTTAAATTTTAAACACACCTATGAAGTTGTTGACAAGTGCATGTTACTGTGTTTTTTTGGAAGAATTTTATTCTTTTTTTGATGTTGTTTCTTTTCTCTCCTCTTTATATATATATATATATTGTAATTACTGTTTGCACTGCATATTATTTATTTACTTCATATATTGTCCTATAATTGGATGTACAAATATCTGTTGGCCAATAATGATTGTTATTATTAAGATATGTATATCAATTTCTTGAAAATGCTTGGTCATTTATATCATAAATAATTTAATTTAAGTAAAATATACGTTATTATAGTGTATGCCATGCCATAACTGCGCAATATACGATAAAAACGATGAGGACACAAATAGGAATGATCCATTATTTGGAGGAAGAAGTATCCGAGAGTTTTAAATTTGGATGGAAAACATCTAACGCCTTAATTCTTATACAAAGAACTTATTTTGGCTCGCAACACTTCTATAACTACTTACTATTGTTACAAGTATTTGGGACAGTAATGTGTCAAAATGTTAATTTTAAGCAGCCATATTACATAACCGATAAAAGCTCAGCTGTACAAATAATATAATGGTTTCAACACCAACTTAAAAAAAGTTTCAGATTTACTTCATGCTATATACTCTAATCATTCTACACCCGAGTCTACAGCAATATTAAAAAATTGTGGTTAAGTTTGATGCTACAAAATATGAAGAAAGAAACATATCACATATGTACTCACAAAATCTACGAAGCAAATAATTGACCTGATAGAAGAGAAAAATAACTCTAGTACAGAGAGACTTGCTGAAATAATTCATGTAAGTGAAAGTTCACTATATATAAATTTCTTAGGAAAGAGAAATTCAAAAATGTTCATTACCAAAATTACCAAGAAACAATAGCTGATGATACAAAGAAGCATTTCTCCGAAACAATTTACCAATACGATAATCAGAAAAATATTCACTGACGAGATAAGGTGGTCTTATGCGTGAGATCATATTACAATCAAATGTAATTTAAAATATTTTCTCATAGAACAGTAACTGTTGGAAGTGCACTATTTACGCAAAACTTATAAAAATAATAGTTTAATCATCCCCAATGTAAATAATAAACATGCTTCGATTATATCGAATTTAATCACGTGTTTTTGTTAAAATTTCCACATACATCTGTGGCCATATGTATTCGCCACCCTTTTTTGTTTTTTATTCCGACGAATATATAAGAAATAAAAGAAAATTGATCGATGAAAATGTTTCATTGTGAGTGTATACAGATATATACAGATATTGCTTAATATTTGGTAGCTCCTCCCTGGGCTTTTATCACCGCACGAATTCATCGGGGCATATTTCTCTCTAAGTTGTAGCACTGTTCGGGGGTGATTTTATTCCACTCTTCGAATGTTTTTGTTTTTAAGCATTGCTTTGTGCTAGATGAGTATTTAGCTAAATTTCGCTTTAAAATGTACCATAAATGCTCAATTGGCGATAAGTCCGGGGATTGTGACGGCCATTCCAGGACCCGCACGTTATTTTCCTCGAACCAGCGCATTACTTCGCGAGATTTACGGCACGGTGCATTATCTTGTTGGAAGTAATGCTCCGGCTCATCATTATCGAATAATTTTAACGCACACGGTCCCAGAACTTCTTCCAACATGGCGATGTACGTCCGACTGTTCATTCGGCCCTCGCAGACGAACAGTTCTCCGACGCCTGTCGCACTCATGGAACCCCAAACCATTATGCTACCACCCCCAAACTTGACAGTCGGGATGATACAGTCTGGATGGAAGGCCTCTCCTTGCCTGCGTCGCACGTATTGAGGCCCAGGTTTACCACAAAGCTACCAACAAAAACATGAATACTGTTACATTTCGGAACCCATTAAAAGGAATAAAAACACTGTAGATACCAGAAATTGAATACAGAATACCGCAAATACAATAATTATGTATTATTTACTTCAATATTTGACTCATCCGTCCACATAACATTGGCCCAATTGTCAATGGTCCAGTCGCGGTGACTTTTAGCCCACAGCAGTCTCTTTTTCTTTTGTTGCGGAGACAACCGTGGTTTATATCGAGCTTTGTATCCACCAAAATTTAATTCACAAAGACGTCTTCTAACCGTGCGAGGAGAAATAACAACATTATGTAGCCCGAAAAGCTCACTGGAAAGCTGTTTAGACCTTTTTTTTCCGGTCTCGCAAAGACATCCGTTCTAAGACTCGCTCATCTCTGCTAGTTGTCTTCCTTTTTCGACCAGTTTTCGGTTTGTTTGTCAAAGATCCACACATTTGTATCGTTTTATCATCATTCTAGCTGTCGATCGCGCACATTTCACTTGTCGGGAAATAGCTGACACCGACAACCCTTGCTTTCCTAACACCACAATTTGTCCTCGCTCTACCTCCGTCAATTCGCATGTTTCGGCATTACTTTTTACTGTATACCATCGTATTACACAGACAAAATAACAGACACATTATCTTCACTCTAACTAGCTCAACCTTACTCTTACAACTTTTAAGAAAGACTGAAGAAATATTCAGAAATTACAATTTTACGTCTATTTTCTAATTTACTCCGAATGGCCTACAATAAAACATTAAACCCTCATTACCAGGTACCTAGTTAAGTCCGTCATCGACCCTGCTTCTTAGAAATACAATAATATTCGTGTAACACGTTCAAAACGAGTGTGGCGAATACATATGGCCACAGCTGTATATTACATACTAAAATAATATTAACCACATATACAACGAGGATAACAGCATTTAATAAAACATAAATATCCTAAAAAAATTCAAATAAAATATAATATTCATTTAATATCTTTTTATTATATACATAACATTCAAAAATTCACTAGAATGTTAAATTATATCGCATAAACACCCATGCCATGGTTCCATGTGCTAGCTATATTGATTTCAATACGTTATGTTAATTGTTTCGTTGTATCCTTTACAATTTTAAAACGTATCCAAAAAGAAACTTGAAAAATAAAATTCTTTATTTATCATTGTAATGTTACACAGTATACTATTTTTTAACAGTAGTAATGTAAATTATTAAGTCAATAATTTTATTAGAATGTGATGTGGTATTTAATATAATTAAAATAAATCAATTTTGAAACTTTAAATAAATATAACCAGGTATAAATTTGAAATACAACACTATATTATTAAAGAAACTACTTTGTATTAGACATATTTTCGAAGCATTCTAGATCCCTTAGGTGTTAACCCGTTTTGAAGTCTTTGCAAGTGCTATATTAAAATTTAGCTTGCCACAATTACCGTGACATCAAGTTTCTAGGTCCAAGATGGCATTGAAATAGAAAGTATATGTTTAAACTTAAGCCATCACACTCGTAACGTAATCTTAATTTTGAAAAATTATTTCGACAGTCACACTGACATCAATAAATATGTTATCTAATTTAAATTTACAATAAAACAACAAACTCCATCTAAAGTCTCTAGTAGACATGACAATGACAACGTGTAAGCATCCATCTGAGCTCCAATGGTAAAACTTATTTGCAGAATTTCGGTTTATCTGCCTTAAGCACCCTTTATCTTACTTTGTGGTCAACGTATTTTCTAACAAATACATTCTTGTAGATTATACTTGAATGCACAACGGCTGACGTGGCTTGTCTTACAAGTTGGTTCATAATAGACAATTTTAAACAGCGGTTTAAATATATTCCACCTGCAGCTTAAATAATGACTCAAAATAGTATCGTATTCTTATAATGGATGATGCTATAAAAAGCCTTGCTCAATTCTAAATCACTTTATAAAGAATATCCTTTACTGAAAGAATAATCCGAGGGCGTTAAGACTCTTTTGAAATTTATAATATTTTGAAGTCATCTTGGAATTCGCATACGCACATATATATATAACACATGGGCTGAAAAGTCCCGGGCCTAACAAAGAAAACACGGTTTCTTTGGTTCTAAATTAGCTTTATTCATCAACGTAATCTCCATCAAGAGCAACGCAATCATTCCAGCGCCGCTCTAACATTTCAATACCACTTTTGTAGAACGATTCATCTTTTGCCTCAAAATAGGCCTCAGTTTCAGCGATAACCTCTTCATTCGTGCGAAATTTCTTACCGGCGAGCATTTCTTTGAGGTCTGCGAACAGCCAGTAGTCGCTGGGAGCCAAATCTGGCGAATACGGTGGATGTGGGAGCAATTCGAAGTTCAATTCATGTACTTTTGCTATTGTTTTGATTGACTTGTGACACGGTGCGTTGTCTTGATGAAACAACATTTTTTTCTTTGCCATATGCGGCCGTTTCTTTTCAATTTCGGCCTTCAAACGCTCCAATAACGCTATATAATATTCACTGTTGATGGTATATAGTCGATGAATATTACACCACGCACATCCCAAAATACCGAGGCCATAATCGTTCCAGGCGATTGTTATGCTTTCGGGCGCTTTGGATGAGGTTCACCAGTTGCTGTCCACTCAGATGACAATCGTTTTGATTCCGGAGTGAAGTGATGGATCCATGTTTCATCCATTTTCACATATCGACGCAAATTTCCGATTTGTTACGTTTAAACATGGCCAAACACTGCGCCAGAAACATCAGCACGTTCTTGTTTTTGGTCAACAGTGAGCAAACGCGGCACCCACTTTGAACAGAGCTTTCTCATAGTCAAATGCTCATGCAATATAAAGCCAATACGTTCTTTTGATATCTTTACGATGTCAGCTAACTCACGCAACTTCACTTTTCGATCATTGAAAACGATTTTGTGGATTTTTTTAATGTTTTCTGGTGTTACCGCCTCATTTGGACGTCCACTGCGTTCTGCATCATCGGTGTCTCTACGACCACGTTTGAAGTAGGCAAACCAACGTTTTATTGTTGTTTCTGATAGAGCGGAGTCCCCATAACACTTTCCAAGCCATTGCTTCGCTTGAACGGTATTTTTCCCATCAAGAAGCAGTGTAAAATTAAAACACGAAATTGTTTTTGATCCATTGTTTTGAAAATAACAAAAGTAGCGTGACTCTTAGCACAATAACTCACAAACTAATGAATAGAATATCATGAAATTTTAACAGCGGTCTTTTGAAGGTTAGTACTAACTGAGAGAAGGGTGACTGCAATAAAACTAGCGTCATCTAGGTGTTAGGCCCGGGACTTTTCAGCCCATGTGTTATATGTAAGTGTATATATATATATCGCAGTAGTTGCTAACATTCTATTAACACCTACTGCGATTGCGCTTCATGTAGGTGCGTGGTAATTTGAATACTACTTTTCTTAGATTATCTACAGCATTATTAAACAAAAATCTTACCTTATTGACGAAAGAGAAAACGTATTACATGCTTGGCATTATTTTCACACCAGTTATTATAATACTTACACTAACTTTTTGCAAAATAGTACCCAATCTACTTAGAGTGAAGGCAACTAATTTCATTTCCGTCAAATACATGTTTGTTTTGTATTACTTTTAATTTTTATAGCTACTCTTATAAAAGTAATATTACCAAATGTCTACCCAGAAATTAATTGATAGATTAAAGTACTTTGCTTAATTGCATTTCACTGAACATTTTCTTAACTTTTAAACTAAATTTTATGCAATTTTTTAATTTTCTAACCACAAGAAAATATTTATTTGATAATTTCAAGGATATTATTTTATGATATTAAATATTTTTTTAGTATTCCAGAAAAAACTATTTACTTGATTAGAGATAATTTTTTGCGAGAAAATCTAATTTCTTGATGCAAGAAAACACTTCCCTGAATGTAACAAACTGAGAAATATTGCACTAACATAAACCCTTTACCTAAAAGGTCAAATTTAAATTATCCAAATGTCCGCAAATGCAGAAAAAAATAATAGAAAAACAATAGTGACTCACAGTGATGCGGTGGTATATAATTTAATAAGGATCTACTATTCTTGAAATACATTACAAAAATAAAACAAAACTAATTCGAACCGGTATTACGCATTCTAACCGGATAACATCACAGCGGTTACATATTCAAAATTATAGTGAAAATGATGTAGCCCACTACGCAATTTTTATTGGAATAGGGAAAGTCCGTAGATGCGCGTGTAATTTACCTCTTTATCTGTTAAAAGTGTGAAGTGCGATTTATAATTTAGAGTAGTTCAACATGGGTCGACAGACAATGTTGGAAGGGCGAGAATCAGTATCTTTTTACCATAAGAAAAATAAAAGTCAATGGGAAACTAGGAAAATATTAAATAGAAGTGCATCCGCGATACAGGTTATTATTGAACGATACAATAGCAAAAACAGAATGAAAAACAGCTGCAAAATAAGTCCAAACAGAAATATTTAACGAACATGAGAGGTGGTTGATTATTAGATAATCTAGAAATAATCCACTGTTAAGTTCCTCTAAGTTAATCCAGGAGGTGAAACGTGTTCTGGAAAATACAGTTCGAAAAACTGTGAGGTGTGCTAATTTGCAAATACCCAGGAAAATCCGTGTATAAGCCAGAAGGATAAAAGAAACCGCTTACAGTTTGCATTGCAGGATCCAAGTAAAAATTTCGACTTCTAGTTTATTCTCCTGTGAGAGTAGATTTAATATTTTCGAGTCAGATGGGAAGGGTAATGTGTGGAGGAAAGAGAATGAAGAATTAAAACCGCAACATTTAAAACCAACTGTTAAACATGGTCTAGGGCTGCATTTCCGCTGTTGGTGTTGGTAACCATTTTATTGAAGATACTATGAATACGTTTATGTACTACATCTTTAAACATAATTTAGTGTCTATTGCCAGAAAAGTTGACACAAACGATGATTTTCGTTGCAGGCCAGGAATGGCTGTTAGATAACTGCCGCAGTACGGCGAAAAGTTCATCTCAGTCAGTTGACATAAACATTATCGAATATTTGTGTGGTATTCTTGAAACAACAGTGCATAGTCATCGCATATCCAATAGGAATTACCTAAAAAAAATGCTTTGTTACAATAATGGAACAGTATTTCACCCGATTATAGGCGTAAGCTAGTAGAATCAGTTCCAAATAGATTACAATTAATTTTTTAACTTTCAGAAATAATTAATTCATTATTATTGTAGGTGCATCATTTTCACTGTGGTGTTGAATATGTAGCCCACTGTAATGTTATCTGATTAGAATTTGTAATACCTGTTCGAATTAGTTTTGGTTAAGAGTTCCGTATAAAGGGCATCAATTCTAACGAAAAGCTCGCGCTTTGCTGTGTTTAAAATGGCCCTTCTTTTTTTAGGAGTTTAGTTTAAGGTATCCGAAAGTCGATTTAAAAAGGGCTATTTCTAGGTTATGTTGGTACTGGCCTAGAAGTTACCAAAACGAATAGTCAACATGAGTGATAATATTTCATTTGAATATTGGGGAATAATCTGTTTATTAATTATAATAATTTTATATAAGTACAATGTACGTAAATAGGCTAGTACTGTTTTGAAAATTTAATATATTATTGTGAAGTTATCATAGTCTTTTTTCTATAGTTCTCATTATAGAAAACAATTAACTGGGAAAAAAGCACAAAAATAATAAAGTCAACAATTTTCTAATAAGTATTATTTATTATAATAAGCGAAATATAATAAATAAATGAATTAGTTTGGTTTTGAACGCAATTAACTAATTATTACTACGAAGATTACACAAAAACTGTACCGAACTGGTAGTAAATTATAAAATGCACTCTAATATTAACGTGATTTTGTTACATGCATCAAGTAAGCTCGTCCGTCAATACGAAATATATAAAAGTAATATGGTATATTAAGTCTACACTGTTTGTAACGTCCAGGCACTAATTTGTGAGTCATTATGCAAAGCAACTACCACAAGACGACAAATGAAATAGTTCTAAAGTAATAAATATTAATAATAAACATATTTCTAAAATAATAAACTATTAATAAGTTAAAAAATAATCCTGGGAATAAAAAATATACTACAAAATATTTTTCAAATAATAGATTGCAAAATAAATAATATGCCAGCAAAAAGAAGAAAGGTAATTCCGAAACATTGTCTAAATACCCCGAGGAAAGCATCTAGGAATTTTCAATTAAAGATGTGCAAAACCTCGATGTTTAAATTATACAAATTTAATGCATACTAATGTACGATTTTAGAAAAAAAAAAAATTCCCCATTGAGAAAACCAACACACTGCCCTAATACGAAATAATAAGAAAATAGGGGACCTGAAATTTACACTTTGTACTTCTGTCTAACAGCGGCTAACAATTCACTGAACAGTTCCACATCTTTATGTATGTATGTACATCCCTACGCCATAACCATTCTAAAAGATGGTCTGCAAAAGTCTGCCGTACAAAACGTTTTAAAACGTGAGCTTTCCATTAGAATCTACTAAAATTGCTAATTCGATGCCCCTTATACGTCTAGTTTTGTACGTTTGTAAGTATATACATAAATAATAAATCTATTCAATATTCTAAAGCATAAGTAAACTTATCTCTCCACACAAAAAGAAATAAGCACTTCAGGCGTTTGTATGATGCGTTTAAAACCAAGCTCACCCGAAACACAGCTTGCTCGATCGCTTGCTTTATCTCCCTAACTCAATAACGACACACTTTTTGGGATATAAACGAATTTGACTCGGTGTTCATTTAATAAACATATCTTTCCCGAAGCGTCCGCAGTATCTTTACTGCCCGTGTCGGGACACGTGTGACAATACACGACCTTATACGCAAGATGAAGCGCAAGAAGAGAAGAACATCGTATATACTAAAGAATAAACGAAAACGGAGATGGGACCCGTCCGAAAATCGTATACGACGGGCACGAGGTGTAAAGTGGGTTTCCATGTAAAAAACCGTAGCATCATTCGTCCAAATCAGAATACAAATGATGCAAGCGATTCATTCAGACAAACACCTTGTATCCAATAAATTCTGTTAACGTTTTTGTGCATCGAGGTGGGATTTGTTCGGATCCGGTGAGCCTCGTAAACAAGATCCGTCTACGATCTCGTCTGCGGAGGCGGAGCGGAACGCCCGCGAGGCGAGGCGCGCGCGGTGGGGAGCGAATCGGACGCGCGAACGCGCATCGCGGCCCGCCTTTCGCTTGTCGATCAGTGGTCGCGAGTATTCGCCACGCCCCGTAAGGGAAATCCAGAGGCCGACTCACTTCCCTTTGCCCGTCGGAGGAGGCAGAGCGTTCCAGTCGCTCTCTGCACATGACGGTGCTAGCTTCGTATAGCGTGTCGTGTTGTTTTTGGTATGTTGTGTATATACGTTCCGTCGTAACGGTGTAGGGACTGTAACCGAGGACGAAACGGAACCGAACCATGTTTCTAGTGCTGTGCGAAGGACTTATTAGTTAGTGAACGTGCGTTAGCGGACATTATTTTTAGTTCTTTCGTATTTTTATTTTATGTAATATAGTGACACGAACAGTTTCTTTTATTTTGTAAATATTTTCTATGTGCAATGGCTGCGTATACACAATTCGGCTATGGGTATCCGTCGGCATCGCAGGTAGTACCTTTTGATAGTATTTATCCGATCTTAAGGAATTGAGTACTGAGTTTGAACCATTTTCCAAGTAAATGTTTTACTAGAATCACCTATTTTCTCGAAATAATTTATATTTTCATTGGCCTGAAAAAATAATGAAACATCTTTAAAATTTTAAAACAAATGAATATCGGGCACATTTATACTTTGTGCGCACTTTATTTAATGAACATTTTGTTTATAATTTCCTCATTTTTTACAATAAAGAAATCTTTACGAAAAGAAAATTTAGAAGCGAATGATATCCATACTTTATTTATGTACCAAAAGAAGGCAATTATTTTAAATAAACGGTTAACTCGTTAGTTTTTAGCGAACATTACAAATCACAGCGATCTATGTTTAAAACAAAAGACAACTGGATTTCCTACCTACTTTGTTTAATAGTAGTACCCTAGATAAGTTGTCAAAATTAAATAAATTGAAATACATTAGAAAATGTGCCATAGCTGTTCTTATTTATATGTTATGAAAAGGAGATTCAAGGTAGGGATTTTAAGTAAACAAAACCTTGAGGTGCAAGTATGTATGAGACTTCAGTGTTTGCAGTTTCAAGTGCGGATGTATGAATTTAGATGCATTTCTGGATCTGTTACTTTTGACTAGGAAAAATCACGTCAAGTATTACATTTGACTGTTTTAAACTCATCACTTTTGGAACAGATTAAATTCAGAACGCACTGTGCTTTATCATTTAACACATGAGCTTTCGCCAAACAGCTAGGTTGGAAGAAATTACGTTAGTAGGGAAGTTAAGATTTAAGCTCGGACTTTATACAACATGTTCCATATTATAATTGATATCCGTTACATATTAGATGTGAAAATGCTTAATATGAAATTCAAGCTCGAGTTTTATAAGACATTCTCCATATTATAACGGATATTCGTCAACCATTTAAATGTAAAAAGATTTAATATGAAATTAGAACTTTGGTTTTATGAGACACGTAATATCCATTAGAATGGATATCCGTCCTACCTAACCCGTCGCTTCAATTATATGTACATACGTATACTTAACTATATTTTCAACTAACTAAAATTGTAATATTATCCTATACAATGATGGACAAATTCAGCAAAAGCTTTGTTCTCTTCAAAAAGACCGTTGTATTTATAGCAGAAACTATTGCCAATAAAAAAAAAGTACACTAAAATATATTCAAACCCACAGAAATTCTAGCTTTAGCATCTTTCTGGCGATGCCGAAAATAAACCTGCTATTCTACAGAATTTCAATTACAATCATCTGTTCTTAGTGGGGAAATGTTACTTTCTATCTTTAAAAAAAGAACAGAAGATTGTCAATTATATCTGGATTAAGGCCCATATGCAAGATGCCTATTGATGTCTTACATCGATCTGTTGTTGCCTTTGAAAAAAGAATTGTAACACGTAGAAGTCTATGCACATAATCCCATCGGTGGTATATAATAAATCAATGTTAAAAAGTAGGTTATTGCGACAGACTTTACAAATTACATGTAATAACGTAGGATATTCGTCCTAGCAACATTTTTAAAAGTTTTCCTGTAGTCTCCCGACTTCATCTCGGTTTTCCATTTAATTAGCGGTCAAGTAAATATCTATGAATGGCTTTAATATGTTTACATAACGTAATTTAACAGCCATAAAAAGATTGCTCAATCAGCCCGTCAAGTAGGATTAAGTCAGTGTAATATTGAAGCAATTTTGAGCCCACAAAACTCCTCGCGGTATAGTAGCTACGCCCCTGTGCTATATACTCTTATAGACGTTGGTTAAATCATCGAGAATAACAAAAAGTACTTGCGTTTTCGAATGCAATTCTAAAATATACTCAAAAGTACCTTCGATTTTCATTGATTGATGTAAGTAGGTAGGAATTCTCTTAAATATTTTGTTTAAAATTCGTCAGATGTTGCAATCTTTTATTATTAAAAAAGAAAGCTATTTTAGTTTGGAGTGCACCTTGCAATGATCTCCTCCCAATGTCAATTCTTCCTCGACAGTTCGCTTCATTTACTATGCTTTGTCCAAATGTTATATCAACTCATTTTACGATTTGCCGCAACCTTTAGAAGTACGACGAAATTTGTAAAAAAGCAAATAAGGCCAAATATCAGCTGTTATATGAAAGGACTAAAAGGTGTTCTAATTTGCTCGATCACTCCACTAGACTAGAGATCACACCAGAGTCAGTTTCCCCAGGAGCAAAATTATGTGTATTAAAATTCTTGTGTCAAACAGATTGCATTAAAAGGAGACGGGCACTTAAAAAATACAACTTTTGAAATAATGAGATCTTAAGAAAATAAATTTTGTTTATTCTCCCGTAAATAAAGAAATAAAAATCGTTCCCAAAAAATTGGACGTTTTTCTTAAAAGAAGAGAACACATCAAAATGTTACATCTTCTATTTTATCATCATCAAACTATTATCCTGTTTGCTACAAAGTTGATGACGGTTTAAAACTATAGCAATATCTATTATCCAGCAGCAATTTTGTGTGCAAAAGGTTATTACTGAGTAATCAATTTGTGAAGTATAGAAAAATGTAATCTTTTAAACCAATCTCCACGACAATTTAAAAACAACATTCCATAATTCTTTAAGTATTTAATTTTTTCAATGAAAATAAATTAACTCATTCGCACCATTCCGTACCAAGCTTTTCTACATCTATGAATGGTTGTGGGAGTTTTACAATTAAAGTAATGAGATATCTACATTCTCCAGAAGCATCAAGCATTCTTTTAATACTAAGACAGGATTGTCAACATTGAATCTCTTAGGTAATTGTTTACCAATTTCTATTTAGAAATTAAGATACTTAATTTTGAAGTTATCTACGTTAGCCTTACTAAGATTATTATTACGCCATAGGGAATACGACTTAAATCTTTCTAATTGAGAAGCATCAAAACAATTTTATAACAAAAAATACTAGTTAAATAATCGACTTTAATAAAATTTATCAATATCGTGTAAATACCTTTCTATTGGGAGCTTCAATAATTAATTTGGTGTCAATCGAATTATCTTTATTAACACTTTCATTGTTAAAAAAGAATAAGACCATTCCGTAATACTAGAAGCTTTTCTAAAAGTTTTTCTAAAGAAACCAAACAAGTTTCGCTAAGTTTAACAACTAACCTTTTAGTTGTTTTACTCTTTTGTCACTATTGGAAAAGTAAAACATTTCTTTTTCTAATCACCCAGTAAACTGGAAGTTGCTTATAGCCAGCGCAAACAAACAATCCAAGACTTCCTTGAAAAAAACAATACCTAACATAATAATACTGCTAAATACACGTACTCATGGTATTGGTGCAATCATTCACGAGAAAGACAATGTGAAGAGGCAAAAACGCTAACACACGGACATGTTTCTCCCTACCTGGCATCATCAACGTGGTTTCGAGCACTTTTTGGCTCAACACATTGTACACTGGGTTTGAACCAGCATACGAGTATGTTAAAAAAATTGTTAAAAAAAGAATAAGACCATTCCGTAATACTAGAAGCTTTTCTAAAAGTTTTTCTAAAGAAACCAAACAAGTTTCGCTAAGTTCAACAACTAACCTTTTAGTTGTTTTACTCTTTTGGCACTATTGGAAAAGTAAAAAATTTCTTTTTCTAATCACCCAGTAAACTGGAAGTTGCTTATAGCCAGCGGAAACAAACAATCCAAGACTTCCTTGAAATAAACAATACCTAACATAATAATGCTGCTAAATACACGTACTCATGGTATTGGTGCAATCATTCACGAGAAAGACAATGTGAAGAGACAAAAACGCTAACATACGGACATGTTTCTCCCTACCCTGGCATCATCAACGTGGTTTCGAGCACTTTTTGGCTCAACACATTGTACACTGGGTTTGAACCAGCATACGAGTATGTTATCCTTTTGGCACTAGATAGTGTCAAGAATATTCACTTGAGTTGTAAGTTTAGATATGGTGATAGTAGCTGAGAGGGAATTGCAATGTGTTGAGCAAAAATCCGCTCGAAACCACCACGCTCATGACGCCAGGTAGGCAGAAACGGGCCTCTGTATGTTAGAGTTTTTTGTTTCCTCACATTGATTTTCGCCTGAATGATTCCACTAATACCATGAGTAGCTATATTTAGCTAGCAGCATTATTATGTCAGGAGTTCCTTGTTGAAACTCTATTTGGAATGCCTTAGATAACAGAGGAATTATCTGCTGCAAACCCAACCATCCTTGTAAATTGGATTATAATTTTCCTATAAAAATGCTTTTTCAGAGAAAATAAAGATGTAACTGTATCGTTTTTAACTTGTATAGTAAGTCCTACAAATCTCGAACGCTAAATTTTACGTTGTGGAAGCTTCAATAGTCTCATGGATAATAACGATGAATCAATTATTTTTCAAGTCATATGAAATGCTTTCATGCTTCAGTGCAAATCTTAGTACCCTTTTTGCAAGCGCAATACAAATTTTTAGAAACCGGAGATGTTGCAATAGCAAAGTGGCAAATTATGTTTAGCAATAAGCTCTGCCTTAATTCCTTTTGTGCATCATTAAAAGTTTATTCCGTTTTTAAAAGGGTTCTCAAAATCTTCAACTTGTTACTGCGTGTTGTGAATGAAGCACGCATAGTAATGCGTATTATCCCACCTGAAATAATTTTATTGTAAGGTGTACATATTAGTACCCTCTTCATTTGCAGACCAACCTTTTAGTCCCTTTCCTTGATTTAAATAATGAATTTGTTTACTTCCATTACTACTATCTGAGTTTTTACAATGTTCAAGCTCTCGATTTTCTCGAGAATTCTGTTTCAGTTAAGACGATTGCCATAGCACATGAATTTAGAGTAGTGTCTGTGTGACTCCTCGAAGTGGAAGGTATTTCACCAATTTGCCTCGCATTTACATTGTTTTTACTGAAATACCCGGAGCAATTTAAAACTAAAAATATTAAAAACTCGTTGATATAATTGTTTTCCCATACAGAAAATTTTATGCGGTAGCAATTGTTAAAAGTTGAAACGCAAACGGCTCTGAAGCGCAAGATAAAGATTCTGCTGAGGATAAAGCTGATGCTCATAACTGTAGAGATTATATGCAAAGTGCAAAAATTTTATTCAATTTATTTATTATATTTTACGTCTATATGTAGATGTATTACACTGATTAAATTAATTAGCGTTAATTAACTTTAATAAGTGTAAGACATCTACAAATAGACATAAAATATAATAAATAAATTAAATCATAATGCAAATTTTTGCACTTTGCCTATAATCCGGTCTCTACTCATAAGTGTTAGTGATAATTAACGTTTCCGGTGACCAAAGTATAAAATTCCGCAAAGTCGACAAAAGAACTCACTTCATTAAAAAATTCCAAGCTTAGGTGTTGCACAGCCTTCGCCACCAAATACGAAATTAAACATCTTGTGTTATAAAAAGCGTAAGAGAACATTCAATATTCATTAATTCTACGAGCTAATACTGAAAAAATAATTTTGATTTGGTAATAAAACATAGCCATTTTCCAAAAACCAATATTAGTAAATGTTCTGAATCTTCATTAGTTTCACTGTTAGTATTATGTTCACTTATTTTCTCAAAATTGTTATTTTCTTCATTGATTCATACCACTGGACTACCTTTAGATTCACCGCCCGGCGCACAAACTTTTACGCTAAGTCGTTCGCATTTGTCGGATAATTTTAATGAGTATTAACCACCAGAGAAACGGGCAATTTTGTCCAGATAATCGGTTGACAATTTACCTTAAATCTGAACGCAACCTTGTCAAAGTTTGGACTCCTGTATAGGGTGGAATATTACATGCCCCAAACCAACTGTCATGGCATCCAAAATAATGTTGGTAATATAGCTCATGGTATTAGCAGGATTATTTTGGGCATTGTTATCTAAGCAGTTTTTCTCGATGTGCTTTCAATACCTTGGCATATTTATCATACATAGGCTCTTATATACACATCATTTAGTTAAGAGTTAAGAAGTAATCTCAAAGTGGAACATCTTTTATACCCTTCACATAAATAATTAGGAACAATATGGGGCTGTTAAGATGCTAATTAGCCTGAATATTCTTGAACGACGAAGTAACTCATTCCATTGAACTTCAAAAACTGCATGAACCTCATTACCTGATAATGGCAATCTGTTGTGGTGCAACATTCCACAAACACCACGTGTAACAAGACTATGGCTTCAAACTTACAAATGAAAACTTCATAATGAGAAATATTGACGTATTTTTAAAATGCGATAAACAAACACATTCCGAGTGATAACAAATGATGTGTACATAACCACTATTTACTTAAGAATTTATATTTTTCCATTGAACATACATACCAATTATGTATGTGTAGATATGTTTTCTTATGGATCATCTTCTGTCGGTAAAAAAGTGCTATCGTTTACAGATCGGGTTGAAGAAAATCATAATAATTTCTAATTAGAGATTCGTAAGTAAAATGTAATACATCTTTGAAGGAAACCCTCGGTACAAATTCCAAATTGAAATAACAAAGGTGGCCTCGATTTCCGGTAAAATAGGAAGTTACCACATGTTTTTACTTAGAGCGTATCATCGTCACAAATCACGTTGTGTACTTTAGATAACCTATATCTGCTTACTTAAATAAAATCTGTGTCACAAATTGAATAAAAAGATTCTTTAGGGCATTATATATTTTTCTAAGGTTCTTCCTCTAGTGTTATCTTTTAATTTTATTGATTTTATTTGGCTGTAACTACTTCCCTTTAAATTTCTTCAAGTTTTCTTTGCAACTTAAATTTAATTGCATTGCAGTCCTAATTTCGACGCTAGCTTTATTAGGAATTTATATACCAAGTGACAAATTTATTACTGATTTCAAAAATGTATATATTTGCTTTACATATTTTTGAACAAAATCACCGAGTTGTTCCAAATAGTTTTAATATCGTGAAGTAACATTTCCATAAAATTTCGCCATCTGGGATTCTGGACATTTTTGAGATTTCTAATTTCCCATTTCAAGACATATAAAAGCAATTCAGTTTTGAGTTTATTTTTGGACATAATACCCATGTTGTTCCAAATGCCTGCGATATCGTGAAGTAAACTTCTTCAAATGTTTTGCATAAAATATCGCCATCTGGGATTCTGGACACCTTTGAGATTTCCAATTTCCCACTTCAAAACATATAAAAGCAATTCAGTTTTGAGTTTATTTTTGGACATAATCACAAAAAATTCGCCACCTGGGATTTTCAACATTTTTAAGATTTCAAATTTATCACTTTAAGATATTCAGACGCAGTTCAATTTTTGAGCTTATTTTTGGACATAGTCACCATATTGGTCCAAATACTTTCGATATCGTGAAGCACTCTCCTTCAAATATTTTGCATAAAATTTCGCCACCTGGGATTGTAGATATTTTTGAAATTTCTTATTCCTTACTATCTCCAAAATATTTAGATAGAAGTCAGTTTCTGGGATGATAGATGTGGTCGTCACTGAGCGTAAAATTGGCACTATAAGGGAGGTGATCAGGATTTTCCTCTTCAAATTTTGGAATATTTTCCATAATGCATATACCCATGTATGGACGTACATTACAGTGAAGCAGAAGAACTTCGGTAGCTAACTTTGTCGACTTTGAATGACATGCTGCAATTTAGAAAGTGTTTTCCAATAGATTTTTTTTATGTAACAGTTATTTAAGGTTCTATAAAATCAATCATAAATGCATTCCTTTGATTCAGGATACAGTTGCCATGATTTTTCTTTGAAACTAGATTTATTTAGGCTTTCCGATTTTTTCGAACAGGAATGGCGCCACTGCATGAATTGTTTCGTAGGAAATCCACGAAAGATATTCATTACTCGCTCGTAATTAAGGTGACCAAGAAAAGCAATTGCAAATGCCATTTTACAATCTTCCTCATACTCAACAACTTTGTCCTAGAAAGCTGTGGAAATTCCAGAGAAAGTTTGCTTATTGTAAAGTCATGATTGTCTCATTTTTTCATTCTAAGGCCTAGTTAGTTCGCCATTTTCTGCTACTCGTGAACATTTGAACGACTTTCCTTAAGACCTTCCTATTGCGGTATGTTCATACGTTTCAGTTGAGGTTGAATTTCAGTAATAATTGTGTCTTGTTGCGTTTAAAAATCTAGTCATTGATTTAATTTGTTGTAGCCACATTCATTTTAATGTAGCCTCTTAGGAAGGCAGAATAAAATGAACTGACGGCAATATTGAGGTTGAGTTCTCAATAAATCAATTATCGCAACTACGCATATTTAATGAAGTAAGTACAACATTACCATTTTCAGCGCCTATATTCCTACAAAGAAATAACTTATTGTTAGTGGAAACAACACGAAAACTTTTCAACTTTAATACGTTATTGAGAAATACCGTCAATGGTCACGTAATTTTAACGTTAACGTACAACTTAGTGCAGCTTGCCCGCAAGTTCCCTATTGCTTTCAATTCCGTCAACACTGTGTTGCACCATATTCATGATGAAACTTTTCGTTTTCGTAGAAACTTTTTTTTGTCATAATTACAATAATTCTCCCGAATACATGAAACGCTTATCAGTTGTATAGGAATCGGCGATTATTACATTGTCAATCATCGTATACACTTCAAGCTGTCACTATTGTTTTGTTAACATGTGTAAAGATTTTTTAGATTTTGGTGCAAAACCGTTTAAATGTTGACTACTTTTATATACATACATTAATCGTAGTCGCCTCTTTTTGAATTTTATATTCAGTGCGATAACTAAGTAATCTAAATTATTAAATTTGTGACTAACTAATATTAGCAAAGTAGAACTTTAATTTCGAAAACAATGAATGATGTAATGTCATTTTTTTCATCTAATTTTTGGATAATCGCGTGCGTTTAAGAAAAGGACATCATTTTCCTTCCTAATAAAACACCTACTTTTTAGGGTATAGTAATTCGATGTGTTTTATACGCCCCTCACGTCTCTATAGGATCCTATATGGTACAGATCGAAGGCTTGAGGGCTCATGTTATCATCCTCAACACATCTTCCTCTGTTAAACTTCTCAATACTATCTACAACTATCCAATTAAATTTAAAATACCCGCCAAAAAGATAGTGTAGAGCATTGACTTACCGACAGCGACGTATATCAAAAGGTAACGATTATATTCAATGTACTTAACAACATATTTGTCATCATCGATGTTTACACTCCTCCTGGTTTGAAGAAGTAATGTCTTCTTTTGTAACGCCTTCTTAATAAAACCCGTAAATACAATATGTATATTATATTTATAGTTACTTACAAAAATACACTAAATATACAGAATGACGAGTTGACCCGCTCATTGACAAATTGAAACTCACTATACCTTAGTCCGTGTGATGTAGGCAGTAATTCATACTTCAAGATATGGCTGTTGCGGGGAATAGTAACACCTTCATATGTATAAGTCGCTGCCTACAATATCCGAACTGTAGTATAACACATAGGCTGAAAAGTCCCGGGCCTAACAAAGAAAACACGGTTTTTTTGGTTCAATATTAGCTGTATTCATCAACGTAATCTCCATCAAGAACAACACAATCATTCCAGCGCCGCTCTAATATTTCAATACCACTTTTGTAGAAGGATTTATCTTTTGCCTCAAAATAGGCCTCAGTTTCAGCGATAACCTCTTCATTCGTGCGAAATTTCTTACCGGCGAGCATTTTTTTGAGGTCTGCGAACAGCCAGTAGTCGCTGGGAGCCAAATCTGGCGAATACGGTGGATGTGGGAGCAATTCGAAGTTCAATTCATGTAGTTTTGCCATTGTTTTGATTGACTTGTGACACGGTGCGTTGTCTTGATGAAACAAAATTTTTTTCTTTGCCATATCCGGTCGTTTCTTTGCAATTTCGGCCTTCAAACGCTCCAATAACGCTATATAATATTCACTGTTGATGGTATTTCCTTTCTCAAGATAGTCGATGAATATTACACCACGCACATCCCAAAATACCGAGGCCATAACCTTTCCAGCCGATTGTTGTGCTTTTGGGCGCTTTGGACGAAGTTCACCAGTTGCTGTCCACTCAGATGACGATCGATTTGATTCCGGAGTGAAGTGATGGATCCATGTTTCATCCATTGTCACATATCGACGCAAAAATTCCGCTTTGTTACGTTTAAACATGGCCAAACACTGCTCAGAATCATCAACACGTTCTTGTTTTTGGTCAACAGTGGGCAAACGCGGCACTCACTTTGAACAGAGCTTTCTCATAGTCAAATGCCCATGCAATATAAAGCCAATACGTCCTTTTGATATCTTTACGATGTCAGCTAACTCACGCAACTTCACTTCACACATATCATTCAAAACGATTTTATGGATGATGTTTTCTGGTGTTACCGCCTCATTTGGACGTCCACTGCGTTCTGCATCATCGATGTCTCTACGACCACGTTTGAAGTCAGCAAACCAACCTTTTATTGGTGTTTCTGATGGAGCGGAGTCCCCATAACACTTTTCAAGCCATTGCTTCGGTTGAACGGTATTTTTTTCCCATCAAGAAGCAGTGTAAAATTAAAACACGAAATTGTTTTTGATCCATTGTTTTGAAAATAACAAAAGTAGCGTGACTCTTAGCACAATAATTCATAAACTAATGAATAGAATATCATGAAATTTTAACAGCTGTCTTTTGAAAGTTAGTACTAACTGAGAGAAAGGTGACTGCAATTAAACTAGAGTCATCTATGTGTTAGGCCCGGGACTTTACAGCCCATGTGTTAGTTACTGTTAGTAAGTGAATACAAGTTAACTTGCTCTGGACAAGTTGTAACCCCATTCGCTTATGATGTATAGTTGGAGCGATTTGTTGTTCTCTTGGAGCTATGTGTTCTCTACTAAAATTGTGGAATTTGGCCAAAACAAGCCCCGGTTTGTAATATCGATAGTTACAGAATTACCTGGGTGCCTTTGCAGTAATGAACATGCTAGATAATTACCGATGATGTCATAGAAAGTGCAGCAATAATACCCTAAATTAGAATGGAGAAATAATTTGCTAGTGATTAATAAAAAACTAAATAGGGAGTGTTCGGTACAAAATTCTATTTTAAATTTGTATTTTTCAATGTTGAAATCGTTTAATTTTACTTTATATTTCGTTGTGTAAATAAATCTGAATATGTTATATGCTATTCTAGCCAAATTACGATGGAATATCTATGTAATTTGTATTACATAATTTCGGGTAGGAAACGTTAATGGAAATCCCAGCAATTACGCCAGTATACTAAATTAACGTTGTATTGATATTACCCTTTCATTATGCTAATTGTACGTTTAGTTAATATTTCGGGGAATATTGCTGTGCTTTCTAATTACTACTGCGTGTCTTCATCACCACATGTCCATAATTTCCACCATTCACTGTCGATGAATCAAACTTTAATAAATTCACCAGCAGCGACACGAGCAAAAAATATGATGAGAATTATGGAAAATAAAGATAGATTAGGATCAGATCCTTCTAAGCAACATAACTTCCGCTTGACATATCATCAGTAAACACACTTTGGTTTTAAAATAAATAAATAAGTTCTGAAATCAAATACATTGAAATGCATAGATTTGCTGATACTTCACATAAATCATATGGAGCATGATTTACCTTAAGTCGTTAAACGTTAAAAGTCAAGCTTGTATTAAATTATTATTATACTCTAAATTCAGATTAAGTTCCTCTCCTCATTGCAGCTTAAACTAAGTACAGCACGTTTGTTAAAACGATTCTTTGCAAAGATTAGAGATGGTATCAGGTTAAAAATGTAAAACGTTTACTTCTGGAATAGCACCACAATAGTTTTGTCTTGGTCAGGTACAACTCCAAAAGAATTGATCAAGTGTAAACTGCGGAGGAATGGTCCTTCATGGTGGAAGAATGATTGTGGATGGTCTGAAACGCCAACGGTTTGAAGTTAAATATTCGAATGATGCAAATTCAAGAAAACTCTAATTTCGGTATTTTTAATAAACACTCAAGGCATAGTTGCTTTATGCATTAAATTTTACAGAAACACCATGACTGATTGATTATGCAAAATAATAGGAGAAATAGGCAACGGAAAATTTAATAAACTATTAGATGGATTATTAAGCCTCTAACGATAAGCTCAAACATCTTCTTTGAAGATGAATGCCTTCGAAAAGTCAAGATCTTTACCCAAACATTCTCATTCGCTTTCAGCAAACTCATTTCTGGATTGTGATGGTTTTTCGTGCGTGGATGGCCGTTTGGATAGGGCTAAACTGCTTTACGATCAAATGCATTCAATAATTCTCAAACCGAATCATATTTTTATTATTTTAAATGAGCATCACATCAGTTTCACGCAGGCGCTCTATCTATCCCAAACCAATTTCATTAAGACAATGCTTTTGGATACTAAGCGGAAGATCATCAATTCGATACCCATAAAGAACTTTTGGGCTACATGTTTTCGCGCAAATTTGATTAATATTATTAAAAGAACGGCTGGTCTACGTCCATAACTCATAAACTCTTTGAAAAGACAGACATCACAGCACGGTGTGTGTAACGTAACACATTCGAGTATATTTCAGAAAAAAAAATATTAGGTGGCATTTCACCAAAATAACCATATGATGGCAGATTATGACAAGCTGTTTCCTTATTCACGATTTCACATAATCGCTTTTGGCAGAATCAAGTCACAAGTTATACAGGATTCTTGGAAGCGATGGTCAAACGTGGACCTGCACGAGTTAAAGCAGCGCGCCAAGTGTACTGAGAATAATGAATAATAATCATCCGAAACTGCGTACTAGTTGCATGAGTATGCTGATGTTTTGTTTTCAGTTACATGAAGCGTTACGAGCACCCCAGAAATTCCATGCGGTTGAAATCTCCTCGTAGTTGCATGAGTCTGCCGATGTTTCGTTCTCAGTTGCATGGAACTTCTTCTGGGGTGCTCGTAATGCTTTATGCAATTGAGAGCGAAGTGTCGACAGACTCATGCAACTACTACGCGGTTTCAACCCGAAAACCTAAATTCTTTAAATCAAACTGAATTATATGATTGGGTTGGATTATCAGGCAGTGTGACGAAGAAGAGGGTATCGCTCGCATTATTACTGTGAGAATCACTATTGGAGAAACTACAAGAGCAATTCAACTCGCGGATGTTCTACCAATAGACATCAGTTAAGCTAGTTATAGTTGAAGCACAGCCATCTTTCAATATTAACGAGGTGTTTGGTTAGGTGTAAAATATCCGTTAAGGGGCCTAGTATAGAGTGATATAGAACAAGAAATAGAGACAATGATATGAAAAATTTTGTCATAATAATTTTGTTCCCGGAATTACATATTGGTTTGAATGTCTCGGTGCTACTCTTTTCTTAATATCTCACTAATTTTCCGCTAATATTCTAAAACAACTCCACACCCGAATAGGACCACCTCTGTATTCAATTATGTTTAAATTTTCTTACAAAAATTCTTGGCACTTTTTCAAAAATTTACATTCACTCTAGTCTAAATTCGTATAACCTCGTTCCAACACTTCACAAGAAGACTTAGTTTGCAATGATTGCTCTTACTTTATGTTCATAATATTGGTGTGAATATGTCTCCTAAATTTTTATCAAATGTCCAGCTTTCCATGAGTGGAAGTGTACATTTATACCTTCATCCTTCGTGTTATCAAGTTTAAACTTTCACTTCAATGAAATGTCAATACTTTCACCTGTAGTAGGAATATTGTATCAGAGAAAAATGCATTTTAGTTCTATCAATTTGTAAAATCATATTGGATACTCAACAATTGCCTAGTCAATAGTGATTGAACGATATTGATATCGATGTAATTCGTTCGCTACGTCGCTATGTCTTTGAGTTTGGTTTTTTTTAACGTTAGATAACATGCGTTTTTTTTGCGCCTATAACTATCTTTCATAAGTATCGAAACAACACTCTTTTTTATCTAATATACCTATCTATCACCTTCTTAATGATTGTATCAACCATCTATAAAAGTAGCAAAGCTTATCAATTAGAAGAAATCGGCGCGATCTTCGCCTATCGTTCTTATCGAAAAATCTAACATACCACAATAATTAAATTTTGAAGTGCCACTACTCATATGGTTAATAATAACTATAAGTATATATATATTTCGCTGGATATTGGCTACTGTTTATTTTAAAATTCACCAGACACGATAGATATTAGTTTTAAATAGTCTGCGATAAATACAATATCAAACAATGCACAATAAAGTCGATTATTGAACTTGCATTGTGTAAAATAAAGAATCGCATCCTGTAATAAAAATATGCATCGTGTATTCTGTGTGCTTAATATAGCAACGGTCTGCGTTAAATGATATGTTGGATTCAAACAAGTCATTTTAGTCAGGAGTCTTTGCCAATATCCTCACGGACGCTGTCTTTGATGGAAGTAAGTAATTAGTTGTCGATAGCACGTCAGTACGGCCACAGAAGGTCGCGGAGAGTTGGATAAACAATGAAGGGTTGCAAACATTTGCACTACACTCATGGTCCTCTTTTAATATCCATTAGACGGCCGAGAAGCGGGTCCGTCCTTGATTGTCGGCAATAACGTTTCGGCTAATCTTGACGGCGACTTTGATGTGTAGATGCCACGTGGCACGCGAGAAGAACATCGGTGTTTTCAACATAAGTGGAGAGAAGATAATTTTGTAGTGATTGGAACTGTGTAGAAACGCCAGAACCTCTAATTGTAAAAAGAGTTTGAAGAATTTTTTTGAATCCAATATGTTGTTGCTACTTTATTTGAGGCAATATTTATGAAGTTTTTAGCTACTTTAAATAATAATATGGTTTTGAGTCACAATCCTCTATCTTCCGGTGTATTGTACGCCCATGGTGTATACCACAATTTGTGCCCTGTACGAGGGCAACTTGAAATGTTTCCAGAATCGACTCGATATACTTTTTGAAACGGTGCTCCGTTCTCTTCAAGCCGTCGGAAAAGTAGGATGTTTCTAGGTCTGCAAAATAGCCATCTGTAGCGACGATGACCTCATCATTTGAGGCAAATCTCTTTCCTCCCAGTGAATTTTTCAGGTTTCTCATTTCATCGTTGGTAGCAGTTTTTGGGTTCGTCACTTGTGCTTATGCGCCCACGTTTGAACTCATTCACCCACTGATAGTCGAAAATGATGGAGTACATACATAAATGTTTTATCACTGCACGAAATTCGATTTTATCCATTTTAGCGAAACTGCCAGACTTGCTACACAAAACACACACTTAAACAACAACTATTGACAGTAGGCGCCTGAAATTTGACAGTACATATAAAAATGGTTGCCCTTGCTGACCAGTGAATCCACATCAATCTTCGTGCGCCATCTCTTGCCGATTCCGGAAACATTTCAAGTCGTTCTCGTAAGGCAGCTTACAGTTAGCAGGTTGAATATTTAGTCAGTAGAAATATTAAACTGTAACGCCTTTTTATTCTTAAGCAGAAATAAAATGCGTAATGAGTGATATTTGTTGCCTAAAGTAGCTGTTCAGGATTCCTAAAGGCATATTCCAGAAAATTTCCCATTAACTTCTCGTACAAAAAATGTTGAACAATTATTATGTAAAACGAAGCGGTAGGTGTAAATATGAATATGAATTACAAAAAATATATATATTCATGTACGCGTTGGTTTTTATGCAAAACCGTGCTCATTGTTCATTCAAAGTAACTATCGATATAATTCGATAATTAATCATACTTTCATATTCTTATAAATAACGGATGTAATGGTGTAGTAACAACATTCTAATGAATGCATTATTCTAATGATATAATGGTAGGCTGATTAACCGCGCTAGAAGTGATTTTAAACACCTAGAACTTTCGTAATAATAAAAATTTTAATTTGCATTCAATTAATAGGTTATTAATTACTGGAGCAATTTGTTATGAGTTGTATATGTTAATTATCGCCTGTATTTTTTATTCCATAACATATTTCATTGGCTTACTAGAATATACCAGGTTTTCATAACAGACATCGATGAAATTGTTTTGATTAACAAGTACATAAGTGTGAGGATTTAGAGAGAGATAATGTTAATTTGATCGAAAACATCTGCTCATGGGAAATTAGTTAAGAAAATTGCAATGAACAAGATGATAATGGAAAAAAAATGGAATGCACATGGTAAAAAGTTCAATTCGCGCGAAAGTTTACACGTTTCTACGAATGCATAATCAAAACTATAAACTCTTTCAGGCACACTTGTGGAGATAACATTCTAATGCTACTAATATACAAAATAATATGAATGGAGTGACGTGAGGATTTTTTATTATTTAAGCGAAAACTGTATTCTATTGATGCATGTCAGTAAGAGAATATGCTTTGTCAATTCAACCAACCAATCTGGTTTTTCCATGTCACCTTGAAACTTGCTTCTTACACTCAGCGAAATTTCTATACTTCCATATGAACTTTTGAACAGAATGTTTGGTTTTCTCAATATCTTTGGAAAATTATGCTGGACTACAGAGAAATATAAATCCAAGAGAAAAAATAACGTTAAAAAAAGTTATTACGCTTTATTCAGGGAATAATGGTAACTCAAAACAAGAAAAATTTCTATAGATCCATCAACCCAAGACTAATAAATAAAATAAACAAATAAATACTTATTGTTCTTTCTAAACTTAGTAGTGAGTGCTAGGATCCTCTATTCAAAATAACTTCAAACATGCCGGTCTTCATACTGTCTTATCAATTTGGTCAATGTTGAAATGGAAACACCTCGTTATAGCAGATTTTAGTTCTTTGACTCTATCGTATTCTTTATTATTGGCCAATATTCCTCCTTCCTAAGATTTTCGATTGGGTTAAGATCGAGCGGGCAAGCAAGCCATTGTAATAAATTGATTTCGCTTTGATGAAACCACTCTGTTTGTTTGGAATTGTTGATAGCTGCATTCCCTTGCTGAAATATCCAGTCTTGCGTCTCCAATTGTTCACCAAGGGTTTCAAGGATTTGAAACTTAAACAAGTTGAAGAAAATATTGTTCAAGAAGCATAACAATTCCAATTTGTCTAGTCCCTGGTACAAAGAAGAAGGTGACTTTTCTGACTGTTTTCAAATATATGTCAGCGAATATTAGAAATTATTGCAAATTTGTGAAGAACATGAAGATAACATTGATTCAACGATTTTTAAAGAGGCTTTGAATGTTCCAATTAAAACAATGACTCTTTAAAATTAATGAAGCCAGCCTCCGTGATATTTCACAAAAGTGCGCTGAAACTTGGTCAGTTATTAAATTGAATCACATCCATTCCACAAAACAATGTTTTCGCAAAAATATTGCAAAATGTAAGGCAAGGAACAGCTCTTCACGGGACTATGCCCTGATGACTACGTCAGTAGACATGCTACCGCAACGTCATAATATCAAAATTACACACACATTGGAAATATTACGAACTTTTGAACAGAATATCTTCGGCATATCTTCTGTCTTATGCATCGAAGTTAAAGCTGAACCACAACGTAACACAAATACAGGAGCAATAACATTAAGAAAAAATCATACAATTTTCACAGCTCCATAGCATTTCCAGAAGTTGTATATACGAATCAGAATTCATTCGCGTAGAATAGAACATATAGGGGTGTTATTGTTATGGGTAAAAGCCAAACCATTACACTAGCCCCACCAAAATTTCGGCTCATCTCACCTTCAGTGTTCTTGGGTAAATCGTGCCAATAATATTTTAAACCATCGGGTCCGTCTAAGTTAAATCGCTTCTCGTCAGAAAATATGACGTTGTTCTACTCGTGATCCCATCCCAACAGATTCAACTTGTACAGGAATTGAGGCCACACGATCACCGTTCGAGCAGCACGTGAATGGGCCGAAGGAAACATTGCTATTGATTCACAATTTTATTTGAAAATTTTGTGATGCAGCACACTTTTGGTTAAATGGCTATGTTAATAAACAGAATTGCCGCATTTGAAGCCATGATATTCCACAAGTTACTGTCGAAACACCGTGACATACAAAAAAGTCACCGTTTGGTGCGCTTTATGGACCGGTGGGATCATTGATCCATATGTCTTCAAAAATGATGATGACTAGAACGTACTGAGACAGAATTGCTAACTCTTTCGGACCTTAATTGGAAGGCATTAATGTAGCAGACATGTAGTTTCAGCTGGACGGCACTACAATTAATTTACTGAAAGAAACATTTGAGGAACGATTAATTTCACGAAATGGGCCTATTAACTCGCCACCTCTTCCATGCGATTTGACGTTATTAGATTATTTTCTCTGGGGATATGTAAAGTCGCACGTCTATGCCGATAAACCAAAATTGAGCACTTGGAAGCCAAGATTCTGCGACTTATTGTCAAAATACAGTCTGGTTTCATTCATATTCAAACATTAATCCCATAAAATGATCTTTTAAATAAAGCCAATTTGATTATTAAAAACATTTTCCTGTGTTGTATTTCAATTTAAAGTTCTTCGCCTTTAAAAAACACATCCGTTATCTACTCCATAAAAGATAATAGCTGTATGGTGACACTGAAGTACAATATAAGCGTATTTAACTAGGAACTGTCAGTTGAATTATAATGTTAAGAATATCAAGCTTTGAGAATATGATTATCGAAAAACCGGGAGAGCACAACAGCAGACTTTGTGGTGGTTTAAATTAGTTCAATGAATAATTGATTAATTAGCTTTGAATTTGGGTTTTAAATATTACCAACTTGTCACCATAGTTTAAGTACAAATAAAAAATTGTATTCAACGTCGTAAAACAAGACCATTTTTCGATGAAGCACCTTTCACTTCGCTTATAATTTGTTTCCATTAATTTTTTTCCACAACCAACATTCCAACCACAATAAGTACGTAATTGTTTCTTATTGTTTTATTACAGGTACATTATTTACTCAGAATACGCAGACTTTAATTATGAAAAATTAGCTTAAGTAATTATTATAATTAAAAGACTTATTACGCAAATTAGCGTCCGCCGATGTAGCGGAGGCATCCATTCACACTGCAGCTTGCAGGACCTATTAAAACGAAGAAGGTTGTGCAAGAGGTACATATCTACCGCAGCATATATTAAAATATGTACTCATTTATCTACCACCGTAAAATGATAAATATACCCATATACAAACCGCATTATTTGCGTCCATAACGTCAGCTTTATTAAATATTTTGACATTCGGAGACCGAGTGGCGTGAAGCTATTACATCACGTGAATTCTTAAAAGATCGCAGCTCTAGTTCTTATGTACTTCTATCTTTTTTTCGTCCATAACAGTTGTCGTTGTGATTAATTGGACATCGTCCAACGATGAGGAAAAGCTGGATTAACTCTCACGCCCATATGCAGCCGGTTTTTCAGCGTATTTGTTCAATTCATACTTCAACATTTACATAAGCTAATTAATATACACACATATGGATTGCTTATGCACTCATTAGATATTTATAGAAGGTTTTACTACAGCGTTACACAAAGTTTAATATCATTCCTTTGCCCCTTTTTAAATAAATTAACTAAATTAAATGACATAATAAGTATGTGTATACATATTTCAAAACTAAGTCAATGATACTACAAACTAGTTTAAACGTACCCCATGGGCAAAACCTGTTTGTTTTTTAAATAAACAAAAATGTTGTTTCAAAATGCTGAATACACTCAGCGAAATTTCTGTAATTCCACAAAATTAGACAGACATCCTACGAAATCAGGCATTACCTTTCAGCATAAAAGAACCTCTAAACATCTTCTTAATATATATATATATATATATATATATATATTAATGAAAATATTATATTAATAAATAATATATATATTTTCATACCAGTTAGAGAGACAAGGACAAAACAAAAATAAATTGCTATAAATAAGCAGAGTTTTCAAACCTAGCTAAGCAAATTGGGCGATTCCATCATCTCATCAACAATTTTATAAAGTTGGCCAATTCCTATGGCAAAAACTAACTCGAAGGCACGCACCGCTCATCGGTATTGTATATTGTAATATACGATTTACGATAGCGGCTTCTGATGCCCAAATGGTCAGACTTGTGTTACTGACAATTTTGATTCGTGATTTACAGACAAATATAAATTCGGCTACATCTTGGAGATTCAAATTCTTCTATTTGGTAAAGTATTCTTTGGTTGCAATTTGACAAACTTCATCTTGTATGATTGGTCATGGTTGAAAGTCTAGCGCTATCATTTCAATAAGGCTATTTGTCTATAGCCTTAATGTTGATCTCTGGTAATTCCGACGACAGGGCCTGCAGTGTATCAGAAACTATAGAAACAATTTCAGATACGAAGCTATCAAATATGTCACTCGCATGTTTGCGACCAATATGAGCACTCATATTTTCACCGCCGAATTTTTCAAAATAACCCAAAACTGATGAACTTCGTTTTCGCGAATCCATTTTTTTTAAATATGTACTTGTACTATTTATGCACCAAACCCTTTGCTAGTTTTTAAAACAATGATACTAAAAAATTGCCAGCATTCGGTATGTCTGATACATTTCCTTAGATACCATTGGATATAATTGTTTGTAAATAAATTTATAAACTACAAGAAGCAGATCCTTTGGCAATCTGACACAGTGTTGATTTTCTTTTGTTGTTCTTTTGTAGTTAACAGTGCGCTGTGTAAGCACTTGTATACCTGCATATACACACGATTATTTTTTATTTAATACGAGGACGACCTGAAATGTTTCCGGAATAGGCAAGTGAAGTGGATTCACTGGTCGGCAACTGTCAAAATTTCAAACGTCCACTCTCATTAGATGTTGTTTAAGAGTGTGTTTTGTGTAGCAAGTCATCCGGTTTCGCAAAAATTGATAAAATCGAATTTCGTGTAGTGAAGTGAATGGTTGGGAAAACTGCTACAAAAATTCGAAACATTTTACTAGAGGTTCACGGCGGATGCACTCCATCACTTTCGACCATCAGCTTCTGGATAAGCGACTTCAAACGTGTCCGCACAAGCACAAGCGACGAACCACGCAGTAGACGCCCAAAAAATCGCTACCAATGATGAAATGGACGACAAGATTCATGATGTCCTGAAGCTAAAAGAGATAGCAGAGGCAAATTTTGGGTATGAAAAAGCTTTCGACGCGAATGGTACCGCCGGAGCAAAAACGAAAGCGGGTGACCGCTGTGTCTGACCAAGATCCAACGCATTTACAAAGGATTTTTTCAAGCGTTTCGTAAGCGTGGATGAGACTTGGATTCACCACTACTTACCGGAGATCAAGAAACAGTCGAAGCAGTGGGCTTTTCCGGGCGAATCGGCTCCGAAAAAAGCAAAGGCTGTTCCATCGGCCGGAAGGGTCATGGCGACCATTTTTTGGGATTCCCAAGGAATGGTCCTCATCGACTATCTGCAAAAGGGAAGGACGATCGCGGGGTAATATTACAGCAATCTGTTGACCCGATTCGATGGAATATTGAAGGAGAAACGGCCGCGTTTGTAGTGGAAAAAAGTACTTTTCCACCACGACAATACACCGGCTCATTCATCCCGCATCGTCGTGTACAAATTGAACGAGTTGCGCTACGAATTAGTGTCTCATCCTCCATATTCACCGGATCTAGCCCAGAGCGACTTTTCCCTATTCGCAAACCTGAAAAAATCACTGGGAGGAAAGGGATTTGCCTCAAATGAGGAAGTCATCGTCGCTACAGATGGCTATTTTGCAGACCTCGAAACATTCTACTTTTCCGAAGGCTTGAAGAGACTGGAGCATCGTTTGGTCTTCGAGGAGACTACATCGAAAAATAAAAATGAAAAACCATAGCAATACCGTGTCGATTCCAGAAACATTTCAGGTCACTCTCGTAATATCTATAGAATTTTGGATCTCATTGACATTAGCAGCACATAACGAAGTTAAAAGACGAGCTATATAGGCCGTAGACTGGAATCGTGATAAAAAATCTATCTTTAAACATAATCATCAGCCGTGCTAGGAGCGTCAGAAACAAGCGTTTATTTTAAACGGACGATTCAAAAACAATAACCCATTTATATAGGTACATATATACGTTCGTTGGTATATATAATATACATTTGGTTAGCCTGATGGCGCGAAAAGTTTTCGATTTGTTTTTATTTCAACCTCGTAACTTCTTAACGAATACTTTTATGGAAATGAATGATCCATTCGGCAAAACTACTCTGTTTCGAAAACTACTTTTGCATTCGGTTAGCGAGTGAGCATTTGTTTGTCTTTACCGAACGATATCTTCATTCGATTCGCCCATCACTAATATTCATTAGAGAAGGCAAAAAGTTATGTACGTTAATGTATGTAATATTATATACCCGACACATTAAAACAAAAAAGAAACAACAGTAATGCATTTGTAAGAGAGAGCATTTTATCGGGGATTATCATTCGAATACTGTGTAAATATGTAAGCCAGATATATAACGACGTTGTATCTACGCGCGATGTGTATAAATCGAACATCTGGTTTCTGATTATTATGACCCGATACCGTATAATTATTAATAATTATAGCGGCTTAATGGACGGCGGGAAACCTTTTCATGTCGCTGATCCTCGCCTATTTAGAAAATACTATTTATCTGCGTGTGTACGGCGTGGTATATGGAACGGTAAACAAAATCACTGGTATAACAGCGTGTCGTACGGGAAACCTCAAACGCGGATTAACCTAACGACGACAACACAAAAGCGAACTCTAAAAAGCTTTACGGCGATGACGATAACAAATATATGCATACATACAGTCCGCGGCAAAATTAAATAGACCCCAGATCGAGGTTGGGAAATGGAATTGTACTTTGTACTACAGTTTGACGTCTTCCGTATTGACGTATGGTCATTCTCCTCATGCTAGGAGAAATGCTGTAAGAAGCCTCGATGGACAGACAGAAAACTCCAAAGAGTGATTGAATAAAACTGCTACGGACCGTTATTCCACAAAGTATCGCGAAAGCACTGCAACACGGAATTAAAAACCAAAACGATTTAATAATTGTTTCGACAATAATGCAAGAGCGTGTCATTATCCTGTGCAGTAAGGGGATGCCATTACCTACGACAGTGGGTCACACTAATGCGCCCTACGACCGTTTATCCTGTCACCGTGAAGCACCAGGAAACGGTGGAAGCCGTCCATCCACTGAAGTAACTAACGGGAACGTCAAAGTTTCCAGTGAGAGGATCGTCAAAGATCCAAGGTTGTCTCGGATAATAATTAGGAGGCTCGTCAAATTCAAGTCAGGACTTCGGAGTTATCGTCACCAGACAGAAAGAAAAAGAAACATCTTGGAGAAAAGGAAGTGGAAATGTAAGGAACTCCGCTTTATATTGGCACGCCTCCGTGGCGGCTTCTTTTCCGAAGAGAAAATCTTCTCTGTGGAGCCAGAGCTGAATAAGCAAAATAGACGTATACTTGTGCAAGAAATTAAATTTGCGAATACGGGAGGTCGTGCTGTTGGTCGCATCACCACACGCCATACATCGTGATTTGGGCACCCATCACCCACATCAGTAAATCCTCGCTTGTTCTCATTGACCAAGGGATCAATATTAACCAACGGGTGCGTACTGGAAAATGTACTTCTCCGCTAGACAAGAATCGCTCATTTTGCTTCCAACAAGATTCTGGTCCAGCACACAAGGCAGAATCCATCCCTCCGACTTCATCACTCCCCAAGAATGAGCCCCATACTCCCGCAATTTGAATCTCCTCGATTTTACCGTCTGAGGATATCTTCAGTCCAAGGTCAAGTTATACCCGAATGCGGATGTCCTCAAGCGCACCCTCGAAACAATGTAGAATGAATTGAATGATGACTACATGGGTACCACATAGCCAAGAATCTAAGGGCTTGTGTAAAGGCAAAAGCTTTTTGCGATAAATATCGTTGAGCAAATCGATTGTATCTGAATTAATTCTATTCTAACCATAGAAATATTTTTGCAAGACTTTCGCGCAACCCTGTATCATAAACTTCGAGAAGATTAGGGAGTTAAACAATAATAAATATTTTATTAAGGCACGAGAAAGACAAATATGCGTTGGCATCTAACAAATCTTCAAAGAAAATAATAGAACTATCAGTTTTTTACGTATTTCATAAACATGCAGATGATAATCGTAATAACCCGATTCATACTCTTTACAAATAGAAAAAACTTTTTCATTGGCAATCGATACAATTAAATAAAATTTTCCGAAAACTGGAAGAAAATCTGGTAATTTTAAGAAGACAAAACTATTAGGAGAATATTGTAACCCATTCATTTTTACCCAGGAAACAACATAACTTCCCATAATATTTTCTCCTACAAGATTACAGAAAATTTCGAATTCCTCGCTATAATCGCTTTCCACATTCAAAAGTCCATTGGCCGACACAGGACTTGATTGGTAATAAGCTAGGACAATACTAGCCACCTTTTGTTATTATTCTAATCTGTAGTGACGAACACCTGTTTATATTAGATTTATGAAGTTTCAATGGCATATTTCTTGTGTGATTCCAACATTCAACATTTTAATGTGTATGTGTGAGTAATATTTAATCATCACAATATTGCTGTTTGCGGTCCTCGCAATATAGCATAATAAACTAAACTACACTTTATATCAGCGCATTTTCGACGTATCGATGGACGTAATTGTGAGTAAGGGGAGGATGAAATAAGATTTCTATAAGTTAACAAACTCGAGAAATATGCGATTGTGTCAGTATGCTATCTCTGTCTAACGGTGCTCTCTACTCTTTTTTAACTACTATTATAAAATCATATCCCCACATCGATCTTTTCAGTTATATATAGTACATCGTTGCGTTATTCATTTCAAATGAAGCCGGTGTTCTATTCATTTTCCAGTCTCCCAGAATGCAATCCAAAGCTCGCAGCTGTTCACCAGAGAAGAAAATTTACAAACAAATAACGAATTAACAGCATGTAACACATGGGCTGAAAAGTCCCGGGCGTAACACATAGATGACGCTAGTTTTATTGCAGTCACCTTTCTCTCAGTTAGTACTAACCTTCAAAAGACAGCTGTTAAAATTTCATGATATTCTATTCATTAGTTTGTGAGTTATTGTGCTAAGAGTCACGCTACTTTTGTTATTTTCAAAACAATGCATCAAAAACAATTTCGTGTTTTAATTTTACACTGCTTCTTGATGGGAAGAAATACCGTTCAAGCGAAGCAATGGTTTGAAAAGTGTTATGGGGACTCCGCTCCATCAGAAACAACAATAAAACGTTGGTTTGCTGACTTCAAACGTGGTCGTAGAGACACCGATGATGCAGAACGCAGTGGACGTCCAAATGAGGCGGTAACACCAGAAAACATCAAAAAAATCTACAAAATCGTTTTGAATGATCGAAATGTGAAGTTGCGTGAGTAGGCTGACATCGTAAATATATCAAAAGAACGTATTGGCTTTATATTGCATGAGCATTTGGCTATGAGAAAGCTCTGTTCAAAGTGGGTGCCGTGTTTGCTCACTGTTGACCATAAACAAGAACGTGTTGATGATTCTGAGCAGTGTTTGGTCATGTTTAAACGTAACAAACCGGAATTTTTGCGTCGATATGTGACAATGGATGAAACATGGATCCATCACTTCACTCCGGAATCAAAACGATCATCATCTGAGTGGACAGCAACTGGTGAACCTCGTCCAAAGCGCCCGAAAGCACAACAATCGGCTGGAAAGGTTATGGCCTCGGTATTTTGGGATGTGCGTGGTGTAATATTCATCGACTATCTTGCGATGGAAATACCATCAACAGTGAATATTATATAGCGTTATTGGAGCGTTTGAAGGCCGAAATTGCAAAGAAACGACCGCGTATGACAAAGAAAAAATATTGTTTCATCAAGACAACGCGCAGTGTCACAAGTCAATCAAAACAATGGCAAAACTACATGAATTTAACTTCGAATTGCTCCCACATCCATCGTATTCGCCAGATTTGGCTCCCAGCGACTACTGGCTGTTCGCAGACCTCGTAAGAATGCTTGCCGGTAAGAAATTTCGCACGAATGAAGAGGTTATCGCTGAAACTGAGGAATATTTTGAGGCAAAAGATAAATCGTTCTACAAAAGTGGTATTGAAATGTTAGAGCGGCGCTGGAGTATGGAACATATGGAACTAACTGTTACCTGGTAGTCATGGAAATTCCCATAATGTTTCACAAATGTTGTATAAATTATTTGTTTCTTTTTAATATCCTCCACAAGTTATGTTTGTAAAAAATTCTGTCATGCTTTACAAAAATTAATTCAAAATAGCAACATTTCTTATAGATCCATTAATTAACACAAAACGGATAAATAAGCATCTGAAATCTACGATTCTAGCCTACCTTGATTATGCTCTTTATTCCTAACAAGTTCAACAATTCGTTTCTTCATACTGCTTATCAAATTGTTTATTTTAGTACTTCATGTTACTTTCCGAAATAATTTACATTAACATTTTGGTAACTCAAAGAAGCATGAGAGTATTAAATAAAGTTTAGGCGTTATCGTTTAAAAAAAGCACCAATGACTTAACCACATTTGAGTGAACCACCCTGTATATTCAGATACTACATCGAACGTGAACTAAATTTTCCTGTAATGTATGTATTTACCTATTTATTTAATGTATTCCTTACTTTTTAGTCGCAGTGTATATACATGTATCCCCGCCTAGCACATGTTGTGTTTATTTTTAACTATATTAAATCTATATCAATCACACGGTCCGCTACGTTGTACCTAATATTGGATCTATGAATGTACACAGGCTCTCGCGTATCATATACAAGAGATATTTGAATTCGTTCGTTTCATCGGAATCGCGGGAATTTATCAGTCACAAAGCGAGAACAGATATGGGTCCTCGGATGATTGACAGCTTGCAGCTTTCGAACCTATTCGATTTATTCGCGTCTGCTATATAATTCTGCGGTGTTCTCTCTCTTTCGTTCCATTCCGTTTGGAAATGCTTTTTTTCGCACGCCGAAATCGGGTCGATATCTCACACGTTCAATATTGAAACGGGCATTTACACCACGTTAAATTGCGATACCCCATCGAGAGCATTTTTATCTACGTATTTGGAAGCGAACGCTTGGTTTTTGCGTGAAATGGGTTAATTATTTTTGAGCGCTTTTACCTAGTACGGTCCTGGCGTGTATATTTGCCTTTATTAAGTATTTAATCGTCTGGCGATTGGTAATATTGGGTAGATAATGTTGTCTAGATTATTTGTAGTCTAAAGTGCTGATTCTATCAGTTGGTGTCGTTATGTTGGCTGCTCGAGAACGAATTTAATTTTTTTTTGTAGTGGGTTTTTGTTAATAAGTTGCATTGGTCAGTAATATATCAACGATTTCTGTAGGTTAAATGAAATTTTAATAAAGATCTCAATGAATGAATGTCCTTTGAATCAATTGACATGTGATACGGGTTCGATTGCTAAATATTTAAAAAGAAGTCTGAAATGCGTGGTGGTACGTTTTCTAAATCGGGCGTAGTAAAAATTTAATTAATACAACACGTACGAGATATTTCTTATTCCCCATAGTTAGTTTCTATTTTATATAAATAGCCAACATTACTTGTAGATATATCGAATTCATTACAATATTTCCGTGCTCAATACAACCTTCTGCTTTAATCTCATATAAATCCTTACCTTTTTTGTGTAAACACCTTAACTTGTTAATTGATTCGGCAGACTCGTTTAACAAATCTCCAATTCTGAAGGTAATGTGCTTATAAGAAACGATCTTATTTGCTACCTTCTAGTAGTAATTTGTTATTTCCTGTTGCGTATTAGATTTACTACTATAGATCGTAGTAATAGTGAGCAAAATCGATGTTGGTTCCAGTTCTTTGGTTTTACTGCACTGATTGCCGCCTTTTTTTTCTTAAAGAAATAGCGTATCCTTATAAAACGTTATGCCAAATATGTATAATCCATACATATATAGTTTGCGATGCTGGTTATTTCAAGAAACATATGGCATTGGATTCTATAGTGATACTTTTGACTTTGATTAGTATATAACAGTACCTTTTTAACAAATAACAATTTAAGAGTGGTTTTGTTTGTGTAGGACAAGTCAATAAGAACTAATTAGTATCAGCATTGATTAACGTCTAACTTACAATTTTGACATTGTTGCTTTCTAATTTAATATTGCTGCCATGGTGGTAATTATAGGTGTTGTATACATTTTTTTGAATCTGTAATCCTTCTGTGGAGTATCTTGGTTGCAAGCAGAGGTTAGTTGGTTAATTTAAAGCCAGATTTGGTTTCCGTAAACTAAAAACTTATGGCGAAAAATTATCCATTAATCACAGAGCAATCCAGCCTTTTTTAGAAGCATTGAAAGAAAAAAATCAAAGGCTCTGGCCTTGCACCTGCACAAATTTATAATACAGATGAGGCCGTTTTATATTGGAAATTACTACTAGACCAAAGACTACTCCATTTTAGAGAAAACTCTTTTAGTTTTCGCAATAAGCGAAGGTTCTCACAAATTAGAACCACTAGTAATTAGAGAGGCAAAGTATCCAAAATCGTTTAAGAATGTAAATTTACGTATCGACTAAGTTTTTCTCGAAAAGCCTGGATGATTTCGGCGATATTCAGTGACTGGTTTAAACATTCTTTTATCATGCACGCCACGAATTATCATAAACTACGATATCTACCAGAAAAGCTTTATTTTTAGTTAACAATTCTACTGGACATTCAGGTGAAGAACTCACCATCGTATTTTTACCACCAAATGCCAATAGACCAGAATCCAATCTATTTAACTAAGTTGGCTTATCGAAAATCACTTTTGAGTAAAATTTTATCTGCAGATGAAGTAAATCTCACTAAATGCCTTAAGGAATTCAGTTGGAAAGTTGTCGTTTTCTTCTTATCGTATGCATGCAGTGCTCTTACATTCCAGACAGTTAAAAAAAGTTGGTACAACTTTGATAAAGTATTGACGAATATGATTTAATTTCATTAGAAGCCTTAAAGTAAAAACTTTCGTCGAAAAACGACGACCTAATGTTGATTTCTAGCATGTTAAATTCAGTTGATGGGGAAATGTTGAACTGGGTACAGAGCGATGAGAATTTGCTACCTACCGAAGAACCTGATGAAGAAAAATATGCCAGCAATACTGTAAAACATGAAGCAGCAATAAAAGCATTTGATACCTGCTTAAATTGGGCAGAGGAAGACAATATTCCAATGGTCGATATTCTCAAATTACAAAGATTAAAGGACGAAGCTTTTTTCAAAATCAGAAGAAAGTTAAACAACAAATAATTACAAATTATTTTTAAAAAGTATAGAAATTAATGTTTTGTATTTAGATAGATAATAGCGAATGTCCTACGGCCTTTACCGCATCTTGTATTTCGGTCTCCATTCGTCTCTATTTTTTCCAAACTTCTTCCTTTATTGCGCTGTCTCTCATGGCCTTCTCGATCCAATTCCTCCATGATATCACTGGCCTTCCTCTTCTTCTATTTTGTGATGTATAATTAGTACCCTCTTTATCCATCTATCTTCACTCACTCCTTGTACGTGTCCATGCCATATAAGGTGGCTTCCTGTTCTTCATCCTATGTTTTCGTTTCTTATACATATGTTCCACTTTTGATACTCCGCATGGAAGTCCACTTCGATGGTGTCTGCATTCTGTTTATTGCTGTTTCTAATCTGCCACTTCTCTACACGGTATGTCATAATGGGCTCCACGCCGGTTTTATATATTTTTATTTTTGTTTCCAGTCTTAATTCTTTAGACCTAAGGCCTGGACTCCTTTTTCTCCCTGTTGTATTTTATGTCGCTTGTCCATTCTCGATAGACTTTTCTCACTAAATATGTTCTCTAGGTATTTGTACTGGTTTGTTCTTCTTCGTCTTTATACCCCACCTTCATATATTCAGTCTTTCTCATGTTTATTATTAGTCCCCAATCTTCATATTTTTGGCTCAGTTTTCTAAACATGTAGTCTATATCCTGTTCATCACAAGGTATAGTTACTTGATCATCTGCGAAATAAAGACTTGTGAGGGAGTGATCTTCCATCTTAATTCCCATTCTTTCTGTTTTCTTTTTTTCTCCAATTACTTAAAGCTTCCTATATATAAATTTTAAATAATGTAAGAGAAAGACTATAATCTTGGTTAAATTCCTTATTTATGGGAAATGGCTTTGATCTGTTTATACCTATTTTGATTATATTATGCTCTGTGCATCTTTATATAAGTTCTTGATGTACTTGGTTTGTTTATAACTTCGAACATTTTTTTTAAGGGAACCGCATCAAAACCCTTTTCTAGGTCTTTAAGTACTAGGATTGTGGAGAAATTTCTAGCTATGCGTTTTTTCAATACTTGTTGCATCGCAAATAAATTGTCCATGCATAACCGTCCCGCTCGGAAGCAGTTTTGCTCTTCTATTTCTTGTAAGCCACCTTCTATTCTTTTCTTTAATGTACGACCGTACAGCCTTCCCGTTGCGCTGATTACACTTATTCCTCTATAATTCTGGCATTTACTTTTGTCTCCCTTCTTATATATTGGACTGATATAGTTCAGGCCTTCAGGAACTTCTTGTCCTTGTAGACATCCGTTAAACACTACCGTTATGTACTCAGTTAATATAACCGGTCCGTTTTTTATATGCTCAGTGGGAATGCTTTGTCGTCCTGCACTTTTTTTTTATTTTTCCATTCTCTTGGCGCTGTTTTAACTTTCGAAGTTATGATTCTTACCAGTCAATTATGTGAGGTAATGTTAAATTTCATCTTTTAAAAAGAAATCTGGTCTAGTTTAGGTTAATAATTCAGTGCAGTATTCTTCCCATCTTTCCATTTCTATTAAATTTATTTTGTTATTTCTTTTGTCGTTACTTCTTAATATTTTTATTACTTTCCATGCGCCTGATACCCTTGTGCCATCCATAAGTCGCTCTGCTTCCTCGCGTTTTATATATACTTGTATTAATAAGATGTGAAATAAGAGCTTTAACGATTCGCTCCTTATTTACAAATGAAAGCATAAAAACCATTATAAAAATAATTATTTGGTAACTCGAATTTTTTAATACTTCGAATTATCACGGTCTTAATTACTTCGGTTTACCGAGGTGTTACTGCATAAATGAAACATTAGCCTATTTACAGTGTCTTCTAATAGTAACAACTTAATGAATTCAAAACGGTAAGATGCCGTAATTACCGAAAAACGAAATCAGGACGAACCCCAAGTCATTTTGCTACATTGGTATTTTATGTGAAGATTTATTACGATTAAATTGATATATTTTCTTTCTTTTATAGTTACTCGTCTCCGGCCAGCCGACCACGAACTCCGGCTCGTCTCCGGTGTCCGGCGGTAGTTCGCTAAGTCCTGGGGGTTCGGCCGGCGGTCCTGGCGCCCTATCGCCGGGCGGAACGTCGTCGACGGGTCCGACGCAATGTTGCGAATCGGGACGGCCGCTGATGACCGATCCGGTAACGGGGCAGAGCGTCTGCTCTTGCCAATACGATTCCGCAAGACTGGCCGCCCTGCAGTACCCCAGAAGTGTTAGTGTTTACGGCACACCTTACCCTTCAACGGACCAAAACCCATACCCGAGTATAGGCGTGGAGAGTTCGGCGTTCTATTCACCTCTGGTAAGATTTAAATATTTGTAATAATATAATAAAGTAACCAATGAGAATCCTTGAATTGAAGGAAGTAGCGTGGATGAAAAATTATATTTGAAAGCTGCGGTGATGGTGAGTCACTGTGATAACTTACAAAATAATATGTTCAGTGTTTTGTATGAGAAACACTAGTTTTGCTTACTTAGATAATAAAGATACTTCAACTTAGTTTAGATATAGTCAACCGGAATGCAAGTTGTACGTAAATGATACGAGAAGTTCAATAAATCAATAAAAACTATACCATTAAACATAAAGTAAGAAAGTTATTATCAACACCCTGTACGCCGCAGTACTATTAAGCTGAAACTAGTTATTTCAAATAGATTATAGTTCACCATGACTACACTGCAGGTTTCAAAATCAAATTCCCACATGAAGTTCGAAAAATTATAATAAGACACCCTGTATAGTTAGTTATAAAATACGTAGTTATAAACATTTAAACACCAATAGAAGAAATGTGTTTTTTGAAATAAGTTCGATGACGTTAAAGCATTGAAACTATTTGCAGAGATTCTGAATTTTTACTTAGATCCCTAACTAACTGAGAAGAATGTCTAAACAGGCAAATAGTCAGGTGATATTTGCGGTTTGTTTGCACTAATGCATCGATGCCGATTTAAAGCAGGGTAAAGCCTTTTGCTTAATCAAATTATATGTAGTATTTATAGCGCAAATTGGTTTATTCACTTGTCATATGTTTTCGGCTTCTGTCTAGAAGTTCATACCTAATTGTTATTTACTATTTTAAAATTAGAAATCTGTGTATTTCTTAATAAAATATGATTTTGTCGGCCGTAATTATTTCCGCCGTGGCTCCACTGTGAGGCGTTTCTTGAAAAGAAAATGCTTCTGACTTTGGTGTATTCGATTGTTTTCTGGAATTTAGTCTGCATATTATATTGTTTGCGTATTGTGAGGTTGTAAAGGCCTTACCTATAAGAACGTCAGATATTACAAGTAATCCAAATAATTTTTGTTTTGTTGTGAAAACCAAGCAACAACGTTATATTTTAAAAATAATATCGTTTAAATCTGCTGCGTTGAACTGAGTGGGTTCATGCGCCTCAATAAAATCTTCGGTTTAAGATCAGGAACCGTTTGTGGCTTATTCTCGTAGTATTGAGACCCGATAGTCTCATAGGAATAAGTGTAAGAGTGGGAGATCTCACGACTGCACCCCACTTCATTTCGAAGGGAATATTCCTTTCATTCAAGAAAATTTCTATTACTGTTCGGAGCTCAAACATCGCTGAACTTTCTACAGCTAAGCTAGTGCGCTACAGCTGTGGCCGTATGTTATAGTCCAGATACCTCATGTCTAATTACAAGCAAAGTAAACGCAAGCAAAAGTATTTATTTATATTCCAAATTACAGTATCCTTAATAACTTTGCTGAAGCATTTGAAATATGTCTTTATCATTATTTATACCCATAAATCCAATCATCCCTATCAGAATATCAGCATGGTTTTGTGAAGAACCGACCAATAATAAAATTACAATTCTATTGCAATTTCCAACGTATTAAATTTCCGAAAAAATATCGGTCTCGGAGGGGACTTGAACCCAACATCTCTATATCTCCGATATAGCTTGCTACCAATTGCACCACGAGGCCATTGAATCCAAGTCGCCTTAAATTCTCCTAGATGTCACGATGCCAGTAGACAAGCTTTTGATCGTATTGATCATGGGCTATTGCTGGATAAACTTGCAGCCGTTGGGTTTGCTCCGCATCTAACATCACTGTTCCAGACGTATCCTTTAAATAGAAAACAGTATGTGTGTTGTAATGGCTATCAATCAGACTTCTTTATACCTTAACAGATATGTCTCTTGGATCAAATTTCTCAACGAGACGATAAATGGGGCCGTCATTGGCCGATTATATTGACTGTAAACTATTCGGTATGCATGAAAGGTTTGTCCGCCAATACATACGTAGTTTTTGATAATACCGAGGTGAGAGATGATTTAGAAATTGCACAAAATTTCAACAAATATTTTTTAAAAAGCATAGATATAGTCCAAAATATACAAAATATAACAGTTATGAAACCTATATGCATACATGAAAGAAACTACAATAAATTTGCAAAATTTCGCAGTATAACTTTGAACGGCACCAAAGCTATAATTAACACGTTGAAAAATACAGGAGACATAGCTGGTGATGGACTAACAACCAAAATTATTAAGGATGCCGCTCAGATGTCTGCAAATAGAATCCTTGACATAGTGAATGCTTCACTCGATACAGGTACATTTCCGGAAAACTGCAAAACATCGTACATTCTTCCAATTCCCAAAGTGGCAGGGACAAAAATACGTGAGGAATTCAGGCCGATTAATACTGTACCAAGTTACGAAAAAGTTCTGGAACTGTGCGTAAAAGACCAATTATATGATTTTTGTGAGCGAAACAATGTGATTCATCATAATCAATCAGGATTTAGAAAAGGTCATTCATGTGAAACTGTTATTGTGGATATATGTCACAAGTGGTTACAAGAAATGGATAAGGGAAATGTTGTGATTATGTTTTTGAACTTTCGTAGGGCTTTTGAAGCTATTAATAGAAAACTATTAATAAAGAAATTAGAAATGTGGTATTTGTGACAAAGATAAGGACTGGTTTAATTCATATTTAAATAATAGAACTCAAAAAGTGAAGTATAATAAATAATAGGATATCTAATAGTTTAAATACAAACAATTGTGTTCTACAAGGCACGGTGTTAGGTCCCTTATTGTTTAACATATATGTTAATGATTTATTGTTGTCAGTGGAAGGCTGCAATATATGTATGATATGTATGATACTATGTTATACATAAGTGGTAGTAGTGTGGGCGATATGATGAAGACTATGAATAATCAACTTACTATATTATATCAATGGCTGCGTATAAATAAACTAAGCATTAATCTTATCAAATGAAAATATATGGTTATAGGTTGCATGCATAAGTTGAATAATATAGATATAGCTAGTATTGGAATAAAAATTGAGAACAGTGATTTAGAAAGGGTAGACTACATTAAGTACTTGGGAGTTACTACCATTGATAAACATTTGCTATTCAAAGATCACGCAAAACATATTATTATGAAAATGTCAAAAAAAATGGGGGTTATGAGTAGAACTTGCAATTTATCCCTGTATATAAAAATGCTTGTTTATAAATCTGTAGTTCCACCACATATAGAATTTTGTGCAACAGTACCTTTTAATTTAAATAAGAATGAAATCCAGTAAATACAAAAAATTCAAAATAGAGCCATGAGAATAATTTTAAAATGTAATAGATATACCCTAGTTAAAGATATGTTACTCACACTTAATCTCATGAATGTCCGCCAAAGAATTTTATTTAAAAGTCTAGTGTTTATACATAAAATGAAAAATAATTTATTTCCAAATTACCTTGGCGAAAAATTAAAAACCGTCCAAGATACTCATGCTTACAACACTATAAACTATAACGACTTTTATATTGCTCCCTTTCATAGAACCCAGACTTCTAAAAACATATTTGTAAGTGGTCTTATGTTCTATAATGGTTCACCATATGAAATTAAAACTAATAATATTAGTACCTTTAAAAAGCATTTGTATATACATAGTATTGGACACTGTAAGTGATTGTATATAGAAGTTATTTGTTCTGTGTTATTGTATAGCTTATTAGCTAAATAAACTATCTATCTATCCGATCAAGCACGTACTTTTATGATACATTTTAATATTGAAAACAGTATTGCCAACGTTACATTTTAAAATTCTGACACTAGAACCTTTGTAAACATTTTTCATATAGCGATACCACGATACGAAATCTCATTGTTGTCAGTAGTAGTGGAAATATGAGCATCTACGTATTAAGCTCGGAGAAAGAAAGAAAATATTGACTTCATACATTGAGGTTGTGTAAAATCGAGATGACCGATAGCGCTTGCCGTATTGTTGAAAAGTTTACAGCTATACCTCACCCGAACTCATGTTCGTATTGGCTAACCGTATAGGTAGATACAAACGTATTATGAACGGGTCAATCTATACTTGTGTAGTAAAATAGTTGTAGCTAGTTGTATGATATGTCAACGTTGTGTACGTATACGTTGTACATTTTATGATCGTTGATAATTTTGCGCGATACAACAGCAGGATAAGTTTATAACTTGTCACGGAATCACATCAATTATTAATCTACCGCTGGATTTATGTCCGTCCCGATTTTGCACGCTTTATTAAAATTAACATTTACATGCATTCACGTTTCAACCTCTGATGTTGTTCGCCGATTATTAGTACTGCATATACGTACGTACTTGTACGGAGGTGTTTTTTTGGCAGTAGATAAGTACGTCGTGGTTGCTAACGAGATTTGTTTAATGTGATGGCAGTATTCTAGCGTGCAAATAATAAAACGCGCCGAGATTTCTAATGCGGCTCTGTGTTTGCACGAAAATATAAATATTTCACGTGTCAATTTCTATTGGAAAGTTAGAAAAGGGAATAAGGATATACACATATACTAAGTGTACAAGCACGAAATGTGGATTTCAGACAATAGACCAACACCAATGCAGTTTGTGCTATAAAGATTCGATACTTCGCCATTTTGTTGTGTAATGTTAAGGCTCTGATTCACGAGAAGTTTCCAAATATAACACATGGGCTGAAAAGTCCCGGGCCTAACAAAGAAAACACGGTTCTTTTGATTCAAAATTAGCTTTATTCATCAACGTAATCTCCATCAAGAGCAACGCAATCATTCCAGCGCCGCTCTAACATTTCAATACCACTTTTGTAGAACGATTTATCTTTTGCCTCAAAATAGGCCTCAGTTTCAGCGATAACCTCTTCATTCGTGCGAAATTTCTTACCGGCGAGCATTTTTTTGAGGACTGCGAACAGCCAGTAGTCGCTGGGAGCCATATCTGGCGAATACGGTGGATGTGGGACCAATTCGAAGTTCAATTCATGTAGTTTTGCCATTGTTTTGATTGACTTGTGACACGGTGCGTTGTCTTGATGAAACAACATTTTTTTCTTTGCCATATGCGGTCGTTTCTTTGCAATTTCGGCCTTCAAACGCTCCAATAACGCTATTTAATATTCACTGTTGATGGTATTTCCTTTCTCAAGATAGTCGATGAATATTACACCACGCACATCCCAAAATACCGAGCCCATAACCTTTCCAGCCGATTGTTGTGCTTTCGGGCGCTTTGGACGAGGTTGACCAGTTGCTGTCCACTCAGATGACGATCGTTCTGATTCCGGAATGATGTGATGGATCCATGTTTCATCCATTGTCACATATCGACGCAAAAATTCCGATTTGTTACGTTTAAACATGGCCAAACACTGCTCAGAATCATCAACACGTTCTTGTTTTTGGTCAACAGTGAGCAAACGCGGCACCCACTTTGAACAGAGCTTTCTCATAGTCAAATGCTCATGCAATATAAAGCCAATACGTTCTTTTGATATCTTTATGATGTCAGCTAACTCACGCAATTTCACTTTTCGATCATTCAAAACGATTTTGTGGATTTTTTTGATGTTTTCTGGTGTTACCGCCTCATTCTACTGCGTTCTGCATCATCGGTGTCCCTACGACCACGTTTGAAGTCAGCAAACCAACGTTTTATTGTTGTTTCTGATGGAGCGGAGTCCCCATAACACTTTTCAAGCCATTGCTTCGCTTGAACGGTATTTTTTCCCATCAAGAAGTAGTGTAAAATTAAAACACGAAATTGTTTTTGATCCATTGTTTTGAAAATAACAAAAGTAGCGTGACTCTTAGCACAATAACTCACAAACTAATGAATAGAATATCAAGAAATTTTAACAGCTGTCTTTTGAAAATTAGTAGTAACTGAGAGAAAGGTGACTGCAATAAAACTAGCGTCATCTATATGTTAGACCCGGGACTTTTCAGCCCATGTGTTATATTCGCTCTTGCTACGGCTTATACCTTCTACTTTTATTTGGCATACTCGGATTACTGGTTCAATTGTTAGGTGGTTCCCACAAGGACCAATAGTCTCTTGTGTTTGTGCTGTTACCATTGCAGCGTATTTGCCAGTAGGTCTGAAAGACAGTGTGTGACAGTTCGTTGTTGCTGTTGTTCATTTAGCGTTACTCGGGCACGAATAACTTTTCACACTCAAACATGTGTAAATAAAATATTGCAATAGAATAAAATTAAATTTTCTACTGGTATGAATAATTTAGTAGCCACCCTTAATCCTATGACCGATGCTTTCTCCATTCTCCTTATAGAATGTTCCACAGATCTAGCGTGGATGGCTTGGCTGTGAGAGCCTTTTCTCTCATCTGTCTGACAGTGTCTTAGTTTAAAATCTCATTAATTTTCAGACCCTAAACCTAAATATAACCGCAACCACACATAATCGTTGGTACTACTACCTCATGAAAAGTCTTGGCTTTTATCCAGGTAAGCATTTCGGACTTGGACTGTCTAAAGCAGTTTCTTCCAGTGTACCATTGTCCACTTGCAATATTCTGTGCTATTACCTTGCTGCGGAATGCATTTTGTTAAATAATCGGCTCGAATTGTTGTAATAAATCTTGATCATCTCATCCAGAATATTTTATGATACTAATATTCACTGTTGCCAAGCTAGATAAAAAAAAATACTTATAATCTATCTTACAATGTAATTTACATGTGAATAAAGTAATATATTGCCGTTGTACTTGCTAGCTGTTGGCACAGATTTAATTTAGACATGGTCGATATCCTGCTCATTTATTTTAGATATGAATGACGCAATTGCCAGTTTGTAACTGCGATCACGAGAAAGCAAACCTAAATATGAAATATTGCTTGCCTTTTAAACTTACAGATATAATTAATAATTTCGTATCGAGATTAATTGATGCAAACGATCTACTTCCGGTATTGAATGAGGACGGCCACCTATACCACAATTATATATTAAATCGTAGTAAGTGGAAAGTAAGAAATTATAAGAATATGAGATGGTAGTATGAATATATAAAAAAATATATAAAAAGTAAGTTACCAGAATCGTAATCATGCCAAATTTTCAGATTCCGCAGAAAATAAAAGCACTAATCTGTTCGTAATGGAATGTGGTTTTAGTTTTAAAAGGAGAAATAAGAGAAACAAATATTACTGCAACCGTGGTGGCCAATTAATAAATTAACAAATAGTTGCTCTAAATTATAAACGGAATGTGAACAGGTCATCTTCAACCGTTTTACAATTTTGTTAACACTAGAAAGATTATACGCAGAACTTTCCAAATGTCTTGAAATTTTTTGTTAAACAAGGATGTTCAGGCAAAACTGAAGGATTATTGTATTCCTATTTAATCGGATTCCATACGCATGTGTATTTAAGGTGTTTAGTATTATTGTAGACAAATAGTCTGTTGTAATTCAAATATTCGTAGGATTAGTATGATTCAGTATGTTTAAATTTTAGAATTTGTACAAATCCCGGCAATGTCCCTATTTATTTTATCTTCTTAGTATTCATTAGCAAATCCCCCATTCTCATTTAGGGTGTTATTGCTGGGGTTTCTAAATACGATTGTGATATTATCGGTAATTATCTAGAATGTTCATTATTGCAAGGGTACTCTGATAAGACAAACCAGGGCTTATTTAAACTAAATACAAGACAATTTGAATCGAGTACAACGTGAAGCTACATTAAAGAATGTTGTAGTGTTAGATACAATATTAAGAAACAGAGTACAACGTGAAGCTGTATCAAAGAAAATTATAGTGTTAGATACAATATTAAGAAACAGAGTATACGTGTATCTACACAAATCAAGTCATAGTTATAGAAACAATCAAGTCACAGTTTTATGCATACATTAAGAACAGAGTGTCACGTGTATCTCCACCAAATCAAGATATAGTTTTATATACAATATTCGGATGTGAATAGAGCTTCAATTCGTCGTTGATCGGGTTAACTCGTCATTCAGTGTAATAAGTGTACTTTGTAACTAAACTGTAAGTATAGTGTACATATTGTATTTACTACTTTCATTAACAACGTGTTACAAAGAAAAATACAACTCCTTCAAACCAGGAAGAGTTCAAACAATTCAATCATATGCGTACGAAACGATTTTAGCAAGGCAATATTTTGTATTGGATTCGTCGTAGCAATAAATAAGGTAAATACGAATCTCTAATGGCAAAACCATTTTAATAAGTATCGGTTGAAGATTGCTGTCAGCACCGAAAATCGCAGAGCGATATTCATACATAAGAAAAACAACTATATACAGAAGAAGGTCCCAATCTCTCTAAACCATAATGATATCTGTATGGAACCTAACTGTAAGTGTATAACATACAACGTGGACATAGCTATATATAGTAATCACGATACAATAATTAATATTCAAGGTGTGAAGAATGGGAAGGTGTAATCATATAGAACATAAATCCAAAAAATGTTGAGTCAATTACGGCACAAACGTTAGAATTAAAAAATCCCTAGGAAATTGTAATATGTGTGCCGGCTATGGATGCAGAGTGTGTACACTGCAATTACACAGCTCTCGATGTTATAAAAACTACAAGATAACACTGTCTACATTTCAAACGGCATGCTAAGAGTTCAGTAGCATGTTTACATGCGAATATTTTGGCTGTGAATAATAAACTTTTATTTTAAATATCTATATCATTCTTTTATCACGTCTGCGAAGATATTTTCGCAAAATACTTTGGATTTAAGTCTAACAGAATTAGATCTTCCCATTTTTTTATACTTTCTTATGTTATTTCATGAACACCCTGTATATCAACAAAAATCATGTTTGTATGATCTCTATCAAGGACCTCCAAACTATGAGTAGCGACTAGTGACTCCCATGACGCAGTTCGTGATTTAAAATTTGCGCGTTATTGGAACTATAGTGTGTTGGTATAATGAGGTAGGTAGGTCTTGGGACTGGGGACTTAGTGGAGAAATTAGTATGTCTCTTGGGGTAAAAAATTTGGAGATCCTTATATATATATATATGATCCTTAGATGAAAATTTACTGGAGCAATGCCAAGAGTTAACTGAATGTTATTAGCTCGATAAGAAATCTTCTTAATGGTCTAAGCCACATAATATCTAAGAAACAATTTTTCTATTAGGAAAATTCCTTCATAAGTAAATGCTTACCTTTTGCTGCAAAGTGCTTTCCACAAACTCTACAATCGTATATTTCCTCATGCGTAACATAATCCTTTCTCAGTCCATTCTATATTTTTGGTGAGATTTGGAAAGCCTTGCCAGCGTAATACAATAGATCTCTACCATACTTACACCTACCAATGAATGAAATAAATGATTGATTGTTTATCGAGACTTTTCTAAAAAGAACTTAAAGGACTTGTATATTCTAAGAAACTATACAGAAAATTTAACTTCCCCAGCTTCATCCGTATGTAAAAATAAAGTGCATATATAATTCTTTTCATTACTTAAAAGTTTCTATTTCTATATAGAGCGTTATTATTGCCATTTAAGTGGGGTGTCTCAACAAAGTACGATATATTTGTTACAATATTTACTTACCTTTCGTTTACCCTCCTCCATATCGATAAAGCAAATACACTTTTTTGCACTTATGATACGCACACTCTAGCTTCTGATGAAACATTTTTTGCGATCTCTTTAAATTTAACCTATACTGTCATCTTCTATCCTGGAAGAAACTAGAAGATATAGGAATAGCATCGTATAATGGGAATATCGCCCCCTTGGTAGGAAGTCTGTGAAGGATTGCAAAATATCACGTTAATTACGGACCGAAAAAATATATTAAAAATACCAAGAAGCGTTGAAATTTGTGAGATCTGAATGACGTACACCCTTGCCAAATTTATTTTTGAATCTTCCATAAACTCTTCTATATTTAACTTATGTAAATTATTAATTTATTATCGATCTTTTTAATGTTATTAGTTGTTCTTACAAACGCAGAAACCTAAAGGCATTCGAGATGCAAATTAAATTCTATAAAATGCGGACCACATACCGAGACCTTTCCTGCGTTCGAAACTCACCTAAAACACGTCGCTTGCGTAACAGATATAGTTATTCATCAAAATTGAGATGGCAGATATCGCATAGATACAAATATATACGTGTGTACGTAGCTAATAAGAAACCAAACCCAGTTATTAAAAGGTCTTATCTCCGTTTCATAAGCAATTATCAAAAATAACATGGGCGCATTCACATAAATCTAACCGAATACAAACATAATTACGGATCGGACAAGTGCAAATTATTATAAAATGAAGGCGAGATCGCGTCGTCAGGCAATATAAAAGGTATAACGGACGGCCTGGGCCGCGGCCGTATCGGTAGGTTATGAACGCGCGCATCAGTTGAAATGTAATTTGCCATAATTCATAATTGATGTCAGTGGTCGAATGGAGAGAAGAGCTGTAGCACGCCTCCGTCGAATGCCCAATAATTAAAACCTCTTAGTAGCCGCAGATGCAACCTGGTGATTGGTCTCCCGGTCATATATCATAATTCCTAATCGCGCCTGTATCTTCTTCTTGTTTTAGCTTCGCGGGAAAGTTAAGGAAAAGTACTTAGCCGTCGAACGTGTTATCAGCATGCGAGCGTATATGTAATTTGTTTGGAGAGGAGACTTCAATTACAACTCGGTGAGGCCTACCTATACGGAATTTAATCTAAACAGGGGATCGGACGTATTGTTTAGCTCAGCGGTTACAAGAGTTTTAAAGCAGTTCTACTGCCTACTGATGTTTTATAAGAGCATTCGCGGCACGAATTACTTTTCTTATTTAATCACAAGAAAAGCGCCGTTGAAAGGCATCGTTTGTTAGAAGAAACATATGGTGAATACGCTCCATCGATTAGAACATGTCAGACATGCTTTCGACTATTTAAAAGTGGTGATTTCAATGTGAAAGACAGTGAGCGCTTTGGTAGACCACAAAAATGCGAAGACGAGTGCAATTGCGGGATGACCTAACTCAAACTCAACGGCAACTAGTAGAAGTATTACATGTGTCACAAGAAACAATCAGCAGACAATAAACTCGGTAAATTGGTCTACACGATTTGAATGAACGTCAAATAAAAAATTGCAATCACCTGTGAAATGCTGCTTCAACGTTACAAAAGGAAATCATTTTTGTATCGAATTGTGACGGGTGACGAAAAACGGATTTATTTTGAATACCCGAAGCGGAAAAAATCGTGGATTTCACCTGGCGAAGCCGGTCTTTCACCACCAAGGCCAAATAGCTTCAGCTGAAGACCATGTCTGGTTGGGACCAGAGCGGTATTGTGTATTATGAACTCTTGAAGCCCGGCGAAACCGTTAATACACAACGCTATCGCCAACAAATTATTAATTTGAACCACGCATTAATCGAAAGACGACCGGAATAGGCCACAAGACATGGCAAAGCGATTTTATTACACGATAATCCGCCGTTTCATATAGGAAAACCAGTGAAAGACACCTTGAAATCGTTACTCCCCAGAGTAGAGAGTGGGGCACGCGTTCGCAGAGTAGCACTTCAGCAATTTTAACGAAGTTGGAAAATGATTTGGCGAATAGTTAGCTGCAAAAGGAAAACAGTTTTTTTCTGGCTGTTATCCATAAATTACCTGAGAGATGAGTGAAACGTGTAAAAGCCAATGGCCAATATTTTGAATAAACAAAAATGAATTCCCCTTGAAAATTACGTGTTTCTTTTTAGCAAAAAAGCCGGAAGAAGCTTATGCGTACATCTGGTATTATATAATCTACAAATATAGATGTTGACGAATTACGTTCCACAGTTGTAGAATTTATTAAACAGGCTAAACTTATAATTGTAATGCAGGCCAAGACAACGTTTAGAGTGGTTTCAACTTACATTCTGATCGATTCCGATTCCGATCTTCTCCACCATACTATGCCAATATTTTCAGAAAATGGGCGCCTATTATCTTCTTTATTGCTTTGGACACTATGTGTAAAAATTTTTTCTTAGGACTAATCTGTATATCTCTGCTTCAATCTCAGAAAACTAAATTATCAAGCATTTTAAAGATTGGTTTGCAACAGTATTCCTAACAAATACTACGACCTAATGATATTTTAATTTAAATTAGTTGATGCCTGAGTAAATGGATATGAATGAAATGCCTACAAAGCAATGGAACAAAATGTCACCAAATTTCCTATGTCCGATGTCAAGCAACAACCTATTATGTTTATATATCATATGTAATATGATATATAATAATTTTTTTAGAAAAATGAATTCTCAGCGCCGATGTTAAACCACAATCATGTCATTTAACGGCCACAACATACATCTTCCATCACTTGTCACCAAATTCGACATTAAAAAAATTATTCGAGTACAATTTTAAAATATATAGAAATAAAATTGTATAAGATTGCAGATGTTCCTTTTTATCATTTAAATTATTCCCATGACGCATAGTATTGTGATTAAAATTAAAATAATGATATTGCATAATATTGTGGTTAGTTATCTTCCTAATTCCATTTGCGGTGTTTGCGGTAACGGATACTGCTTGTTTATAACCTTGAACGATATATATATATATACATTAACATAGGGAACTAATCATGTGCATTTCCCACCGTTTTCTCCAATATATCTATTCTAGAAATCCTTCTTCGGTAAATTTTTGTTGCGTTTTTATTTAGTATTCTGTGTAACTACTGAAAAATATCTAAAACTTAAATATAAATTAATGTTTTTTTCAATCTGAATCACGGCACTAACTTTAAACAATCCCTTTGTAAACATTAATTATGAAAACCATGGAGACATATTTAAAGAATAATAAGAAGTTTTGGATGAAAGATTGTGGCTTATTTAGATAGGGCTAATGAGATAAAATCTGTAAGTTTAAGACCGCTAACGAAAGAAGATCTTCATTTTTGAAGTTATTGTATTATTGGCTGTTATCGTGATCTGGCGGGAAATTAGACTTCTCCTGTGACAGGTTAGGCAAATAATTATCAAAATATATAGATTACAGCACGAAGTGCCTTGCAGTGCATGTCTGAACTGGAGTTGCAACGGCTTGTATAACATTCTGCTATATTTTGGCAATGATGAAAACACCACAAGAAAGACCTACATTTGTGAATTTAGAATTATCCTCGCCCGATCCAAAATTTCGATATCCACAAAATCAACTTGGTCTAAATGTACTAATAAAAAAAAAGATGAGAATAATCAAAAGAGGAAAGGTATCTTATAATAGTTCATGCCTTTCACTTCAAGTCAAACTTATTAAATCATTCTGGCAGCTTCACCAAGCAGATTGCAAATTTTTTTTAGATTAATTCGAAGCCATATAATGTTGGACAGGAGTGGTATGAGAGGTACCCACGTCTGAAGACGGATACAAATGGTATTTTGTATCGAAACCTGGATTAGTCGGCATCTCTCAATATTTCGGAGAGGGTTCGTCGACTAGTGTTGTTTTGAGAGCTATTAAAAGTCAGTAAGTTTAGCTTGTGGAATAATAGAAAAAGAACAATATCAGTCAGTAATTTGATATCTTTTTTTTAATATGGGAAAACGTGTGGGAAAACCAAATAAAAGTTGAATGCAGTTTATAAAGACCATGCACTGGTTTAATAAATTTAAATGTGGCCAGACATCTATCTTTGATGAGGATCGACCAGGTCATCCCACTAACTATAGAGGACATGTTCAATAAAACAGATCACCAGGGAAGATTAGAAAGATTGCTAATATGATTAACATTACAATTGAACACGTGCAAAATATTTAATAATAATGCATGTTTAAGGTCGCTGCCGAAACAGAGGACTACACTTCCCGACACTTGGTTAAATGCAAGCATAATATTTGAAAAACAAAGTTTCTATACGAATCTATAGAATTTCGAATATAGTATTATGCTCGTTCTAATATTTCTTGGAAATTCGGTTGGTACCTGCAGGCGGTAAGAACGGGGTATCATATAGTTGTATGAATAATTTGTAGTAGCTGTATCACGTCAAATTCGGGGGGCTATCGGAGTATTTGTAAGGACAGTGCAAAGGGTTTTGACACAATCTCCACACAAAAAACATTTTAACTGCCCGACACAGAGAAGGCCGATTAAATTTAGCAAGACATCACATTTAATGGAGTGAAAACTGGAAGAAAGTCGCTTTCGCGGATGATAAGCGATTTAGTTTCGATGGAGCTAATGGAACATTACTCGCACGACTTGAGGAAGGAACCCAAGGTGATATTGCTGAGACCTCAAGGCGGCCGAGGTGTTATGGTATGGGGTGCGATTTCTTATTCAGGGTCAGTTGAAATCATTTTCATCGAGGGATCTCTAAATGCCCAGAAATACTTAGAAATAATCGAAAACGTAAAAGGGGTAATCCAGAATTAAATGGGTACGGAAGAGTTTGTTTTGCAACAAGATAATGCTCTGGCAGTGAAACAATGGTTAGAACTTCATTGCCATGACCACCGTTTCTCCGGACCTCAACATAATAGAAAATACTTCGAGATGGTGGTCCCGAAGGATTTATAGTGGTGGGAGGTAATTTGCAAATAAAGAACAGTTGAAAGTGGTAATTCTGGAAGCATGGAGGGACTTCCGCTGGCAGTACATTCAAAATTTGTATAATTCATTGGCAAACAGAATGTTGGAGGTAATAAGTAAGAACGGTAGCAATACCCATTATTAAAGAAAGTTTTTGCCAACAATTCTGTTGTTTTATTTTGCTGGGTTTAATCAAATGTTGCATCAGTTTTGAAAGTAACATTTATTAGATAAGTTAAATTTTAAATTTTTTTAATCTTATTTGAAAAACTTGCCTAAAATAGCATTAGATTATCGGCATAAAACACAAAAAAGTTTTCTTTTAACAAAGTTATAGATATCGCGTTTAATTAAGTGTCGTGGAGTATTTTGCAGATTGGACAAATCCCGTTACAGTGAAATCTCCCTTGAACGGACACCAAAGGGACCAACTGAAGATGTCCGTTCAGGAGGGGTGTCCGGATAAAAGAAATATGTAGTAGATACAACAAAAATCGTGTTTTAACGAAAAATGAATATATTAAAGAAACTGGGACATTTAAATCGTATATGTATATAAATGTTTTTAAAATAAATAAGAAACTTTAAACTTAAGAGAAAAAAGTTTATTTCCTTTAGGTATATACATACAAAATATGATATATGTACATAGATACATAGATGTAGTGTGTAATACAAAACAATGAAATGAATAGTCACTTTAAGGACGCAAAAATTCATATATTGTTGTTCGTCTTCTCTTTTTCTTTAAAATGGCGTCTTGAAATCGTATTTCTAATTTAGAAAGAAGCTCCAAAGACTCTGTTTCTCCGTGATTTTCAACAAAACATTTGAGCTGCTTGGTCAGGGTAATAGCTTCACCATAATTTGGGATAGCTTCTGCTGGCATTGGAACCTCATCGACATCAGAATCTTCCGAAAGTTCTTGTATTTCAACTGGATTTGCAATTTCTTGTTCTGAATCTGGATCTTCAACATACAAATCTTCATTTACGTTCAAAAAATCATTACGGTTTTCATTATCCGTCAATTTCAATAAATTCTTATTTTTGAGGATATCTGAAAGTACACTAAGAGGCAAATCATCTTCTAGGTCAGATGTATCAGCCTCAGTTAACTGGTCTTCACTTTGTATATTTACGTGATTAAATTCTGCTTTGCGGAAGCAATTTTGAACTGTCTCTTTGGTAACTTGGTCCCAAGCGGTTTTTCTCAAATAAACTGCATCCAGTGGTATAATTTTCTTTATTAACTCAAAAGCTGTACCAGCAGTTTCAATGTTTACTAGCAGATGTTTGAGTATTAGACTTCGGTAATAAGTTTTAAAATTCTTTATAATCCCCTGGTCAAGTTGTTGACAAGCTGATGTACAATTAGGGGGTAAAAATTATATTTTTATATTATTTAAGCGAACGTCTTTCGGATGAGATCCCGCATTGTCTAAAAATTTGGTTGGTTTAAAAAAGTTGGAGCATCGCTGGACTAAGTGCATAGAAGTTACAAGGAGATTATGTAGAAAATTAAATTTACTAAATGCAAAACAATTGCATTGTCTTCCTTAACGTGACTATTTATCATACCATCCTTGTACTATCGAAAAGAATTCCACACCTGACTCGTAATCTCAACAAATCTGTATATACGTAACCGTACTTCCAATTTAAATTGAAAATTGCTTTTGTATCTAAAGCAAACGGTGAATGTTCTCTAATATCTCTCAACTAATTGTCATTATCTATTTCTCTTCTGATCTACGTGGGAATCGACGGGTTTTAATATGCTAAAGCGTTCCTCCTGATTATTATTGTTTTAAATTGATTTTCTAATCGCTTCTCACGGTCTAATGAATTTATAAATGACTATTGTACATGCTGCTTGCGTAAATGGAATGGTGTACATGCGGTTAATACAGGTATACAATCTGGTATACGTTGCGACTTCAACGCGAGCATTTATATAGCGATCAAAACGTTACGTCTGCTTGTATAAGAGTACAGGTAAAATTTCTACTGTCCGAATTGCTTGCACAGGATAGATAACGTTAATTTAGAAACCCCTAAAAAATAGTAATCAATTTTGAACGTGAGATGTAATATTTACCGAATACTTAGGTATATTTAGATGTAGTAATAATGCCCTTATATCAACAAACACCTAATACCGTAATTAATAATTTTATTTAAGCCAGGTAGTGGGTTATTAAAGCACCATAAATCATGTTCTATCTCGACAGGTTGAACGCGTGCATTGGAAAAAAAGGGAACCTTATTGATGTTACGATCAATCATTTTCACCTGTAAAGTATCCAATAGAATTTACGCTCTGATTATTAATAATCACCTTTAAGGAAAACTTTCATTCTTGCTAGTTTGCTTAAAAATAATCGTTACTTACAGTGTATTAACCTTCTAACAGTCGAAGGTCATAAATAGGTATTTTTGACATTGTACACCAATTAACACCGATAACATGAAATTATTGCCGCGACCGGCAAGAAAAAAATCAGTCTATTCCAAACTCCAGGAAAACAAAAACATCAGACATGTGTTTTTATCAACCAAAAAAAAAAAATTCGTCGCAGATGTTAGTCGTAAGGCAAATATCCGCGCTATAACAATAATATTCTCATTTCGTTTCCATGGTGTTGGACGTTTTCCATTTGGCATAGACTTGTCGATTTATGTCAACAATAAAACCAGGTGCCAACCGGACTAAGTTGTGCAAATAATCACTCTTAAGTATGTTGACATACGTCCAAAATTTTATGATTTAGCAGAACCAGTGAGATTCAAATCTTTTGAAGTTATAATAATAGGCAATGAGTGTTTGTGCATAAAGGTATTCAACTGCGATATCGGGGATCTCTGAGAGTTCTCTATCATTAAGAAAATTTTGGATACTAATAACGAGTTATGCACAAGAATTTGTTGATTTTTGCGTTAAATATTCCCCTATTTCTAGTTTTCAACTAACGATATCATCAATAGCGTTTGTAACTGACAACTTTCGATTTTTTTCCCCGAATTTTGATAGAACTTATAATTATCTAAGTGGTATCTCTTATGATAAATTTTTCCAATAAAAGCCGTTTAGCAAAAAATACACATTGTAGTACCAATAAAAAGTAAAGGTAAATGCTGTTTCTTCTATTCCGGAGTTCAAAGCACATATTGCGCAGGCTACAAGTACTAATGTTTCCTCCCTTTTCGAAATATACTTATTTCACCCATACATCACGAATTTTATTGAAACAAAAGAAACTGCGTGCCCGAAACTTATTTAGCAGAAGACGGTTAAAGGTTCCCGAGTTATCCAGCCAGAACAATGTTGATGGGTTAAATTGGTGCCTCGACTAGAACTGTAGATTTGAAGGTTGGCAAAATGTTCGTTCTTTGAATAAAGAAATTAGTTGGGGATCAGATGACCATCTAATTCGAGGTTTAAGAAATCTAAGTAGACAAGCTAGACTGTAAACTGCTACATCTATACCAAAATATAAAAGAAGTAGTATCGTAATAGGAGACAAAACTTCTTTGGTTCCAATATGTTAGAATTTAACATATCGCAGGTATGTTGACATGGTGTTACAACCCATAGTTACGCTGGGAAGAAATGGAGTGGGACCAATTTCGTCTTTATCAGACTACAGACTTCCTGAAAATAGAAGCTATCCTTGTTCTGAGGTGGCCTGCCTCTTCACCTAATATTAATTCCACTGTCCACGTATAGGACTATCCTAAAGAAAAGAATGCTACAGTAAATGTGCAACGGCGGCTCTTTCGTGCTTCATTGAAAGGAATGGACCTGGCAGCACTGACCATTAAAGTGAAAAACGTGTACCCGAGTATATTTAATCGAGCACCTCAAATCTTTGCTTTTCGCTTTTAGCTGTTTCTCTTAATATGAAATTGTTTTTAATTTTCCCTTAATGTTAATTGTTTATCATATAGTTCTTTTTAGTTTTTATCAAGGATCTGCCAGAAAGACGTAATAACATCGGAAATACTGGGAAGTTTGTTTGGGTGTAGATCGTTATTCATATTTCCAAACTAGTATCAAAAATAGTAGACAGCGTCCTGAAAATCTTGTTTTAATACAGAGATATTTATCTAAAGTGACTTTTGACCCTTAGAAAATTTTAAGATACTCTAAAAATTGGCAATAATAGCAAACAACAACACAACACAAGTAAAAATGGTAAAAAAATACGGATAATTAAAGTTTCCACATTATTAATAGTTTCTTAAATTTTGGGTTTTAAAGTAAATTCTATATTTCATTTTGATTCTAAATATTTCTGGTTACAAAATTCCTATTACATACATCATCACAGTGCCATAATTTATTTATATGCAGATTTTATGTATGTACATGCACATATGCATATAACGTGAGAAAAATCTTAAGATATTTCATTTACTACTTTCTTAAGGAATATTTTACTCCTGGTACATTGTCTCTTAAACAAACTTGGCCTTAATATTTTTAATTAGCCACACTTAAAATCTAAATTACGCATTTCCTCCGAGAGACTTCAGTTTATTACGAACCTACCTATATCAGCGACCTCTACAATCTCGGCGAATTGAAATCCCACCTCCGTTTCCTTTGTTTTGCCTATCGCTAACATCAGAACTGGTGCATGCGTACCGTTTGTCTCCATATATGCTTCTCGCTATTGTTGTGTCTGTTTTACGATAGAGTCCCTTGCAATCATCAAAGTGGCAATCAGCGGTCGGAAGGTAATTACTCTCGTTCGAGGTAATGGGGTACCGCCTTTAAGGATATCGCCGACTTTAAAACCCTCTGTACTCGACTACTGAGGGGTCGTAAAGAGTTTGCTGCATTCTATTAGATTGTGGCACTTGTTTAGAGTTGATATTTTGAAAAGATAAGAATGATTTTTTCTCACGTGTTCCTATTTATAATATTAGAAGTACTAAATGAATTTTTTTCACAAAATAGAGGGATTTTTTGGAGAAATCATCTAGGACGAATCATTTACCATTAAACAATATATCTAACTGAAAAAAATGTTTGTAGTTTTAAAAATGTAAAAGGTAAAATGTGTGAATTTGGAGCTTTACTGTAAATTTACAAATTTTAATTTACAATTAGACTAATTCAGGTTTTCAATTGTATTAATATTACCAAATAGATGAAAATCAGGTATTTTAAATCAGTAAGTAGTAGTCATTTAGTTACATTTAGTTGACTATTGAAAGTGCTTTTAATATTTGTAAAAGCATTTGTTCTGCTGACAAACCTCTTATAAGCTTATATGAAAATGTAATTCGTAATGATTTAATTTATGAAACACATAAAATACTATATCGGCGTATAATTTTAGTATTGATTAGCTACGTATGTAACCCTAAATACTTTACATTTCCAATATACTGCATTCTTATCTTCCCACATCAGCATAAGTACTTGAATGAATTTGCTGAAATCGGGCATACGTTTCTAAACATGTACATATGTATATTAATTGTCAGTCTGAATGTAAATTTCCCCTTTGCGGCTTATTATTAGAAATTTTATTGTAAAGTTAGATAAAATGTTACTAAAATACTTTTAAAAATTATATTACTTACAAGAGCATGTACTTAATGTTATTATATTTACATGATAGTAAATTTTTCACACAAAACCATTGTAGATTCACATCCTTGTTTACAGTATAATGTAAAAATCATTCGAAAGGTAACTTGTCCTTGAAATATAAAGCTGTACGTCGAGAAAAAGGTGTTGAAAAACGATTGCAATTGTGAATAAATTTGCTAAGCGTTGTAGTACATAAGGACACTCAAGTTCAATTCGTAGAAAAGAACGAGAATATTGAATGTGTGATTACTACAAATTATAGGACTACAGATATTTAACACACTTAAAAATCTGGATTTTGATGCAGGAATACAATATAAATTAGACGAATTGTTGAATGTATTGCGTTATGTGTACGTGCTCTGTTCAGACAATAACCCAACTTTTGACTTTTGACTTCGTGACGTGTCGTTGGAAACATTGTCTTCTTTATAACCATCTGTTTTCAAATTATTCTTATTTGAATGGAAGGTCTTCAAGTGTTCGTAACAATTATTGCAACGTGGGATTTTCAGGAACAACGATGCAGCAAAGTCAAAGCCCCGATCTAAACGCCATCGAGCTGTTTCGTGATGAATTGGACAGAGAGAGAAAAAGTATGCCCTACCTCCGTAGGCCACCTGTGGAATATTTTACAAGAGGAATGGACTGATATGCCAAATAGAGTCCTTCAAAAGCTAATGGAGTGGGTGCCTCCGATTTGTGAAAGCAGTTCTTCGCGCAAAAGGGAGTTTCTTTGATGAACGAAATGTTTAAGAAGTTTTTGTTTATTTTTCGTTTGAATTACTTTTTTTTTTACTTCTATACATTAATTTTGATCGCTATTAATAAAATGGAATAAAGTTTTGAAAAAATGAGTGAATATTTTCTCGTATTCTTTTTAAATTTATTTGCGTGTCCCAACTAATATGGACGGTAGTGTACACAGTCAACATTATAATAAACCACATCTCTTTCCCAATATCAACACTTATTTGTACTGGCAGCGACATTATTACGAAATTGTTGGCATGCGTTTTATTAAGGATATAAAACTATACTTTTACGAACGCCCCGACTTCATTATCTACCAACTTAAGAATGCGCTGGTAGCTTCCAAAAATAACCCTAGATAATATTTTCGAGCGGCCAAAAGCGAAACGGCCATGTCGACAGAAACTTAAAAGAAGCGAAAAGGAACAAAAATGGAACGAAACAAAGGCGCTAAGACGATGGGTTTACGTGTTCGGACGTGCTTTATTACAAAAAATATATGTAGAATTCTTTTTTATTGCCAACAGGGAGCGACATTCCTAGGCGAACTTTATTGGCCGTTACCGAACTGCTGAAAAATACGCCGGCATGAATAATAATAATATTATTTTAATAATGGCGATATCACGACAACGGCCGTACAGATACGTCTATCAATCATGCGCGATGACTGCTTGCTCACTCCAAGCCGCATAAATGTCACCGTAGATCATTTCACTGGTTGCTCCTTTATTATACCCCTGATATGTTTGGTGTTCACGTTTTGTATGACTCTTGGGGCATTGATATACAGTCGTTACGAAAAATATATTTACATTGCAATTAGCAGTCGTTTTATATTTATATTTTATATTTTGGAACTATTTCTAAATTCTCAGCATTTAACGACCAATATTACCAAATTGTTACATATAAACCGCCGGCATATGTTAAACGATTATTAAGATCCTACAAGCTACTCACTGCAACCAACAGAAATACAAGTATGTCATTAATTAACTGCGACAGATGTAAAATTTAGTAGATTTTTGTCTTGATAGCATTACAACGATTAAATTCAAATTTTAAAAGTCAAACCCGTTTGATAGCCTTTTATCTCAGTTATGTGAAATTTACATTACAAACACTATAACACATGGGCTGAAAAGTCCCGGGTCTAACACATAGATGACGCTAGTTTTATTGCAGTCACCTTTCTCTCAATTAGCACTAACCTTCAAAAGACAGCTGTTAAAATTTCATGATATTCTATTCATTAGTTTGTGAGTTATTGTGCTAAGAGTCACGCTACTTTTGTTATTCTCAAAACAATGGATCAAAAACAATTTCGTGTTTTAATTTTACACTACTTCTTGATGGGATAAAATACCGTTCAAGCGAAGCAATGGCTTGAAGAGTGTTATGGGGACTCCGCTCCATCAGAAATAACAATAAAACGTTGGTTTGCTGACTTCAAACGTGGTCGTAGAGACACCGATGATGCAGAACGCTGTGGACGTGCAAATGTGGCGGTAACACCAGAAAACATCAAAAAAATCCACAAAATCGTTTTGAATGATCGCAAACTGAAGTTGCGTGAGTTAGCTGACATCGTAAAAATATCAAAAGAACGTATTGGCTTTATATTGCATGAGCATTTGACTATGAGAAAGCTCTGTTCAAAGTGGGTGCCGCGTTTGCTCACTGTTGACCAAAAACAGGAACGTGTTGATGATTCTGAGCAGTATTTGGTCATGTTTAAACGTAACAAACCGGAATTTTTGCGTCGATATGTGACAATGGATGAAACATGGATCCATCACTTCACTCCGGAATCAAAACGATCGTCATCTGAGTGGACAGCAATTGGTGAACCTCGTCCAAAGCGCCCGAAACCACAACAATCGGCTGGAAAGGTTATGGCCTCGGTATTTTGGGATGTGCGTGATGTAATATTCATCGACTATCTTGAGAAAGGAAATACCATCAACAGTGAATATTATATAGCGTTATTGGAGCGTTTGAAGGCCGAAATTGCACAGAAAGGACCGCATATGGCAAAGAAAAAAATGTTGTTTCATCAAGACAACGCACCGTGTCACAAATCAATCAAAACAATGGCAAAACTACATGAATTGAACTTCGAATTGCTCCCACGTCCACCGTATTCGCCAGATTTGGCTCCCAGCGACTACTGGCTGTTCGCAGACCTCAAAAAAATGCTGGCCGGTAAGAAATTTCGCACGAATGAAGAGGTTATCGCTGAAACTGAGGTCTATTTTGAGGCAAAAGATAAATTCTACAAAAGTGGTATTGAAATGTTAGAGCGGCGCTGGAATGATTGCGTTGCTCATGATGGAGATTACGTTGATGAATAAAGCTAATTTTGAACCAAAAAAACCGTGTTTTCTTTGTTAGGCCCGGGACTTTTCAGCCCATGTGTTACATTACTTACATCATTGCATACTACTATTTTGCAACATAAATCTTATAACGTTATAATTCTATCTAGCTCAGAGAACCAACTACATATTCGCAGCAGTATCGCGTATACTTTGTTTCGAGATATAATGTGGATAAAAGCTTTTACAAGTAATAATAATAATAATAAAGTTTATTTTCCTATGCACCAAATTATTACAAAATGTAGAGGTTACAAATTAAGAAAGAGAAACATTATAATTGCAGAGAAAATAAAAAGCTGAATTGAAAATACAGCAAAACTGTTTTTCTTCCTTTAAACCTTATGATACAGCGAAAATAAAATTAAAGGAGAGAACATGCCTAATTCTAGCTTAAAGCCTAAATTCTGTCACTCATGGATTAAGCACAGCAAAATAGTTCTGATAACAAAGCAATTGAACAACACATTCACTATCACACTTCATGAAATATCAAAGATACTGTGGGGCAGCGCTCACCGCTAACTAAAAACAAGGACGCCCTCAACCATGTTACTTTAGAACTAATTATTCTCATTTATTCTAAGACATAACTCGTGTATTTCCCCATAAAACCTTATTCGAGTTGTTTCACACATTTGTCACCCATGACATTACTTTTCAGAAACGAGGTATAAGTCGGGTTTTAAGATATTTTTTTCACTTAGGTTGAGTAGTTTAAAAAGTAATATTTGCAGCACTGTGTTGTAAAGATGCACAAGAGATTTAAACACATTTGATGCAAATGCTGATAACCCAGAATTCTGCGCAAGTGACAGATCCCACATTATTCCGTTAGAGATTTATCGTTATTAGTGAAAACTATTTCCATCTTTATGAATAACTCAAGTTATTTTGGACAACTTATTCTTCAAATCTTTCCAGTTATAGAGACTACCAATGTGGTCACATAGAGTCAATACTGTTACGTTGGAAACAACTAGAATTAAATAAAAACATTAAAAAACGAAGTATACCAAAGATATATGTAGGTTGAAGTTTCATACATTTCTAGTATCAAATTATAATATAAATACACTCCCTTGTTTAACCACATAAACTTCATAAACACATATTCATGTTATGCGACTACTTGATTCTACAATTTAACGACTTCAGATAGATTACTGCCTGTGTTATTATTGTTACCGTCGTCGATTACCGCACGAAACGATAGAGATTATTGCGCAAATAAAAGCTTTTATTTTTACGGCCAAGTGCGATGTACTAGAACATGAGCTTATGTCTGTATTATAAATTGTAAGTATATACATGGACGGTAAATATGAAATAATTTCCTTTAAGGAAAACGACGGACCTTAATACCACTCTAAATGTTGGGTAGAATAGTTTAGGAATAGTAAATTATGACGACGCCAGACTAGCTTGTTCCTAGTAGTAGGATTAATGTTCTTCGATATTACTGCTCTATTACAACTACTTCTGCAGCACAATATTGAAAATATAAATATGTATTACATGTTTGTACAATTCAACCTACTCGATTTTGTAATGAAATAGTTCTGTGGTTTATGGATAGTTAAAACTCTATTGTTATATATGTATGTTAGATAGTCCGAAAGTTCTCAGTTTGATACATAGATGGTGCTAAAAACTGTGAAACCACCATAAATGCTTTGGGAAGCGCCATCCTTTATGTAGACTAATCTAAAATTTTATTTCGATTTGTCAATTCATTCATGTAGTAGCAACTATTTAATATTGAAGTGTCATTAATTTTGTTGAAATAGAAGAAACTGAAATCATGCAGTGATGAAAGTTCTTTGTTATGGATTGTTTAAACCAGCGAAAATTCAGAAATCATTAAAAGTGCACAAGGATGCATCGTCTTCATTTTTCTCAAAAAATTGGCTGCTATCTTTAAGTCGTACACACCTCGAAGATGATTCACTACGAAGGCCATACAACAACACCACAAATTATTCAACATGTCCATGATATTGGATGATGGAAGAGTGGAAGTACGTGAAATAGCTGAAGTCACAGGCGTCTTAACAGATTAAATCACAGACATTTTCACAAATTTGCTAACAATTTACTAAAATCGTATTCGAGTGAATATCTCTCAAACGTATCGGTTTAAACAAAAAAAAATGAATTTCAAGTATCATTTCATTACTGTTGATGAAAGTTGACTTTACTACTATACACCAGCGTAAAGGAAACAGTCGAAACAATGGAATGGGAGAAAACAAAGACGGCTCTATAGCCGGAAAAGTTCTGGCAACAGTTTTCTGAGACTTAAAAGATATCTTGATCAGTTATCTTCAGAACGTATTGGTACAATTACATGGAGAAATCCGTAGGAAAAGACGTGCCCCGCAGTAGAAAAAATGTTTTCATTGAAACAATGCCCGTATTCCACAAGCATTTTGTCGATGGCAAAATTCATCCAATTAAAGTACGAATTGCTTGAACATCTAATGCATTAGCAGATTTGGCCCTCACTGACTGCTATCTCTTTCCATGTCTAAAAAAGTTCCTGTCTAGATATCGTTTTATATCAAATGGTGAAGCTATTACAGCTGTGGATGGATATTTCGCGGACCTTTCGGAATCACACTTTAGAAATGCTATTGATTGTGATTGGGAAAACGTTGGCATAAATGTATTGAAGTTTCAAAAGATTATATTGAAAAATAAAGCATATTCTATGTAGACCAAAAAATTTCTCAGGCAGTCCACGTAATATTTTACCATTTTATAACTTTTGGATTGGAGAAAACATCGTAATTTGTCGGCATGTTACTTAGTTCATTGAGGCTTCTAAATCAAAATGAGAGCATTATTTTCGTGTTAATATTTTAACCAACACTAAAATACCTAACATAATAATCCTGCTAAATCCCGCATGATCATCGTATCTAAACTAACAGCCTGTGAGTGAGTACCCTTGGCGCTATCTAGTACGACACGAATAACACTCTCATCATGGTAAGTCTGAGGGATCATTAATTTGTACAGCTACCCTATGCACTGTTGGTGCGCGCTCTCTCTGGTTTAACGGTCCATGAAAACTATACGCTATATTTGAACCGACAGACGAATGTGTTATTCTTGTGGCACTAGATAGCACCAAGAACTACTTGGCTGCAGAAGGAGAAGGTGGATCTTGACGGAGAACACCAAAGACAGAAACAAATGTGGACATATATGCGAAAAGATATAAACTGAAGAGAATGGGGATTGATCTACCCCGCAGATTTTTTTAGACCTAGAAAGCTCGTTTTCTAAGCATTTCTCGATGTGCTGTTAACACAACAATGAAAATTTTAAAGTTAGTGATGACAATCCAAACCAATTTTTTAGTATCCAGTAATAATCAGGGAAAAGATATTATACAATATATAATTCTGCGCTTCTTAATGTATGGATATCTGCAGCAATTACATAATTATATATGTAACTTTGACTCTGTATCATTGCACATGTGGGTGGAATTTTTAAGCATATTTAAGATTTCCTCGCGTTCCACATGCTTCATCCACATACTCGATCCCTGTTTGAATTCGCCGTTAAATGAATCCACGTTTTAACACATGCGAAGGAATTTACTTTGTTTCGTTTAAACCTTTCTAAACAAGTGGCGAAAAGTTAATAACAAACAAATTTCTGGTCAGCTGTTAGTGTGAACGTGACACATTCCTTGCGAATAGTTTACCCATATCGAATTGTTCATGCAACATATGAAGCCTTTTTCGACTAGTGTGCTTCAGCTCTGGTATTTAAGATGCTTTAACTCTGCTTCTCTGGGATTTATTTCTCGGCTTTCAAATGGTTGTACACGAAGTAACTGTCATATGAATAATTTATATCAAAAGATATGTAATAACAAGATGCTTGTCTATTTTCATAAATATACACTTGCCAGATACACTTTAAAGAGTGTCTAACGCAGAAGAAGCATAATTTTTTTGATATCCTAGGCAGTACTTCTCCGAAACTTGATATTCGAAATAAAAATCAACATAAGAAGACAACTACATAGTGTACGCCAACTATTAACAGAAATAGCATATGTTTATTTGTTATTTATAGTGTACGGATACAAAACGTTATAACGTTATACTTGTCAGTTAGCGTCTTTAACGTCCACCATATCAGAGATCGTAATAAAAAACGAAATTTATTAATAAAATTTCTTGCGCTCATATAATTCGGTATTTATTACAAGAGATATGTCATTTTAGATTGTCTTTAACCTAAATAATTTTTAGTACGATGCAATCAAAAAACCAACTGAGAATTCCGAAATTTTACGAGAATTTTTCCTAAAAATATCTATAGCGCTGCCTCTTTTTTATAACCGACCGCTAACAATCAATTATACGACTGTAAGACTTTTATGAATTCCTCTTTATATCCCGCGTTTATCGTTCTTAAATTTGGTAGTATTACACGCATTTTTTGTTTCATTTATAATCATCACATCGTCGTAGGAAGAAGATGGGTATGTTGGACGAAGTTATTATAATCTTTTTCATCTTTCGTTGATATTTAACTTCTTTGGTTTAATTTATTCCTACCGTTTATAATTCATGCTTTCGTAATTAACGATTCCGCTAATTTCAACGTAATAAAAACGAAATTATTGCATCAATTGAATTCATTAGTGTGCATTAGCGGCGGTTTCGTTCTGTATTCATTAATTATTACATGCAGAAGCAAGAAAAAAACCTATGTTGTTGATGATCGCCTATTATATGTATTCACTAGCGCTTATTTCCTACTCTGCTTAAGATTGAAATAAAAAGATTCGTTTTTGATAATTGTGTTGACGATATTTTTATTGCACTACCTTTCAGGTTGTTTTTCTAACATGACACTTTTAAAAAGGAGGGTGGAAACGCTGCAAATCTTGCTTTGTGAAGCATTTTTATATTATTTTTGTAGGCTTGTGGCCTAAATGTTTAAATTTGCAACATTGACTTATTCTCACATTTTAAATGGTTCTTTTTTTGTATTTCTGGGATTAAACTTCATCCTTCAATACCTGTTTACAAGGACTAAAGTGGGCTATTTAATCCCTACGGGGCAAATACTATTTAAACTCGCTAGAAAATTTATTGACTGATTTAAAAACAAGCAATGTCAAACTTGACAGATTTTAATTACAATTTGGAAGACATATTGATTGTAATGTTGGTACAATTAGCAAGTAATGGTTCATATAGTATCTCAGATTTTCACGGCCGTTTATCATAGTCGTAACGGTTGTTAGGTTCCGCCGTGTCACTAGGTTTTTTGTCCCTGACGTTTCGCGAACAACTGCGGTTTGCATTTTCAAAGATACTGACCTGTACTTTTAAAAATTCGCGAAACATCAGGGACAAAAAAAAATCTAGTGACACGGTGGAGCTCGACAGCCGTAACGGCTTAAATAATGGTCTATTGTGTCCATCAAAAGTATCTGACGCAATTCCACAAGATGGGGTAGATTGTAGAAGTAGGCTTATTTTGCCTTTTCATAAAAAAATAGCAGCAAAACGTCTTTTTTAAAATCAATCGATTTTTGTTCATTGCACCATTTCAAATACATTTCATATTGTTTCTCGTATATTTTACGAAATTTGGAAGACAATAAGTCTTCCAACGGCTCTTAAGCTACTTTTCCTAAGTCAAATTCTTCACAATTATTCTTGCAAAATGACAGGGTCTGTTGTCACTGCAACTATGATGAATTTCATGGCAAACTTGCATATTACAATTTGCAATAACGCTAATAATTTTCAATTATCAACTTTGGTGATAATATCTCTGTTTCGGAAGTGCAAAATATACCATGTACACCACAGGACTCAAGTGCTTCGAGCGATTGCTGCCCTCGGCCTTCGGCTTCGAAGCAACAATATCCACTCGCAGGATTAAGCGCTGCACTTTAGTCCCTGGTGGTATAATGCACTCTAACAACCCCAAATTGACAAGTTTTACGAATTCAGCGGTGTTAAATATTGTTTGCTTCGCTTGCATATTAATCGTACACGTACGCTATATCTATTAAAAGAAATTGTTGCGGATAAGATTTTTAACGGCTCGGTGGTCGAATCATAGGTGGTCTGTTTATAACTGTGGGAGCATTGCCAGTGATATAGTGGAAGTGGGTACTCTCCTGGCTCATCATTCGGTGTTGGGAGAAAATTGACAAAGCTTCACTCCTTATGGCAAGAGGACAAAGTTGTAAGACTATGGAATGCTATAAGATTCTGTAGTAATTACAAGCTAAAAGAATTTACAATTCTCCTGGGCTGCCCACCACGCCACAAAAAAATTGGTTAATAGAATGATCGGAAAATGTCCGCCGATTTCCAATTAATGACATAACTTTCTTAAATTATATACATATTTCTGGAAAGGCATGTATTCGTGTGTATTTGTTTATATTGTATATCAATATTTCTTAAATCGCGTATATTTGGTATTGGTACGAACTTGAAGACGCAACAATAGTATTTTCGGCATTCAATAGTTTTTATTATCCATATATATCTATATAACAATTTCTGCTATATGATCGGTAAAGGCAAGATATTAATCAAATACAACCCCAAGGTGTTTAATTTCAACGTAACAATACCTCAATATCAACGAAGTAATCAAATTTATTATGATGTTAATTAATCGTAAAGAAGTGAAAACAGTTATCGAGCTTGGTGGGGCTTGCCTCATCCACCACATAGTCTGGACCTGGCGTCATAAGACTGCAATCTGTTCTGCTTTTTACAAAATTCATTGAACAAAAAATCATTCAATTCTCTGGAAGACCGCAAACAGCGCCTGGTGCAGTTTTCGCCATGTCTCTGGATGTTTCATTATCCCACCCTCATAAAAAGTTCATGGCTTAGAGCTAAAAAATTCTAAGCTTCTAAGTCAGGAACTTTTTATGAGCATAGAATAATGAAACCAGAAAGATACCGAACCATTATTAAGCAAATATATTATTTAATAAATCGAGTTGCTACTATAGAAATTTTTATATTGATCCACCTTGAAACCAAAGCAACACAATGACATCGATTGTATTTAGAAATACGAATCAATACTGTAAGGAAATGTGGTGCCCAAGAAATTCTATGACACCACCATATTTCTCGTGAGCTAAGTTATTCGATATCTTTCGGTGAAATTTTGTTCAATTAGTGATATACACTGGCTGCCACAAGTAAATAAACACGCAGGAAATATCGGCTACATAAACGATGAAAATTTCTGCTAAAGTTCAGTTAATCAAGATAGTATTGGCAATGGACTAAAAATATTTTTGTTTTTCTGATGACATTATTTACGTCTGTCACTGTAGAGTATACTTATTGTTGTATTTAGCCCTAGCAGAGCGTAAGGGATACCTCTTCGATCACGTGCGAATTTTCATGAATCACTTAAATTTGACGTGGTAGGATAATCGAGATACCAGAAGCCAGATTGTTTATTAGTAATGTTGCTAATCCTGTAGAATGTTGTGTTGTAATGGCTTTGTGCTGACGAAAATGGATAGAAAATAATGAGGAACGATGTCGTCTACGGTCCATACGTCCTAGATCCACTATTTGATCGTGAAATTCGTACTCTTCGTACTCGGAAAATTGGCGATAGTCGAAGAGGTTTAGTTACTCAACGAACCTCCATACGATCTGCGTACAGAAGAATTCAATTTTTTGGTTTTAGATCGTGTTAACTGTTTCTTTGTTTACATCTAACTTCACTTTATAAAATTGCACGACCACAATGGTGTACTGAATAGTTGCACTGAAGTGAGGAATGGAATCCAGTCGTCTTCAATAACGAATCTAGATTTTGTTTATGGGCTCTTGATGGTTGGAAAATAATCAGAAGACGTCCCAGAGAAAGAAGAAATTTGCAGTTTTCAATACAGTGACATGATCTTGAACTAGTGTTAATACCATTTGTTTAACAACTGGTAAATCCAATTTTATAGGAGGATAATACATGGCCCCATATCGCAATGGTTATTATGGAGTTTCTGCGTAATGCTAATGATAGCTTGTCATGATTGTCTCGTTCACAGAAGTTGTCACCAATAGAACACATAAGATCGTTAATTTACAACCACCTTTAGAAAGTGTAGACGTTCTTTAGTAAAGGATTTTAGAAGCTTGAAGTTACGATTTATGCGTTAATTTAAAATATGCCTAATTAAGTTGCTAGAGAAATAGAAGAAGATGGATACATTACTAGTGGTTAAATGAATGGACATGATCATATCCTGAAAGTGCCTATAAAATACACTAAAGTTTCACTGTTTCTTGTTCACTATTTTCTCCACATTAGCAGAGCTATAACAAGCAGCCCCTCAATTTGATTGATTTCGCATGGTCATTGCTACGAGCAGACTGTGAAAGCTGCCGTGAATTCCCCCCAATCTCTTGGTCGTCTACACGATTTCTGTGAAGCTGTTCAAACAACAAACCTTATCCTTCTAGAGCCTCAAGTCTAAACTCAATCGGTAATAAATACGCAATTTTAACGCTGCTAAAATTATAATTAATTAAACATTTAAATACCAGCCAACTTAAAATTACAGCCACACTATAGCGGTAACACCCTATTTGAATAAATCGCATTTCAATAAAGATAAACTCGTTCTCGTTTATTTGTAATATTACTACCGGCCTGTCTTACGCACACACTTGTATACATATATTCATACATACACATATACGCGTCACCGTAAACAAAACTTGAATTACCAGACCGTATAACGAAATCGACAGCTTACGGGCACTTTTCTAGCGAAAATAAGGACAAAAGCAACGTTTAGCCCGATACTGGAAGACAGAAAGTAGATAAGGCGAGCTTGCGCTGGTATTGTATGGTCAACGGCATAAACCGACTCAGCGGACCCTCGGTTCTAGTAACTCGAGATGGGGAAACCCAATCTTGCGATGAGGAAAGAAGGAAAGAACACCTAATGTTACATGGCGGTGGTATGTACTTGCAAAATAAGAACGTTGCGTTTGTATTACACCATTAAACATATACGGAGAATTTGTTGTTTATTTTCAGTTGCATCGTTTAAGTTTGTATAGATATTTTGCATTGGCCCTAGATGTGGTAACAAAGCTTGGAAGTAAGTATGAATTTGTTTAAAATGCGAAATAGCATAAGAATCATTTAAATTTAAACCAATTCGTTTATGAAAGTTAATTGTACTTTAAAGATGCCAAAGTTCACGCAATTTACTTCAGATCAACGGTCCCCAATTTGTATTCCCTAAGAGGAACGATATTCAAAAAGAACCACAGCTGATACATTGGTAATTTCACAGAAAGATATTCACTACGTTTTGGGAAGCAGATGAGAAACTAGGCAGTTTTGTGATCGCAGGAATAGTAAAAGAACAATACCAAAACAGGATCAATGATCTACGGCATCAGATACCACAAGGCGCTTTGATGTAGCGAAGAGTGCTATTGTAAAGAAACACTTATTGGTTGCAGGCTTGAAGGGTCTATTTCGATAAGAAACAGTATCAAAATATGTCCATAAAGAAAACAGGGTGCTGTGGTGAGACAACACTTAAATTAGACGTTAGATTGGTAGAAAACAGTGTAATCAATCAACGAGTGTAAATCTGAAATTTTCAGTTCGAAAAGTAGAATCTTCATTCATCACCAACCAAGCGAATGCCATTACGAAGCTTATTTATTGCTTTAGGCAGAGTAGAAATCCGATAGTTTGGGGTTGTTTTTCTGATATAAGAGCGAGTGATTTGGCTAAAATAACTGGAAAAATGCGAAAAGGACATCGTGAAGAACAGTACCTTGCTATGTGGAGGTCGCATTATCAGACAACCATTCATATTTCAAGATAACGACTCGAAGCATACAGTTGGGGTAGAGACCCTATAGAAAAAAAAGTGCAAATCTTTCCAAAATACTGACTTTCCTCTTGAGCTTATATGGGATGACGGCTACAAAATGCTCAAACTCTTTGGAGTTACTCCACATGTCAGAATAGATCTGTAGACTACCTTGTATATTTTTATCTCGGTGCTTCGTGATATTTCTTTTTTCGTAATGACGCTCTTATTCATCGCATAGCGTAGTTTGGTTACTTTTTCAGTTCTTTCATTAATTTCTGACTCATTTTTGCAGGTGTTTTCTATCGGTACGACTAGATAATGAAGTTTACTTGTTGTATGGTTATTCCTTCAATCTGTATATTTAGTCGTTCTTCACTGGTGGTTGTTTTATCTTTATTTATGTGCATACCTTATATCCCATTCCATATATCTATACTATCTTGTAGATTCTTTTCGTTTTCTGCATTCACCACAACGTCATCTGCAAATACTGCCTCGGCTATTTGTATCCTGGAGATTCCTGTATCCAATTTGAATTTTTTTCGTCTGCATTGAGCATTGTTTTACTATGTGCTTTTTCTTTGTGGCAATCTTTTGTCAACTATTTGTTTCATAGTAAATATATGATCCTGCGCACTTCTTCCTGGTCTGAATCTACTTTGTGATTCTAACAGTGATGGTTCAATTAGCGGTCTTAGCCTGTTGTTAATTAGCTGTTCATATATCTTTACAACTGTCCTCAATAACGTTATACTTTTATAGTTATTGCAGTCTTTATGACTTCCTTTTTTGTAAACTGGTGTTATTAGTGTCACTTCTCAATCTAGTAGTTTTTTTTTCTGTAATTAATTATTTAATTAATAAATAACATCGTATCAATAGTTGTTAAAGGTTTTTTCACTACCATATGTAATTTGTGTGCTACTTAATCGGTATGATTGTAATCAGATAAACTACATTCCCGTTTCATTCTACCATTCCTCACAATGCAATGCACGTGCTCTTTTTAAATATCCCATTCTTGAAGTATGGATTCAGATGTATTCTCTTGTGTAGCGTTTTTCGAGCACGTCTACCCACAAAACGATATTTTTTCTTACAAAATATCCACAGCAAAGGAGACTTTTTCAAAATCTTCTGTCGCATTTGAATTGAGATTCTCCGTAAGTTCATTGCAAATAAGTTCAATAAAATATTTTTTGTCCTTAAGAACATAGTTTGGAACAGCGTGGTGCATCAACTGCCAAAACTCTAATTCTTCAACATACCTGAAAGGAAAATAAGATAAAGTTAGGATTTCTACAATTAAATAGCCGATTTTTACTAACTTATAGTTTGTATTGTCCTACGTTTTAACTTTTTCTAGACAATCAAAAATAATTCACACTGCTTTAAATGTTTCCTTTGGAGATAAATTTTTTTAAAGAAGTCGACTGTTGACAGACTTTACCCTTCGCGGACGTGTCATTAACTATCGTAAAGTAACTCCGTATTGCACTAGTAAATATTTTTATAAACGTAATTTTGAACTCATTAAATCAATAAATATAAAAAATAACCAGATCACACATCGTGGTTTATCACGCGTGGGGAAATGTCAATCAAAGCATGTACAGAAAAATAGTCAATTGAAGAATTGTATTCCTAAGCATACATTGATAAACAAATATGCACATATTAACATGTTTAATTTAAAATGTGTATTTTGAAACAAATATTGTATTTTCTAAATTTTTATGAAAAGGAATCTTATTCTTAAACAAACCACTCGCCCATTTCATAGTTGAATAGATGTTATTTTTATATTTTTGTCTGAAGAAACAAATATTTTTTTTCTTTGCTTAGATTGGCGTGATATGATTTTATTGACGTTTGTAGGTGCGGTATATGTTACCTGTATTTAAAAGAATTGTTCTTTCAAATGACGTATTTATTATACAGGATTCGGGAAAAAGATCTCTCGTATTTCAGAACGCAGTTACAATCCAACGAAGATACGAAAAAATACTCTTATTTGTGAACAACACATGCTATACCATTTTATATTACTTGGCTTTAAAAATTATGTCCAATAGATGGCGTCCTCGATTGATGTTTTCTTGTGGAATGACGACCACCGCTTAGGTGATTGCCTCCTTGAGCTCTTGTAGGCTTGTAGGGGCGATGCTTGTAGACTTGCGTCTTTAAGTTTCCCCAAAGAAAAAAATCACGCCGTCTTGTTGAAACTAGACTTCTCTCTTTTCATGGTCTCCAACAAACTCGTTTAACTTATTTCGGAGGAAGGTCTCGTTCATGTGGCAGTAGCGATTCAAAGTAATTGGTACCGTTAGTCCATCCTAAAAATCCGAAAAAATAAATCCCACACACAAAATTCAGCAACGGTGGACCAAACTGTTATACGAGGGTGTGATGTGGTCGCTAGTGAAAGGGTTCTCTGCTGCTCATTAGAGGAAACCTTGTTTATTTGCACTGAAACAAACGCACGATGCTGAAGGCGCCACCCCATTGTGACTATTAAAAATGGCACGTATGCCGCTACCGATCCATGTCCCCTTCGCAACCCCACCATAACTCACCCAACGCCCTCTCCAAATACAGGAGGTCTTTTTGCCGAACCCTGTATATTTGCTCGTGAATGCTCGAATCGAGATTTTTTGTGTGATGTTTTATTCACCTAAAACGTGTTTCTAAAACTTCCATTTCAATGATGTTGTTACGTTTCGATAAGTGACCGTAAATTTATGAGCGGTAGTGTAGTAATGATGAGTAGAATGTTTCTGACGACTGTGTTGTCAGTAAGTGTCATGATGCCTATTACTACTGTCATATACAAGTTCACTGTTACCTGGTTTCAACATAGAAAGGGTACAATATTGAGATTTTCGATTCAGAATTCAGCAAAGAACAAATGAAATTTACAGACTACTCCCTGCTACTGTAATCTACTCATCTGCATACTTTTTTCACAATATAAGATGAAAGATATTGATACACATTTTAATGAATTACGTTTTCATTATCCCCACACTATTAGCATAAATCCAGTCAAAAACCTGTTTTTAATTCGTTGTAAATTTAGCTTATAAAATCTTCAAAACGTTAGTTTAATTTCATAGCTGGCGTGTGAACTCTCGAACTGTTGGAAACCCTTTCCGCTACCCGAACTCGAACCGCAATCTGAGGAAACGGCTCCCATACTGTCGGCCGTAAAATAAACAACAGAGAAACACTTTTATGTGGATTGCCATTTCTGGTGAACCTATTTTGGCGTCTTTTACGAGCGTTGCGAAGTGCAGCGTCATCCAGAGAGACACTGCATCGTCGGAAAGTAGAGGAAAGCGCGGCAGGGATAAACTAAAGCCTGTGTAATGTTATCGCTTTGCTGTAATTAAATATGTGGACATGAAAAGCTTGCGTGACGTATTTAGACATTTTCGTTCGGTCGTAAATTCCCAGCTGCTTTTTCTAGTGGTAAAATTGTGAAGAAATTTTTTATTGCGTATAAAGTGAAGCTCGATGTAGATAAAGTAGAACTTGATGGATGGAAGTACTAACTGGAGTAGCTAGTCGAGTAACATGCTTTCAGAGCTTTGGAGATTGCCAAAATAAACGTATTGAGAATGGTTATTCTTTAAATATTGAAACATCAAGAGACCTCTATGTAGATAGATACTGAAATATTGTGTCATACGGTTAGGAGGATTATTTTATAAATAGGGTTTGTTATGCAATGAAAATGCAACAAGGAAAAATTATTCGGTTTTCCATATAGCTTTCTAACATAAACATTTACCATAACATACATAGTGCTTGCCGCCCAGGAGGGTCTTCAGACGACTATAAAGGTGATAATAGCTAGGCGCAAGACTGTTAGGCTGTTTATATATAGCGTGATGGAAAATCTCAGGCGCTTAACTGGCCGAATGGGTACTTTAATTTAAATTTTCGTCTAAATTATATGATTAAATTAGATAATTGATGTAGCCAAATAAAATATTATAAAAATATATAGTCGCAAAATATGCATATATATGTATTTATGTATATATCACTTTTAATACAATTCTTGTCTTAGGTTTACCTATAACAATCACTCCCTGCTAATTTCTATATGTAATGTAATGTCATTAGGGTGACAGAATAATATAGACACCTACTAATTAAAAAAAAGATACTATTCTTGTTATATATACAAAATATTTTAAAATGTTTAAATTAGACTAATATTTTGTCGATCCACCTTTACTTGCGTGAAGTGCTGCGAGTCGTCGTGGCATAGAATCTATTAAATGATTAATGGTGTCTTCTGGAATATTTAACCACTCTTCTGTAACAGCTGCCACGAGTTCTTCCTTATTGCTGGGTTTTCGGGGTCGCTTCGCCATATTTGTCTGGATTATGTGCCAAATATTCTCTATCTGATTCATGTCTGGTGATTGGCCTGGCCATGGTAAAATCCGAATCCCCTGTTTCTCTTTCCATGTGGTTGTTGTTCTTGCTTTATGGCAGGGTGCTTCATCCACCATAAAAGTGGCGTCTTCTTTAGATATAATGGCGTTGTCAAATATCGGTAGTAGTCCTTCTGTTAATATTTGGATATATTTTGCCGCATTTATATTTCCGTCGCAGATTACTAATTGCGATCTTCCATCATACCATATCGCACCCCACACCATGATGTTCACACTGCCGTATTTCACCGTCTGATGCAAAAACTTGTCGTTCAGTTGCTGTGACGAACGTCTCCATACCCACGTACGACCACTATCACTGAATTGGCAGTATCTGCTTTCGTCTGAAAAAATGACAGACCGCCAAAACTCTTCGGGCTTCGTTCGCATTTCGATTGCCCAAGCCATTCGGCGTCGTTTTTGAATCGTCGCAAGGAGAGGTTTTTTCTTTGCCACCCTTTTATACGTCCCCACACTGTGGAGATATCGTAGAATGGTGCGCTGACCTTTCTGTGAAGTTGCCGCAAGCTCAGCTGTACTTTTTCGCGGTTCTCTTAACACATCGCGCACAAGCACCCTTTTACTTCTTTCAGAAGGTCCGGCACGACCTGGTCTCGGCTCCACTGTTGTTTTTTCCTTGCGTTTAAATTGTGTAATCACACGGTTAACTGTGGACAACGGAATATTTAAAAATGTACTTATTTCACGTTGCGAAGCGCCGCGTTCACTCTGGTCAACGATGCGACCCCGGGTGAAGTCGCTAATATCACTCGAACCTTGTAAGCGAGGCATAGTTGTAACGATACTAAACTATGACGAATTCCTTCCGATACATCTACCCCTACCCTAATGACAAGAGAAAGTTCTTAATTCGTTCTTAGAATTTAGCTGTTTACATATTTATACCGCTTTACCTGGTGTCTATTTTATTCTGTCGCCCTAGTGTATATAGAAGCAGAATATGAATTACAATAGAAAAACACTGAATTTTGATTAGTTCTACAATTCCAAGTCTGAAATATTGGAATAGTATTCACACACACGCACTGTATATCGATATCCTGAACTGCCACTCAACAAGTGTGTCGGTAACTCCAATTAATGGAAGTATAGCAGCTGGGACACTATACTTTTTCAGTTAGCTTTGAAGATTCACAAAATCTTTACGTATTAGCAGATAAATATTTTTTTTCCTGGAAAGATAACTTCAACATCAGTCAGTTTGACGCTGTTGTTATTTAATGAGCCGTTGTTTCCGTAAGCAATGTCACACTCATGGTTTACTAAACTTATTTATCTAGTCGAGAGACTACACGACATACACTCTTGATGGAATGAAATTAATTACTAATAAGGGTGCCAAGCGTGCCATCCTTTCCACGTACGAGAACTTTGTAAACAGTGTGTGCGTTAATTCGAGGCGTAGGTGTTTCGTATTTCGATAAAATGCGTGCCAATACGGTACGTTTTGCATCTTTAGAGATAATTTTGAGGAAATTAAATTTAATCACGAATATACTTTTAAGAAAAACAATATGTGTATATAAATTACGATGGCATATTTCTCCACTGTACACGGAACTATTTTTTTGTCGGTAAATAGTAACTAAAGTAGATATCAGTAATATCCAATACACAGAAAAGAAAACTGCGTGGATTGAATATTTAAAATATTAAATTGAATGTCTGAATTTTAGCAGAAGGTACGAAATAAACGCAATGGAATTTGTTTAAAAGTATTTAATTATGGATTTGTTTCACTATTACATCATGTAATCTTAAGGTCTATATCCTATATCTGTCATTCAATGTCTATCAGGTCAAACTACTACCTTCAAAGTTACCAAAGACCAGATGCGGTGTTATCAAGTTTACAGAATGTTAAAGAAGAGGGACCGTTAACAGTGCTTTGGTTCAAACAATAACAAAATATAATAAGGACGTGGACCAAACAATATCAAGAAAAATAATTAAAAAAAATAATTATTAGAATGTTAGAAGAGAGTTATTGATTTTTAGTTGAAGTAAATTATTTAAGTATTAAAACTAAAGAACAATGTATAACAATGGTAACATAAATATTTGTAGGCGAAGTACAAAGAAACAATTAATCTTATTTGAAAGATTTAAATTGGACTTGGTGGTTTAAAAGTACATCTCTATTCCAAAGTGGTTAGCGCGACGTATTCTTGAGTACCTGGAGTCCTTATTCAGCTTTTTACTCAGATAGGATAGAGAGACTGCAAAGAAAGTTTGTTAATTACATCTGATTTAAGCTTAACACAGATAAGAATTTATACCCTTATTCCGATCGTATAAATTTAGTAAGTATCCAATCGTTGCCTGTGTCTTAAGATTTCCTTACCCAAATGGGCATATAAATGTTATAAATAACGTAATATATTGTCCTAATCTACTTACGCAATTGTGCTCAAATACGCATCTCTTCAGTTTAGATTTTCACATAGCTTCTTACAAATTCAACTGCCCGTTAAATTTGGCTGCAAGGGAGTTGAACCGTCTTCCGAATAGCATAGGTACTTTTTGAATTAACTTATGAGCAGTTTACCACCTGAATCAACCTACAGAATTGTAGCTAAATTAAATATAAGTGTTTCCCTTGTTTCAGTTCAGTTTTGTAATTTAATTTTATTTTTTAATATATAGATGATAGATAATTTAAAAACCAAAAAGTTACCTTTAAATATGTTATATACATGTACAGTCCCCGTCCAATTTATTAGGGTCACTTACTAAAATAGCGATTTTGTTAAAATATATAATGAAAACTGTATTGTAAAAGCATACGTTTATTCTGAACTGTTTATAGACATCATCACAACTATATAACTAATATTTTGTAATGTCTCCTTTGGCTTTTATAATTGCTTTTATTCTTTTTGGCATACTGTCTATGCAAGCGCTAATGGTACGAGGGGAGGTCCAGAAGTTCGTGGAATGAAAGGGTTTTAAATAAAATATGTTTCCTTTTCAATATAATCACCCTTAAGCACAATATATTTATTAGATCTATGAATTAATTTTTCTAAACCATCATAAAAATATTTTTTATCTTTCGCCTCAAAATGGGCCAAAGTTGCCTCCTTTACCTCATTGTCGTCGGAAAACTTTCTTCCACGTAAATCTTTTTTTTAAATTGGGGAACAAATAAAAATCATGGTTTCAATGGTTTGAACGTTCTTTCTTTGCTTTGTAAGGAACTTTATCGCAGCACGGTGTTCAATTTCCTCCATAGTTTCAGTTTTCTTCCGGATTGACTTGTTTAGCAGGCAACTATTCGTAAACGACTGACGCTATAGGGCTGCAACTTAACTTATATACTAATGATGAGTCGCCAATCAGAATGACACCTAGCGAGCGCCCCTATCCCCACTCCATCCCCTCCATTCCACGAACTTCTTGACCTCCCCTCGTATGTCGAATTGTAGCGTCATTTTGCCACACATCCTCAATATTTCTTACTTATTGCACTTTTGCAGTGTTATTTCTCGAATACACGCATGATTTTAGAAGTAGTGGGGGGTGTCTTACCGTTTTTAGTACACTAGCTTCACCAAGCTGTTCAGATAGACGTGGTCTAACAAATTTGTCTCTTTCGCTCATAGCTTCTAGTTTTAACTCTTAACTTAATTGTTCAAATAAAAAAAAATGATTTACAATTGTGTAATGTTCATGACGCTTTGCCCATTCATAACGTGCTCGTTTTAGCATCGGTGTTAATCTTGGCTTTTTCAAAGGGTGTCTGCATTTTAATCCGACTTCGTACAATCGTCTACGTACTGTACGCGTGGATATTTGCACTCCTTGTTGGGACATTACATTTCCTATTTCTTTGGCGGATAAACCTCGGTTTTTTCGATTAGTAATGATCCTTTTCTTGCTGCAAAACCCTCTTCCGGTACTTGTAGTGGTTATCCTTTCTTTCACTAGAATGGCGATTCGCTGCATTGTTTGTCGGGATACTTCTTTTTTCTTTGCAATTGTACGTTGAGGGTACATCCCTGTCTCAATACGTAAGTTTTTTCTCATTTGGTATGTCCTTTTTTTACCCATGACAAAAAAATATAAAGCGCATACAAGCAATAACTTAAAGTGCAACACTAACACGAAAAACTTTGTTGCATAAACGAATAAATATTCTTTCTACAATAGTAACCGATCCAAATAATATTCTACGAATTCCTGTGTCTTTGAATCTTGTTTCTACCCATCTTCTATACAGTACAGTCATTCATGAGAGGGATAATAATAGACAAAAGGTCATTAAGTGGCAGTTTTTCAATTTCTTTGAAAGATATTTAGATGGGTACTGTAAACCCTATTCATGAATTTTATACTTGTATTTGTAAAGTATCCCGTTGGAAACACACAAAAGCTTAAATTTATAAGGTGTCCCTAATAAAATGGACAGGGACTGTATATACGTACTGCGAAAAATGTTATATATATATCTGTATTACGAGCCTTATGGATAAATAAATATACTCTAATACTCAAATAAAATACTGCACATAAACTATATTTCATTTCAAAGCGAGATTTCTCTGCTAGACCTTGTACTTAATTTACTCGATAACAGTTAACAAATATTTATGCAGTTCATCCGCTATCCGAAAAAAGAGATCCCGCGATTATAAATGCATCGGTTTCGATCGGTGAACCCCAGACGACCCCCATCACGTGCACAAAAAAGAGGCGAATCGACAAAAAAGAAACCCCGTTCGTATCAGAACCTTTTATTCTTTTCGGTTTGGCTCGAACTCGGATGGTGTGACAATAAAAATTCAATTTCGACATTCCGATCGATCCGCCGTCTATTCTTTCCGATTCACGAACCGCATGCCACCAGAACCGCGCTTTTTTCGCACGGCGAGCCGCGCTTGAAGCCAGACGAAACGCGGAGGCGAGTTGCCAACAGTAAATACATAATTAGTCGCCCTATACATTATACACTACGCTCGCTGACATTGAGATAAAAAGAGTACGAGGTCTGTGACTGCTGCGTACGTTCAAACGAAGAGAAATGGTTATTTTGATTAGTTATATGAAGATTGCTACATAAAAATATTGAATTTAATGCGGAAATGGTGCTTTGAACTGCTACTCCTTGCGGAGAACGTTTCATAAGCATAGTATCGATGAAATAGCAATTGGTGGTGTTTTGAAGTTACCAATCTGCTGTGAAATGAATCCAGTTGAAATGCAGCGGGAACAGATAAAAAGTGAGGTTGCTTCAAAGATTAGAAGATTTAAAATGGCAGAAGTGCAAAAACTTTTAAATGGAGGTACAACTGTGGATAATTGAAAGAATTGCATAAATCACGTCATTTAAAGGGGAAATAGAATTTGAAGCTTAGATTAATAGATGATACCCCAGAACCATTCCTTACATCTATTGGGAATAGCGACGCAGAAAGTCAAATTTATCGTTGACCAACACTAGTGACTACAGGTAGTGTTCTCTTACAAATATTTAAGATATGTACATACACTGTTTGATCTTATGTAGTAGTCCACTACTCCGAATATCCTTACAATTCGGGCACGATCAAAAAATGTTATCGTTATATATTTCTCATCATATACAGTCCCTGTCCAATTTATTAGGGCCACTAAAATAGCGATTTTGTTAAAATATATAATGAAAAACGTATTGTATAAACATAAGTTTATTCAGAACTGTTTGTAGACATCGTCACAACTATATAATTAATATTTTATAATGCCTCCTTTAACTTTTATATTTGCTCTTATCCTTTTTGGCATACTGTCTATGCAAGCGTTAGTGGTATGTAGCGTCATTTTGCCACACATTCTTAATATTTCTTACGTTCTCAATTGCATTGAGGTCGAGAGAATTTCCCAGCCAAGATAGCACTGGCAGAGCGTGCGTTTCCGAAAAGCTCTGGATGGATTTGACCATGTGGCATGGTACCTTATCGTACATGAATGTATGAGAACCTTCATTTGGATCTAAATCATTGATATATAGCATCAAGACATCCTCGAATATATGCTCATTGTATCTTGGCAAAAATACAGTGGTCCAAGGCCTTCGACTGATATACAGGACCATACCAGAACTGACGGAGGGTGTTTCACCGTTTCTAGTACACTAGCTCACCAAACCGTGCCACTTTGGTTTCCCTATTTTCTCCTGAAGAAGTCTCCTATGACGAAACGTCGAGATCCTATCTTTCTCTTTTTCTTGTTCTTTTCCTTTTCTCTGACCCTCTTCTCTGTTTCCTTCTTTTACTCTTTATTTCACCTTTTCTTCTGTTTTCACCCTCTTTTTTCATTTTTCTTTTTCTCTTTCGTTTTATTTTTTTTCCCTCTTATTCTATTTTTACATCTCATCATGACACGGTCCAATTCCGGAAGTAGTCCGCTTATTACCAACTCTGGCCGTGGAAGCCTACGTATTTAATTAAAAAAATTCTTATCTGCAACTCTCTGGGTTATAAAGACGGATAAGAGCTATTGAGCAATTTTTTGATGTTCGGGTATCTTATCGCTTGTTTAGCGTACTCTCTAAAGCCAGGATTTATTAAACGATAACATAACAATACGTAAACGAATCTGTTATTACAGGTGTTTCGATTATTGAGTTGCACCGAAATTACGTATAACACACATAAGCTGCCAATAAAGCTATTATGATCACTATTTGATGTACGATCTGACGATTATGTATAAACAGATGTATGTAACATGTATAATTACTTGCTACTACTAATCCACTCGATGTTTACTATTGTGTTATATAGTGATATGTTTATTGCATCGTTCTAGGACCTGATATATTTTGAGCGTATGGTACTAATGAGTTTTTGTAGCGTCTTGTCAACAGCAATTTTTAATGCAAAATTTATTATAAAAATTACTTACTATTCTAAAAGCGATATACAATTGATAATAATACGCCAATTATTATTGCCATTATGGAAACCTTTTTGTCAGTTTTTCTGTGTTATAGCTTTGAGTATTCTGTACATCACATTTACTAATTTTAATGATAATATTATTAGATTTGTATTAGATCTGATATATTGCGCTTGTGTGTTCCTTTAAGCTTTTCTGTTAATTCTATTATTAGCGGTCCAACTAGAATTTACCAACAATTAAGCAAACTTTGGAAAAGGGCAAAATTGGTTCAAGGCAGATTACTGACCATTGAGGATACAATGAAAATCTAAATCGATCTACTATTATAATATGTCGTAAGGAGTATCTTCACAATGGTCAGGAATTTCCAACTAAAAAAAAGAGCAATTGCTCTTCTTGCTCTAAGATATTGGTTTTCAATTATCGGGTATCAATTGGCATTATTCGATTTGGTGTCCTTCACCTCAGTGGCTGTTAGAAGACAGTTTTGTAATTGAAGTCTTACCCACTACATTTTGTGTTACCACACTCATACTGAAATCAAAAACAATATTAAAGTTGATTCAAAATGGATTTAAACTGAAGAATTTAGATTTTGGTGGAAGCAGTCAGACAAGGACATAGAGAAAGCGCGTCATATTCAATTCTCTTTTGTAAACTTCATTCACAAAGTTGCTCGAGATTTGGTATAGAATGCCAGTACTGTATCCAATGGCTTCATCAAGGCTGCTTCGCCGCCTATTGTTACTTAGAAGAAGTGTTGAATCTCATCTCCATACGTTGGAGGATCTGATATTTTAGCAAGGTGCAACGCATCATCTTTTTTGACAAGACTGATGTCGATTTTTTGTCATGACTCTAAGAATCATCTGGTATTTCTCAGATACAACATACCTCGTTCAGCCATTAGTATTGTTGCAAGTGTTTCATCTGAAATATCGGTTAATCATAGCTACTTTCCATTTTAATAAATACTCAGGTTGACTGTTCATATTTTGTGTTTTTCGAATTTAGTAAACGAACTGAATTTTTTGATGGAGTGAGGTGAGAGGGAAAATCGTGTTGCTATTTTTTGATTTTCTAAAGTGAAAAGGTTGCCTAACGAAATATTCAGCACGTTACAGCCAGTTGGTATCACTTGAATAATCATTTATCATTTCATAAATTGATTTACTAAAAGTACCTTTGAAAATGCGTACCGCAATTGTTCGCGAAACGTCACGGAAAAAAACCTAGTGACACGGCGGAACACGACAACCGTTACCACTAAAACGAACGGCCGTGAAAGTTTGAGATACTATTACTAGATACCATTTCAAAATCAGTGGGAGTGGCTATCAGACCATTGAGTAAAGTCTACTTAATATGAATAGAAGAAAAGATTGCTGATGATTAACCTTTATTAATCCCGGACCTTAATTTACTAGACTATAAAAATGGCTTACTCTAACAGTCACTTTAATATTTGCTAAAGGAGTCTTCGATGAAATCAGCCTCCAATTTCCCATTACGCACGATAGATGCAGGTACTGATGACTAACCAAAGAATTTGAAGATATATATTAAAGCCAAACGGTGTCATTTTCAATAAAGTTTGGCTTTTTAAAATTTGTTATGCTTTTATAAGGATATAAACAAAAGTTGTTGAACGAACTATACTTATTTTTCTGTTATGATGTTGAAATCTTTATGTAACAGCATTTATGACTAGACAGGTGTATTACTTACGTCTTATTGCCGAAGATGGAGGACGCTTGAGCGGGTTTAGATTGAATTTCAAACCGTTAGATGGTTGGATGAAAACGTGGAGAATGGCGTCATCTTTGTCATCTTGGAAGATCTGTTCGAGTTTCGGTGTAGGTGCTATTTGGTGTTCGTAGAGAGTGGTATGACTGTACAGGGCTATTTAGGAGAAACCTCAAGGAATCCTCAAATGTTGGAGGATTTTTTGAAGCCAGTAGAAGGTGTATAATTTAAATTTTATCTATTGTATCTTGTGATACCATTCCCTGGTTCCAGAGTGAAGAAGTTGCGTGAGATTATCTTTACTAAGGAATCTCTATTCTAGTGGAAGGCACCAGATGGCTAGTTGGAGATGTGGAGTAAGGTATCTTTGTCTTGGAAGATGTTTCCAAAAACTGTTGGTTACCTATAGAAGTAAGCTCCATCTGATGTTCATCAGAGACGGTCTGACCACTCTATATTACTTAGAAAAGAGTATTGAATCTCATCATTCCTTTCAACAAGACAATACGCGTCATCGTGTGGCTAAGATAATTCTAAATCTTTTTGAAAGGGCTCATTTGTTGATCTTTTGGCATAGCTTCTTCCTAAATCTCCTGAATAGAAACCGCATGAAATACTATCGGTGGAAGCCACTATGTAATTTCCACACTAAATTCTATGACTTCAAAATTGCAAATGAGAATTCCGTTCAGCAATAATGTAAAAGCTAGTAACATTGGAATCATCTAGCACATCAATGACTATGGAGGATAACTTATGTAGCATATAGTGGTTTTTTCACAAACCTTGCACTCATTAAATTTATACTCTTAATATTTATCTAGACACCTCTATATCCTTAAGTTAATTTACCTTATATCCCATTAACCTAAAAACCTGCTGCCCATTTTACGAGATTATCTTCTTGAAGGCATTGATTTCTTGCATTTTATTCAGTCCCTGTCTGTTAGTTCTCTTTTTTATTTTTCGTCACCTTCTTTGTATCCGATACTTTATGAACCAGTTCCTTGCAGTCTGTTTCCGACTCGCAGAATAAATTTACTTAATAGGCCGGCGGTCACATCGTTTCCAACACCATCTCAAAACAGTCCCCTTCACCTCCCTCCTCATCATATCTCGCCTCTTCGTCACTCCTCCTTAGCATCCGGATTGATATTGCACTCGGGCCGAACTTTAAAGATATCAGATATGTATTTATTTTCTGTGGATCGGTTCGCGGTTTCCCATGAGATTAAATGATACATATAGATGGCTTGGTTCTTCGCCCATGTCGTCTGGTACTTTATTTTATTTTACCGCTTCTTTTTTGTGTTGTTTTCGGGCGCTCGTTGAAAGTTTTATTTATTCTTCGCTTACCGAACAAATCTTCCGTTATATTTGGTCCGCTTTCGTTTTTCGTTTGTCTTGTTTCTAATTAGGAGAGAGGACAACGGTAAAAAGGTGTCTAAATGATTTATTTATGTGGCGGAGACGGATCTTTCGGTTCCTACGGCCGTTACGCCTCATTTTGTTCGGGAAGCAGATGATTTCGATAATACCTAATTATGGATCTGCTCCTTAATTAAGTGATGATTTAATTTAAATTAGTAAGCATGCAGCTTGGGATTGAGAGTATGTGTTGTTCATGGATGAATATGTTGCAATTCGCTGCAAATTTCTTCTTTTGAATTGCTGTACTTTGCACTACTATTGCTTGCAGGCTAGTCCAGAGTTTCTTCCGATTTGACAGAGTTTCAATCTCAGGGTAGTGGATAGTGGTCGCGAAATCCTAGTAATATTACATTGATTCAATTAATTCCAATTGTATACACAGGTTTTTTCCGGTTTAACTAAGAGATGACGACAGCGAAAACTACGCAGCCTATTAATTTGACACATATGTCACTTTGTTCGTCTGACAAACAAAAACAAGTTGAGTCCGCCAAAAGCTAGCGTCTTCGCTTTATCGTTCAGTGATCATGTCGAGTTTTGTGCCTGGAAAGGAACATTTCCGACACGCACTAATTTTTTTATTTAATCAAGAAAAGTCTGTTGAAGGTCATCATTTGCTGGTATATACATATGGTGAAGACGTTCCATCGATTAGAACATGTGAGACATAGTTTCGACAATTTAAAAGTGATGATTTCAATGTGAAGGACAGTGAGCGCTTTGGTACACCACAAAAATGTGAACACGACCAATTGCAGGAGTTACTGGATGATGACGGCAATTAACAGAAGCATTACATGTGTAACAAGAAACAATCAGCAGACGTTTACGAACAATGGGGAAGATCAATAAACTCGGTAAATGAGTCCCGCACGATTTGAATGATCGTCAAATAGTAAATCGCAAAGTCACCTGTAAAATTCTGCTTCAACGTCACGAAAGGAAATCATTTTTGTATCGAATTGTGACGGGTGACGAAAAATTGATTTCTTTCGAAAACCCAAAGCGGAAAAATTCGTGGCTTTCACCTGGCGAAGTTGGTCCCTCAACATCAAGGCCAAATCGCTTCGGCAAGAAGACCGTGCTCTGTGTCTGGTGGGATCAAAGTGGTATTGTGGATTGAGAACTCTTGAACCTCGGTGAAACCGTTAATACACAACGCTATCGCCAACAAATGGTTCATTTAAACCACGCATTAACCGAAAGACGACCGTAATGGACCAGAAGACATGGCAAAGTGATTTTGTTATACGACAATGCGCCGTCGCACACAGGAAAACGGCGTACTCCCCAAACCGAGCGTCGTTTGACTGTTACCTCTTCGCATCAATGGGGCACGCGCTCGCAGAGCAGCACTTCAGCAATTTCGAGGAAGTTGGAAAATGACCCGACGAGTGGTTTGCCCCAATAGGCAAGCAGTTTTTCTGGCATGGTATCCATAAATTACCTGAAAGATGGGTGAAATGTGCAGAAGCCGACAGACAGTATTTTGAATAAAAAAATAATTTCCCTTGAAAATTTTTAGCAGGAAACCGGAAAAAACTGATTCATACACCCGGTATGTCAATTTAAAACGTGGTTGGTCAGACGGTCTCCGTGGTGCAAGTGAATACACATCGGTCTAGCGAACTGGAGTTGTAGGTTCAAATCCTACGGGAAGCTGAAAGTTTTTTATTATTTAAAAATCTCACAAAAAAAATTAATCCAATTCAATTTAACTTTGATAATAACATGGAACTTATACTTTTCAATTTTTCTGATGTATCGACTGCAATAGTTTGTTTTTGTCTCTGTTCGCTACAGTAACGTCTGCTGTTGTTTATAATTTTTTTACTTTTCTAGTGCTTCTACGCCTTTGTAACTTTTATTTGTGAGGCTTAATTTGATATTTCGCACTGTATATAATAAAACAGGAAGTTGTATTAGGAAGCACTTGGGGTTATGGTTCTGTAGCTTTACGTAACTTCACATAACACTTATTTACACAGAAGTATACCGGTACGGAAATTAGATCAGATTTAATTAAATAACACACGGTAAACCCGAGAATGTAGATAGAATGATTTTCTTTTGATTATAACATGATGCAATAAAATTTCGATTATTTTAATATACTTAATTTTTATTAGTTTGTTTATGCGTTGTTTACTAACTGCAGTTAGTACATATTAACCGTTTTAAACACTAACAAGACCGAAATATTTATATAAATTAATTACTAAGCAATGATATTGATGTACGGATAAACTTTACAAGTTACGAAAGAGATTAAGTTCTTAAATATATAACAAAGCTATTCGTTTGAATAACAGATGAGATATGGAAATTTTGAATTCTTCAAATAACGCTTCGAATTATAAGCGAATGAATGAAGATCGTCGCGATAATGTCGACAATCTTTATGGGTTTGATTACAAATATAAAATTTGTTCTTTTATCAAGACACTCAACTCCCCATAACTCACGACGTATTCTCCAAAACACACAAAAATACGATCATAAATTTTAAATAATTTATATTTAAATCTAATTCGAATTGCAAATTAGATTTTTTCTACCGTATCGTTTTGATGTATGTAATGCCTTACAGCAGCGCTCCTTATTCGCAAACTACGGCACGGACACACACATGTGTATGTTCGCACACAAAAAAGGTAGCAACGAGCGAAAGCAAAATAAGCAGGGGAACGTTCGATATCCGTCTCATTAGTATAGAATTTTTCAAAGCCACCTTCGACGGCTTTCCTTCGACATTAGCATAAATATGTGGTACCAAACACCTTCGAGCGAAAACCTGAAATCCGTACACCGCGACTCAAAAAATGTCCGCTGCGCATTCTATCGATTATATTCAGTACACGATTTCCTTCGACATCAAGTTCGATTTTCTAGTTGTACGGAGAAAAAGGACGGCGTTTTGTGTGTGTGCTAGATGTATGTGCGCATTTTATACAACTTATACAATACAATGAATATGTACACGGTATTTCAAAAGTATATCTTCGCGGAAATTTTTAAGTTATATATACAATTTAAAACCGATGGGTTAAAAATTCCTACTGTACTATCGGTAGTGACTTCATTTGCGCTATAATATACCTAAATAATGAATAAATTCAAATTGTAAGTAAAAGTCCATAGATTCGAAACAGGGCGAATGAGATGGCCGAACGATAGCAAACATGTTGTAGTAGGGATTCACCTGCAGCTTTCTATCACCGCACCAGCATTTTGTTTGATGCGGTAACTTTAGTAAGTTTCTAGGTTTAAATATGTCCATGTCTTTATTGCATTGGTATCGATTAGTATTTAATACTACATTCTGGAGTAATTATATGTAAAAGGTGGAATAATAACAATTTTCTTTTTAATCTAAAATATACTTTGCTCCATCTTCTGCAATGTTCTTCTATGTTTGTGATAGAATTCCTATTTTTTTCTTTCCAAATGTGTTTGAAGACTTAGAAGTAAATAATAACCAAATGGACCAATGCCCGGTGACTGGGGCATCTCTTCCTATTTATACGCCTTTAGGATTTGTAACGTCTTGGAAGAATATTTTTCGTCTTGAAACTAGAGATGGTTGTTTTTCTTCTAGTGCTGATTTAAGCCGATCAAAGCTCTCGTAGTAAATCCTCTTTGTCATCGTTCAGTTTGGTTTGAAAAGTTCGTATCCCATCAAACAAATAACACCATACGAAGGAAAACACCCTTAGGTTGGTGTGTCACGGTTTTTGCTTCCTCTACCCATTGTTTTTTGGCGCTTGACTTTTTTGTAAACTCATTTTTCATTACCAGTCACTATTCGGCCTAAAAAAAGGTTAATTCCAAAGACGTGACATATTTATTTTCTGCGTACGATTGGACCAGAGTTTGCAGAACGTCCTCATCGAGCCATAGAAATATGTTAGGCCCTAGTTCCAGGTCGAAATCTCTGAAACTACCGTTGACACTGACTTACGTCTAAGATCTATTCCTGTGTCAACGCTTTCATCTATAGCAACGTATGAGAGGCGTGGTATGTCGATTGGGCCAAATGTGCGTTATTATTTATGAAAATATTTAGAATATTAAATGAGTTGTGTATACATAATTCTGGCCACAACACGTATGCGATTGCTATAACCTCGAAAGTAACCAAGCCATAAAATGGCTTGACGTGTAACCGACTTTGCTGTTGATTATGAGGCGTACCGTTTTAACTACCCAAACATTACATCAATAGATACAGAGCGGTCGTATTTTTATACCAGTGTATTCTTGCGCTGGGCGAATATTATTTTTCGAAAAAAGATGTGGAATTATAATGCTACATATCTTATTAAAGAGAAGATAAATACGATTTAGTTTAGAAATTATACCGAGAACATGTTCCCGCTATCATTTTTTATCATTTTCGAAGACAATTATCTCAATAAGAATGCTTCACTGGGTTGGTTTCTGTTTTCAGCAATGAACTCATCAGCCAACAATTTTTCGTTGGAATGAAAGCAGTTTTTCTGGCATACTATCCATAAATTACCTGAAAGATGGTTAAAATGTTTAGAGGTCGACCGCCAATATTTTGAATAAAAAAGTAATTTCTCTTGAAAATTACGTGTTTCCTTTTAACAAAAAAAAAATCGAAAAAGAACTTATGTTGAGTTTAAAATGAGAAAGACTAAAGCTGTAATTAAATAAAGAAAACTTTTATCTAGTTTCTTAGAGAGGGAATCCAGCAATACACTTTTCCTCACGATAAACTTAATTTATCGGAAAACTGCAAATAAACTCGGTCTTATTCTTGATGACGACACGGGTCCTGTTAAAAATCCCATTACAATACATTTATATTTGATACACATTATAACCTATAAAATGTAATGTTTAAATTTATTTTTAATCATGGACATGGTGAAATCGCTATGATGTCATAATAACGTTGGTAATAACTAGTCTCGGCAAAGAGAGGCACTGTGGAGGGGTGAAGCGCGCGGCACGGAGAATCGAGTATCCGTATCAAAGTACGCTTGTTCAGTATTAGTCGAGTGGTCTGTGTGACTGCTTATCAGTACACACATACTTAGAAAATGTTGCATTTGGGTACGTTTCGGAGATGGTGTATTTTGAATAAACTAGAAAACGTAATTGCGAGTACGCCGGATTTAGAATACGAAGGCGATAGAATTAAATATGTAAAATGCGACAAGGATTTGACGTGTACCAGCAGATGGATGTGTGAACGCCACCTAAAAAGTATAAAACACTGTTCTGTAATCCGCAGTAAAGGATACAGCGAACAAATAATTTTTGATATAGGTGTTGGTTTTATTCTATGTAATGTGCCGTTCACTTTACTAGAACAACAAGCTTTTGTCTCCTTCTGGAGTAAGTATTCGGATTATACATTACCAAGTCCTACATCGTTACGAAACTTTATTTCATCTGTTCGTGTTGTAAAAGGGATTGAAGCATAATTCAAAGATAAAAAATTGGTTAGATATAGACGAAACAACTGATCGGCAAAAATATTCTGTTATGAATGTGATGGCGTGTACAATGGAAGAGTTAGAACCGTCATCCCATATCTTACTTGTTTCCAAAAGAGTTAAAAGTGGGGTTGACGGCATTGAACAAATTTCAAGCTTCAACAACCCGACTTTTAATGTTTGTGAGTGACGGTGCCGGAAACATGCTTTCCTTAGGTCGATTCCTTAAAGAAGAGAGTGGCAATCTGTTACATCCAACATGCTTTAAATTGCCTGAACCACCACAACCGATTACTACGCGTAGGGGAACATGGTTAAAGGCTGCGTGTTACTACGAACATTTTGATGATGTAAAGAAGCTACTTTTTCAATTCGATCCGAGACACGCCGAAACTATCAAGAAACGCCAGAAAATGGTTCAAGATAGTCAGGTAAAATGTGAATTAGAAAGCATTCGTACTAAATGTTTCTTATACTAAGAGAAATTTGTGAAGTTGCGTCGAAGGATCCATTAAGATGTGAAAACAATTACTTTAAATTTGCAAATATAACATCACTCTATGTGGAACGGTCGTTTTCATCATAAAAAAAAAATTATTCCACACGCCGTACTTATTTGACTGAAACACGTATGGAAATTCTAATATTTAATAGATGCCACCCAGTGGCGTGGAAACTTCTTAAAACAGTAAGTATTTCAGCACGTTATATAATTTATTTTTTAACATTATTTTATGTGTAAACATTCCTGCATCCGTATCGCTACGGCGACTCGGCCCCTCCACGTTGTTCTGTGCACTGCACTGTAATTTGCCCCACCTTGCCGGGACTAGTGGTAACATGACTCGTTTTCTAATGTGCACAGTTGGAAAAAAAATTACCTACACGACAACACCAATCAAATCACTCCTAAAGCATATAACGTCCATTTTATGGAAATGCTGAACCAGCATTACTTGTACTGTACTGCAATGTGGATACCGCTTCCAATTACAATCGCAACGACTTGTTACAATTTAATTTGTAACCGATTGCGTTCGAACACTTTTGTAAACAAGTGTAGGTTTTGATGGTTACATAAAGCGTTGCGTGTTGTACATTGCGGAGAAAAAAAGAGAAATTCGCTGCATCGACGTGCACCGTTGACGCGTCGCGATCGTACAAGAAAACGTTCGCTTCACATAAACTTATTTCTTCTTCTATTTCCCTATAAGTACGGCGACGAAACAAGAACTACAAATTGCCGCTTTACGGCCGTCCGAACGGTTATAAATAAAGTACGGACGGTGAAACAAAGACGGCGAACGAGTAGTCAGGTGATTTTATATACCGGGTAAATTTCGTTTCATTAGATTTTTCTGGTGCTTAATAAATGTCACGTCGTAAATTTCGATTGTTCCTTTTTTCCCCTTTTTTAGCTTCGCGACTCCGATCGGAGCTGGCCGTCGCGCTGCGCTGCCGTCATTTATTTTTATACGTATTTGATGATGGTTTATTCCGATGTTTATCTTTGTCATGAATTTCAATTTTACGACTTGTTGCAAGCGTTCTTACATCCGTCCTCCGTGTTGTTTAACCTTCAGAACATCGCGCTATTACTTCTCGTAAAAGGCCTCGTTGGCATTATTGCGTTTGATTCGCGAAATTCAATCGAGGAGAAGAATATCTATGCTGAATATGTATTAGGGAATTGTCTTAGATAGAAGGCTATATATCACTTCTTGTAGAGGAGGATAGTCATCAACACACGTTTACATATACGCTTTCCATGAAATTAATTTAACAACTTGTACCTATTTGTCGTGTATGCTGATGATAGCGATCAACATATTTCAATTGCAAGGAGAGAGTCAAGGTATTAGATTTAGTAGTTATTGTTGGTAGCAAGTGGCGAATTCATAGATGAGTTGAATGTTAACAAGTCGATGCTGGATTATTAGATTTATAAGTATACATTCAAGCTGTGATAAATCGTGCGTTTGTATGTTATACATATTTAACCTCTTCACTCGGAGACTTCATTAATTTTACTTTCACATTATTGCCTTTTAATCGTGAATTCTTGTATTTACCAATTTGTTATAATAATTAGGTAGTATCGAAAAGTTTTCAGAATTCAACCGGATTTCTCTGACAAATGATGTTCTGCCCAACTTCGAAATACTGCAACAATTCTGCACAAACATACTCGTTCCAACAGCTCTGCCATTGCAAGGGTCACAACGAAAGCTTTTCCTTTGATATAGACCATAGAATACCCTAAATAGAAGCGTCACACAATAACGTAAAACGTATAACACATGGGCTGAAAAGTCCCGGGCCTAACAGAGAAAACACGTTTTTTTTTGGTTCAAAATTAGCTTTATTCATCGACGTAATCTCCATCAAGAGCAACGCAATCATTCCAGCGCCGCTCTAACATTTCAATACCACTTTTGTAGAACGATTTATCTTTTGCCTCAAAATAGGCCTCAGTTTCAGCGATAACCTCTTCATTCGTGCGAAATTTCTTACCGGCGAGCATTTTTTTGAGGTCTACGAACAGCCAGTAGTCGCTGGGAGCCATATCTGGCGAATCGGTGGACGTGGGAGCAATTCGAAGTTCAATTCATGTAGTTTTGCCATTGTTTTGATTGACTTGTGACACGGTGCGTTGTCTTGATGAAACAAGATTTTTTTTTCTTTGCCATATCCGGTCGTTTCTTTGCAATTTCGGCCTTTAAACGCTCCAATAACGCTATATAATATTCACTGTTGATGGTATTTCCATTTTCAAGATAGTCGATGAATATTACACCACGCACATCCCAAAATACCGAGGCCATAACCTTTCCAGCCGATTGTTGTGCTTTCGGGCGCTTTGGACGAGGTTCACCAGTTGCTGTCCACTCAGATGACGATCGTTTTGATTCCGGAGTGAAGTGATGTATCCATATTTCATCCATTGTCACATATCGACGCAAAAATTCCGGTTTGTTATGTTTAAACATGGCCAAACACTGCTCAGAATCATCAACACGCTCTTGTTTTTGGTCAACAGTGAGCAAACGCGGCACCCACTTTGAACAGAGCTTTGTCATAGTCAAATGCTCATGCAATATAAAGCCAATACGTTCTTTTGATATCTTTACGATGTCAGCTGACTCACGAAACTTCACTTTTCGATCATTCAAAGCGATTTTGTGGATTTTTTTGATGTTTTCTGGTGTTACCGCCTCATTTGGACGTCCACTGCGTTCTGCATCATCGGTGTCTCCAACCAACGTTTTATTGTTGTTTCTGATGGAGCGGAATCCCCATAACACTTTTCAAGCCATTGCTTCGCTTGAACGGTATTTTTTCCCATCAAGAAGCAGTGTAAAATTAAAACACGAAATTGTTTTTGATCCATTGTTTTGAAAATAAAAGCAGCGTGACTCTTAGCACAATAACTCACAAACTAATGAATAGAATACCATGAAATTTTAACAGCTGTCTTTTGAAGGTCAGTACTAACTGAGAGAAAGGGGTCTGTAATAAAACTAGCTTCATCTATGTGTTAAGGCCCGGGGCTTTTCAGCCCATGTGTTACAGTAAAACTCGCTTATAACGTACTCGTCGGGACCATACAAAACATTACGCTAAAAAAGAAGTACATATGTGTAAAATAATATAACCAAAGATTGTGTATATACTATCAAAATGTATTTTTATTTATAAAATAATAAAAAGATACACAATAATAATAATAAATAATAATAGATAATAAGCAAATACATATAAAAATTTAATTAGTAAAGAAGTCGGTAACAAGAGTCTGTCGTTTTGATTTTGAAGCAAATAGATTCTACAAAATGTTCAGTACCTAATGCATTACTTAAAATGTGTAACTGCCCCTTAATTAATATTATGCCCGAATTCTTTAAACCTCGTTTCAATACTGTCTTTTATTTTTATATTCAGTGGATAACACGGTTGACGATGGGAGTCTACGTGCTCTGTAAACGCTGCGTTCCGAATCATTATTAATTTGTGTGGAATGGAGCTTACCGCGGTACCTGTAAAACACAGTTAGCAATTTACTCGGATGAATACCTCTCAATTAAAAACTATATACGCAAATAGGTGCTATACTTAAAATGTAACTATACACAAACTTACTTCTTTAAATATAGTTTTTAAAACAGAATTTCAAAATCAGTATTAAAAACTTACAAAACTGCTATCAGTAGTGAAGATAGTAAATTATAACCACAAACAAAAACGAAATAATAAACTAGAATTAGCGATAAAAGTGAGTTTTTGTATATAGCGCGTCCCCGAAAATCTGCGCGGATGAACTAAAGTACCACGTGAAACTTTCGACCACCAATCACATTCTTGACGATATTATCCCTATCTTGTCGACCCCCCTCTCCCCCGCGATATAGACTACAAGCAGCCGCCGCATTTTCCTTAATGTTATGTGCTGTCGGAAAAGTTCACTGTGAAGCCACTTTTTGACAATATAAAGTAGCCAAGAGCCAGCTGATGGGGGAGGTTCTGGTACCAGCGATATATTTTTGGTTACCAAAAACTTACCAGTTTTCAAACACGACATTATTTCTGTTTTTCTAGCCGTTGTTATTTTTGCACATAAACTTGCTGATACGCAAGCATTAGCTGTTAGCTTTACAGGCAAAATTTACCACATTTCCGCGCATATTTCGACGGTTAGTCCATTATTCAGGCACATTCGATTAATGCTACGAAACGTGATTTTGAACCGTCAAAGTAATGCATTTTGCAGATATTACACTGGCCAACACACATTTTCGTGCCTCGGATTTTTCAAGTGCGATTAAGCAATTTTGGGATGCTAAATCCAAAAATGCCGTCAGATTTGTTCTATCAGATCTTCCGTCTTTCTTTTAGGAAAAAATCGCCTAAGTTTAATGCTTATATAATACTTTGTTATGTACGTAACTTTTTAAATATTACTATTTGATAACTGTTAACTGAAACAAAAAGAAATGGGTAGGAAGTCTTTATTTAACAGAAAAATATGCATATACCACTTTCAATCATCAGCTAAAAATTTCCTTTTATAAGATTTTCTTGCGTGAGGTTTACCAGAACAGTCCCGCTGAAGATTCCAACAGTAATCAGCCAACATATGGGTATCCCATCTTCCTTGGTACCTTTCCTCCTTAACGCTGATATCTTTGTGAAATAGTTTCCCCTATTCCTCACTAATATCACCTAAGTTTTCTGGAAAACGATCTAAGTGGCCGCGAAGGTAATGAATCTTTATGGTCATGTCACATCCGAGCGACAATTTAAGTCTCCTAAATATTTAGTTAATTATTTTGATTTTCCTATTTATACGTATGAGTAATAAATTTCACAGTGGTGTATCTCAAAAACTAGAGCTACTAGGAGGAAATGCCAGTTATTTTTTGAACCAGCACATTAGAAGTACCGTAGTTAGTATTTTACAGGCACCACTAGAAAAAAAATTATTTTGTTGAGCAATGTTATCTTTGTGTTATGTGCTGCCCAATATGATTACGGAGCCTCTTTTTGATAACAGAAAATAGCCAAAAGCCAGCAGATGGCGGAAGTTCTGGCACCAGTGATATACTTCGTTACCAGAAACTTACCAGTTCCCAAATAGAACATTATTTCTATCGTTGTAGCCGTTGTTATTTTATCACATAAACATGCTAATACACAAGCATCAATCATTTTATTCCAAGCTTCGGTGCTTTCTACTTCTACATTCTTTAGAATAGCGAGTATACAGAATTGCAAACTTTTACCAACAAAACCTCAAAATTCCAAATAAAGTATCAATAGCTGGTCAAAGTATTGATTTAGGCATTTATTTTCCTTGTAGAAGCACAAAATTGTAAAAAGCGTCCTATTGTTGGTACCACACTGTTTATTTTCTTTTCTTAAAAGAAAACTAGCACACTTTAAAAATCTTTAAATAAAAGAATTTTTCGCATTAAGAAATGTCGCCCAGGTTTGTTCATTAGATTTGGCTGCCTTCGATAGCTTTGTTTGTCATTCGGATAATTATTGTCTTAGATCTTAAGTCAAACCCCAAACACTCAACTTTTATCAACAGTAATCATCATGCATCAGAAGCTAGGATCAGATGTACAAGGCTCAAACGAAGCAGAAGCAATTTCTTGATGTACGCTAATTTGTTCCTGATAAATTTAAGCGGTGCTAAAGTCTTCCATCCAAGCTATAACGATTGCTCATTTATGTAACTTTATTTGCATATGTGAATAAGGAGCTCTAAAGTCATTGAATTTTACAGTTTTTCCAGTTTTAGAAACAAATATTTGCCATTGGTTTTTTCTTGAATAAACTTTTCGAATTCAAACTTCCTTTTTATACGGAAAAAGACAGATTATGAGAATGTATGGCAAAATTTGAAATTTTTGGTTCAAGAAAATGTTCATGTTGTGACCATAATATTCTACTGAGCGGGTTCAGCTTGCGACCCTTTCAATGACGGCGGAATCAGGCTGACATGAGATTTCTATATAACATACTCCACAACAATATCTATGCCCCCCAGCTATTGGGAAAGTACAGTTCACGATTCCCACCCATTTTGCTCGTATGTCTACAACTTTTTACTGTCCATTTCCTAAAACAAACACTTTACTGAAATCCCCGATTTATAAAATGTCCTCTAATTTTAATAACATTTCCAATTCTGATATTAATATTGCTTTTTCCAATTTCTGTACGCTTTTAAAGAATGTCTAATGAGTTATTAGATACAAGTAATATTGTACTTTAGGTTATCCTTTATTTTTATGGAAACTATTACTGTTATGAAGTATTATAATGTTAATTATATTTTTTCTTGTTTATAAGAACTGTGATGGTTATCTATCATATATACACATTTTGCCCTTTTATTAGACTCTGTTGGACAATAAACGAACTATTGTTATTATTATTAAATTCACTAAAATAGATGTATCAAAAAAATAAGTTATTATCTTACCTAAATACCGTTATTCTTCAAACTGATTACCTGATAGCTTTCAAAATTTCTCACTTAACTTAAAATAGGGAAAAGTTGTAAAGATTAACGCAAAAAAGTGAAAATTTTCTAAAAAAATCCATACTTTCAGATTTGTTGATAAACAATATCAACTATCGTATTTTTAAAGTTTAGTATTGTCTAGAAATACACAGGTATAGTTGATGTCAATCAGTTGTCGTGGAATGTCAGTATACATATGTAGTCATTTCATCACTCTTATCTTAAAAGTACATAAATTTACCACAATGTTGATTAAACCTTGAGAACCAACGTCAAATCAAGTCTAGTATTAGCTTTACAAATGTATAAATAGTTTTAAAAGACACGGTTAAGTCGGTCTCCTTCCATCATTAAAGAAAATCCAACACCTGGCTTTCTGTTTACACGTTCCCATGTTTTTTCGAAAAGCAAATAAAACTTCTATTTCGCCGCTAAAGATAATGCTAGATAATCTGAATGGATTTCTTCAGTTATTCCAGTTACTGTTCAAATAAAAAGAGAACGAGACTATCGATTTTTCTCCGCTAGAGAGCGCGCTCGGACGCACGCTGCGATTCACCGTCCAAATAATATTTTTATTAGGGGACTCCGCTGGTTTTTTTTTTCCAGCTTTCATCAAAGCGCAATCACATAGTCGTACAGTGTAAACAAAAAATAGTCTATCGCCTCTTTTTTTATGTATAGATCCGTCTCTGCGACTGCGATTGTACGTGTATACGTGTTATTGTGAATGTACACGCTATGTGCGGAGTTCCGACAGAGTCGTCCAGTGATGACTGGGCGAGGTCGTCTGTATCGCTTCGTTTCGTCCAATCAAAAAGTGGAATTATCTTTCTGGAAACCTATCGCAAGCATCGTTATCATTATGAGTTGCGCTATGGATACGTACATACGTTAACCGCATATATACATACAGTCGTTGATAGCATAGTATTTGCGTTGGCGTTTCTCTTTGTTTCGTTAATTTGTCGGTGATCAACAAACATTTTTAATCTACGAAAACGTATGCACTTAATTTGGGCAGGTTACGGGGAATTCTCAAAATAGTATTTATATCACATCGCAACTTAGACTGTTTATTTATTTTTAAATCACGTTTCTTTGTGTTACCCGAGGAAGACCTGTGCTGTGTGTTTATAGACACCAAGAGTCGGGTGGCAATGATGATCGTAGATAAATGATAAACTAAATTCGTGTCAATGTTTCAGCTATTTTCATGACTCATGTGGTTAAAGCAATCTAGAGTTTCGATAACGAACTTAGTACCATCTTTTTGGAGATATCCCAAACCTATTCCCGAATATTTTGAAATTTTGACGATATAATTGCTGCAGCAGACTTTAACACATAATAAAAAATAACAGTATCTAACATTACGATTGCATTGCGATTTGTTCAAGGAACCTACACTAGTGGACAAATAAAAATGCGTGTAGAATTTATGTTATTGTTTATGCTTTTCAACGCAAAAAGTAAATAATATTTACACATTGATATGTAACTTTCTGTAAACGCCACATTAGATGGTCAGCGGTGAAAGTAAGTCCGTACTAAGCATTATAAATAGTGGGGATCATAGGTGGCGCAAGCTATACATCTATCACTTAATAAATGAATTAAAATATATACAGACTTATTTTTTCAACAGTATAGATTTATTGTGAAATCAGTTAAACGTTACACAAACAATTAAATATAATGAGATATATGCATAGACCATCTTTTCCCATGCGAAATGATATAAATAATGAGATATTAATGTAATTACAATAAATTAAACATTTTACATATGAAATGAGATTAAAATGTACAAATAGGTAGTTAATTTGCTTGCATACGTATAAAGAATATTTAATTTTTAAATGGTTTGTTCCTTTATATTAAGGTGAGAAGTGTGTTATTTCCAACTATCGTCCCATATCGTTATTAAATAATTTTGCTAAAGTTTTTGAGAAATGTTTGTACAAGTATATTTATGCTCAAGTTAGACCCTGGATTTCAAATGACCAACACGGTTTCGTTGCTCAACGATCTACGGTAACTAATCTTGTTACAATTACACAATACCTATCTGATAGTATTGATGCCGGTGGACAGGTAGATGTTGTGTATACTGACCTAACAAAAGCTTTTGATCGAATCGACCACACCGTGCTTATTAATAAATTGGACAATATTGGATTTTCGTCTTCTTTTGTCTTTATTCCAATCGTATCTTTCTTGATAGAAAGCAATTTGTGACATACATGGGATTTCAGTCTGATTGCTTCTCGCCGAGCTCTGGAGTTCCTCAGGGAGTAACTTGGGTCCACTTCTGTTCCTCATATATATAAATGATTTGTGCTATCAACTGAACTGTCCAAAGTTGTTATACGCAGATGACTTGAAGTTGTACTCAACAATTAATAATTCTCAGGATTGCAATCATTTGCAAAGCCAACTCGATATATTCCACACGTGGTGTGTCAACAGCAGACTAACAGTTAATGTAAACAAATGCAAAATTATCACCTACACTCGTAAGACGACTCCAATTATATATACCTACCACTTGGCTGGATCTTCTTTATCTAGGGAGACCTCTATGAGAGACTTGGGCGTCGTCTTTGACTCAAGACTGACCTTTATGGAGCACATATCCAGTATTTGTACATCAGCGTTGAGTATGTTAGGATTCATTATACGTGTTACACGACCATTTGCTTCTATAACAGCCATTCTTCCTCTTTATTTCGCTTTTGTTCGGTCTCGACTGGAGTATGCGTCCTTGGTCTGGTCACCTATGTACATCTATCAGATACATCTTCTAGAGCAGATTCAGAGAAGATGTTTGAAGTTCTTGTACTTTAAAAATTTAATACTTACCTGATACAAGGATTTAGCCACAGTGCTCTGCTAGAGGCATTTAATATTGATTCATTAGAACTACGTCGAAAACAGGCTGAGTGTAAATTCCTATTTACTTTACTTCATAATGGTCTTGATGTCCCTGAGTTGTTGAGTAAAATCAACTTCATTGTACCACGTTCAGGATCTAGGCAAACAAATACTTTTTACTGTTTCGCACCTAGAACAAACATCGCCATCAGGTCCCCAATACACAGATTGTGTAGCAATTTCAACTCTATGGAGTTTGCCGAGTTGGATATACATACCTGCACTTTACTGTCCCTTTGACGGTATGTAGATCATGGCGGGCGTTACACTTAGCTGAATACTTTTTCCGTTCTCTTTTTTCCGAACCACTGGTAAACTACTTTTTTTTTTAATTTAAATTAAAGCAACTAGTTACTAAGTTTTCTAATTTGACATACTTTAATTTTATGTTATTTATATTTGCATGTGTACATTATTTAACATTGCCTTGTAATTGGATATTTGTATCTGTTGGGCATTAAATATTATTATTATTATTATTATTATTATTATTATTATTATTATTATTATTATTATTATTATTATTATTATTATTATTTATTACTAACAGTACAATAGACCAAATTTCTCAGAAATATTTCTAATAGTAAATTACAGATTTAAATAAACAAATTAACCTTCTTCGGAACTAAAGTTGCGTCATTACTATTAGTCTCATTATTTACATTTATAATTAAACTTTCTCTCGTTTCATTAACTAATATTTCCGATTCTAAATATTTATCTTCAGTATTAACAAGACGTTTACAACGTTGTTGCCAACCTTCCTCGGAAATTCCCTAAAAGTCTTCTTTCGCTGTTTTACGAACATCTTCTATCTTATAATTTACATTTGTTGCAGCGAGATTGTTTTTGACCGTAGCCCAGATCAACTAAATTGAATTTATTAGATCGGAGTAATGCGGTGGAAGTCTATAAACTGTGTCCATTGCGTTGTAGAATTTTGTCGAATCTATACGTTATATATTGACCGTATTTTTATATTTAAATTTTAAAGCCGGTATACACAAGGCGTCCCACCTGAGGTCACTCTGGTGTATCTCTGCGTACTCTTTTGTAGTAAGATACGAAAGATATGTAAGAAATACTGAAACCGAACTCACTAAAAGTAGTAAATAAAGTAGTGAACCAGTAAGAATAGATCGGAAGTTTTCTATTAATTTATTGCGATCCTACAGACCCTTATAGCGCTCGATTACCTGGTATAGTTATGGCTTTAACATTCTAATGTCAAAAGGAACGTTTTTAACTCTAACCATTTAAACATCTCATTTTTCTTACTATTACTTCTTGGAGCATGATTTGTTTGTGTATTGTGATACGGCGTATTATCAATTACAACAACGGAGTTTATGGGCAAGTTTGATGTAAGCTTCTGTTCCATCCATCTGTCATAATATTCTGCGTTCATATCCAAATGGCAATCACCAGCTTTTCGCCGGACTTACAAAATCAATAGGCCGTTAAAGATAAATTGCCTTCTGCGTACACTGTTATAGTCAGGGTCCTTCAGTTATGTTCTTGAAAAGAGCTTTTGTACTTTCATCATTCCACATTTTGGAAGACGTATGTATGACTATTATTCATGTAAGTCTCATCTATATATACGAAAATGTTTAATCTTTTGCAAGTAATCACTTCTTAATATTCGTATATCTAATCGCTCTATCAATACTCCCACCATTATTCTGTGTACATCGAAACTACACTTTCAAATCTTTTAAAATTCTTCTTCATGATGCGTTTGATCATTTCCATTCCAATTCTTAGTCCATCGTTTGGCGTAGAGATGAAACCGTAACTTGTCGTTTGTCTGTTCTATGAAAATGGTTCATCATATCTCGTACTATTGGTATTTGATATTCCGGTAAACTTCTGACACTCTTTGTTCTTTTCTTTTTCTTGCCTGGACTTGGAATAGTTTTCTATTGTTCGCACCGACACGCGAGGTGCTTCATAAACACATTCTTTTATTTCAGTTAATGGCACTGATGTACTTTTATGTTTATAAAAATAATTGAAAACATTAAAAGCTACTTCTTGCGTTTGAGCGTGTATACACTGATTCCCTAGCAAAGACATCCGCCACTGAGTAATATACTGTAATTATAACTACTTCAGTAAGTGGGCTTGCGCGTCTTTAATAAGGGCCACAGCGCATCCCCACCGCTCGCCACATAATTTGGCGTTTACAGAACCTAACGATGCATTAAGCTTCAGTTCCTAAAGTATGTAAAATAAATCAGTATATATTTTCATTTAGCACGTGTTTTACGTTATTTGAAGAGAGCATATGCCGTTACTTTCAATGTTGGTGCAGGCACAAATTAATATTTTGTAGCGATTTATGAACTTACGATCCTACTGCTTGTGAACTGAAATGAGACTAAAAATGTGGAACCTTTTTCTGGATAAAAAATTTAGCATTTTTTTCCATACACCCTGTATTGTTTCATAAAATTTAACATATGATATATAACGCAGCATGACTTTCTAAATAATTATCTGACATGAATACATTTTTAGATATGCAGTGATTTGTAATATCCTGTCTTTGTATTTTAAGAATATTTAATTAACTCAAAAATGTGTCACTTTAGGGGAAAAGTTTATTAAACAAACTAGCTTTAAAATCATGCCAGAAATCCATTCAATCAGTTATAAAAATTATGGGTTCCATCCGAAATAAAAAAGTTAATCTGTACAGTCACACAGAATGCTTTTCCAAAGTAACTTTATTTTGCTTTAATAATTGCCTGATAGATACGGGGCATTCCTAGAACTAATCGCTCGAAATACGATTCGTCTATTGCATTCCACTTTTTCTGCAGAGTTTTCCAGAAGGCCGCTTTGCCAGTTGGAGATTTCTTCCGGATCTAACGATCTAAGTCATACCACAAGAGCTCAATGAAGTTGCAATTAGGGCTCTACAGCAACCTATGAAGAATAGGACTGCTTCAGAAGATTTGTGTTGAAAATAAATTTTAACCATCTTTAGTGTGTTTAGGGTCGTCATCGTACTGGTAATGCACCCAATTAATTCACATCCAGTTGGTATCGCATTGTTTCCTTGGATCCTCAAATACACACCTTTTGCCACTCTTTGATCCATTTTGACTAATTTTCCAATCCTTCCGCCTCCAAAAGAACCACACCATGATGTTTCCTCCTTCATGTTTCACTATTTTTGAAATACATTCGCCTAACATTTCTCCAAGGCGGCGACGAACAAACCTGCAACGCTTACTTCCGAATAATTCGAATTTCAATTCGTCCACAACATATTTTCCCAAACATTTACACTCCCGTTTGCGTAAGCTCTTGCTCAATTTAGTCTTTTCCGTTTGTGTATAAAATTTAACCGTGGTTTTCCTACTGCTATACGACCTCTCACACCGAGTTTAAGTCTCATTAATCTACTGCGGACACTTTTATTGGCCGACGACGTTCTTAAGGAAATCACTCGGATATATTGATTGTCTCGTTCCGTCGTTGATCTGGGCCTTCTACTTCACTTTTTGCTCTGAAACCTACCGGTTCCTTCGTTTCTTTTAATTGTCCTGTGCATATAACACTCAGAAATATTTTAATTGTGGAGCAATTTCTCTATTTGAAACATTTGTTTCGTGTAAGACATATTCTGGCGCGCATTTGATTATCCAATTTCCTTCTTTTTGATGTATCTCCGATCAATGAAACTAACAATATGTAATAAGGTCTTCCTTGCGCAATCACATACGTCCCCAGTACCTCGGCAATATACTGGATGGATAGTGAATATACAGTTCATTATAAGGCAGGTGGATGATTCAGTACCCCTCCCAAATTCTATTTCATAACGCATTCAGCCCCAATTCTCTACTATTAACGCATTATTACTCTATTACCATCATAAAATTTAATACGGGAACACTTTGTTTTCTTGTTTGAATGGATTTTGTAAATATTACTGTACTACCAACATTAGATTCTAAATGCCATTCTAAGGCGACTAGTACGAATTTTACTAATTATTTTTAAAATACTTCTAAGTGTAATACAATATATTAGGTGGGATTATTAACTTAAAAACGGTAATGTTTATTATATTTATTCTTCAATAATTATTTTAGAGAAAATAGGTCCAAACAGAAACTCAAAGGTCCAATGTAAGTGTTACGTTTTTAATACAAATACAGTTTTTAAGACGATCTTATACTCAATACAGCACAAACGCCATCTAGTATATTTCTAATAAACGCTAGGCGAGAAAAATAACATCGCTGCTCCTCACGCAGGCATTCACGCAGACACGCATAATTTGTCAACCGATAATCGATGTTTCGTCGCCATTAGTCGAGAGGCCGACAAAAGATACAATCAGGACATCGATTGCTCATCCAACATAGATAAGCGGAGGATTAATCTAGTCGCCTCTTATCAACCAACGCGGAACGGTATATCAACACGAAGGTCTTCCCAGTCGTCCTCTCTCTGTTTTTTTTTTCTTATTCTGAAAAAGGCGAAGAAAACGTAGACAAATAAATCACCGCCGTAATGCTGTGAATACGAATTTTGAAACCGGCCAGACCGTGAATCAGCGATTCTTAATCGGTCGGGAAGTAGCACTGCTGCTTGGGAAGACTTAACATGTTTATCGTGTTATTGAAATCTAGCAAATTTGAATAGTTGCAAAAGAAAATGAAAATTTGCAATTATATTAAAACTATATTTTGTTATTACTTGATATCCATACTTTATTTTGAATAGTTTACATAAGCTCTTGTAACAATTGAAAAGTGCCAAGAGCGTCAAAGGAGTTAAGTTCATCAGTACATTTTAATAACTCAATATAACAATTGTTTCACCACAGAGTGGCTTCTTCGGATGTACTGTTTGCAATAAATTATAAGAGAAAAATAATATTTGATCCACAAAACACTTTTACTGCAGTGTAATGTAATTGTATACTTATTAACGCCAGTATAATACATTAGCAAAATAGAAACGAGAAAAAATTTGTGTTCTTCTTTGAGCTAAACCAATATTTTCAAATATCTTATTTTTTCTTGATTTTGTTTTCACTTCAAAATATATCGACAAACATTACGACATCAAGATTAATAATTAATTCTGGAATTTCCTCCCATTCTAAACCAACCTTATTTTCCCACCACATCTGAATTAACTTTATCACCATGATCCACTGTGTTAAACCATATTTCCGAAGTTATTGTCTCCTAGGCGTATTTCCATATTGTAATGCATTTTACAATGCCCCAAATGTTTTGCCTTATTTGTATCTTGTAACATGATCTTGTGATTCACCAAATGTTACTAGATTAAATATACAATGCTACGGTGGCAAATGCAGTACCCTACTTCCATGCTGTTCCGCAAGTTTATCGGTAACATACATATGCATAGCTTCCATGGTCTATTCATCGTTGCTAACTGAAGCAACTGTTTATTATATGAATTTTATACAGATGTAAGACTATTATTAGTTAGCTGCTGAAATTGCTCCTTTTGCACAGGAAGAATTTGATGCTTTGCGTATTAGAATTCAATGATACCTCGAATTATCCGTCATGATTATCGACGATTTTTCTAAATGCGACAGCAATTGCTTTTCAAACTATTCCAGGAAATTTGATTCGTTTCTCCATAGTCGTCAGTATCTTTGATTTTCACATTATGATACCATGAACGACTCGTGGTGCCATTTCCAAATATTCAACGAACTCAAGAAGCCCAACACCTTAAGACAATACTGAGTAATTCCATAGAACCTACCCGAAAACTGTCCCTTATCCAACAAACACCAATGTTTCTTAAAATCATTCCCGGAGAAGACACACTTGCACTAAAAATCTCGTTATCTTTCCTTCTGCATATGAAACTAAACGTTACATGTTGCTTATTTTGATGCATACGATACATGGTATTTCGAATTGCTTTGTTTGCTTCAGTCGCGTTAGTTACTAAGCGACGTCTAACTTAATTTTTCTTGGGACTTATATTCCAGCAATCGTTTTGAATCATTGTTTTACGTTACAGATAGAATACAAACTGACATAATAATAATAATCCAGGCCTTCGCATTCCCCAACAGCTTTCGCCAATTATAGGGGACATCGGCCGGCGATGAGTTATTACGCCCGCGTCTGTTATGCGTCTTAAGATATTCATTCCAAGCATAGCCATGGAGCTATAAAAACCATAGACAACCTCAACCGTATGTAAAGTAATTGCTACGCAGTGCAACAGAATTTCTATTATAAACATACCCCTATAAGCGTGTCAATAAGTAGTAACAGTTGGCCACTACCTTTTTTCCGGTGAAATACTTAAACTCAGCAAAATAGTATCTCAAACTTTCACGGCCGTTTGTCATAGTCGTAGCGTTTGTTCTGCCGTGTCACTAGGTTTTTGTCCCTGACGTTTCGTGAACAAGTGCGGTTCGAATGTTCAAAGGTACTCAGAACGCGCAGTACTTCGCGAAACGTCAGGGACAAAAAAACCTAGTGACACGGCGGAACCCGACAATCGTTACAACTCTAAACAGCAAGTTAGAATACAATTGTCGTTTCGCTTTAAGGCAACAGAAATCCCAACTATTATGACGGAATATATCCTATCTGGTATATATCTCATATATATAATTATATATATATATATATATAATCCAATAACTCATGTACCATATAAATGGTGTTGGGACAAAACAATTCTGTGAACGAAAATGTTATTCTAAAATGTCTTGTATTTTAAGACTGAGTATACACAGAAAATTATAACATTTTGCAATGTTTCTGAAAAAAAATCTCTCTATTTGATTGGTAGTGGTACGCCAAACGTCACTTATTACGTGTATTCATTCCTTAAATAAAGTATTCCACAGAATTTTCCAATCTTTTTTAGATGTCAGTTGAAGATAAAATCCTTGCTTTGTCATCCTCCCAAATCCAAGTCCTCGTATCTCCCAACAGCTTTCGCTAATTTCAGGGGACATCGGCCGGCCATGAGTTATTATTATACCTGCGCCTGTAGTGCTTCTTAAGATATTCGTTATGAGCATTCACCAGGAAATTAGGAAAACCACAGAAAAGTTCAACCTCGAAAAACAGCTCCGGGTTTTGAATCCGGGAGACCTCGAGATTAATAGGCAACTGCACAAAGCGTTGAACTACCTGAAGATATTGGTACATGCTGGATTTCTTTTGCTACAAATGCTCTCTTCAAGCATTACCTCCTAAGCGTGTGCAACATGATCTATTAAAACCAATACCCGAAAGTTAGATTAAGTTGTAATTTATATACTTATCTACATTCGCCACCGTGATATCCTTAATAACTTTTGCATTGTGTGATAAAGAAAAGACTGATTATTACTATATAAACTTGAAAAATATCTTGAGCTTTATTCTTTCTTTTCAGATTCATAATTCAGTGAATTATCAACTGTATTATAGCAACAAATCATTATTTATACTACACAAAGTACACCATATTTCACCTAAATATTGACTCACTTATCTCTAATCTGACTTCGGAACAATAAATCGCCAACCAATAAATTATGGACTCACCGAGCCGAACGAAAGCTCGGTAAACCTCGAGTAAACATCCCTTCAACGCCTAAACAATCGACTGGCGAGATTTTGATGGCAATATAATTTCTCGATGGTTCACTTCGGCAGGAAACTTTCTCCCCCGATGCAGTCGAGTCAGCCCGAAGATGACTTTCATTCACTTTGGCTCCCGTGCGTGCGATATTTATTCGGGACGCGTAAATCTTACTCCTCCTCCTTCGCCTCGAATATGTGCGCGGCGGGGAAAAAGAACGCAACGGACCGACTCGGGAAATTGTGCAGGGGATCGGAGTTTTCCCGCGAGAGGAAACCGAGAGAAGAAGGAAGATGGATGGGCGAAGGGGAGGTTTTCTCGCTTAACGCCCTTCGAGTGGCCATAAAAAAGCTCATTTCTAACCGCCGCTCGCTAAATTACCGGCATTATCCGACAGTAAACAGCAGTCAATTGATAGGCGGTAAATTGAATGTGTTTTCGTTTCTTTTCGGGAAAGTTGCCGCAACGTTCCCCGAGTTAATGGACGATTTGTCGAGATTTTGGTGCCAGTTTTGTCCGTACTGAGGCTTTAAGTAAAGTAAGTAAGAACGAGAACCTTATTAGTCGAGTGGGTACATTGAGCTGTGTGAGAAAATCTAGTTGTATTATTTATTAAGAGAAAGCGATGAAAGGAATGGTAAAATGTGGGTGACGTGTCAGTGGATACACTGAAAGGAAGAAATATTACTCTCTGATAGAATTATAATAGCACAATAATCTTTAGGCAAAATCGTAATGAGATGTAAAGAGATTGCATATAAAAAATTAATTTGTTAAAATATTGTTTGGAATAAATATATAAACATGTATCAGTTTGGCTACCTATAAACTTGTCAAACAGAAATCCCAAAAATAATTAATTATTCTCTCTCCAGCGTACAGGAAGTTAGACAAGAAATGGCTAGTAGTAGTCAAGTAACCGTTTTACGTAATCAATAAAAGTGACCAGAGAACTGTCACAAGTCTTATAGCAAGCAACTAGAGCTTCAGTAGATGCCTCTATCATAACTTAATCTTTATCAAGACTATACGGTTGCATAACTAAGCAGAAACCGCTCTTAAACTATGGAAACTTGGAGAGATAATGACTGGGTTCAAGTTTTATGAATCAAGATCTCAATTACTGTGGAACAAACAGGTGGCACTACTACAACAACGCACAAGACAATCGCTTTAGGTGTCCGGCACACAAGGTACTACAGACAAACTTAGGGCTGCCAATACTCAAGTTTGGTGATATATATCCCTTTGCGTGAGTGGACTATGTTGTTCATATTGAAAGTAAATTGACAACTGAAAGATATCACGCGATTTTAGAAAAATATACACCGACTAATCGGGAATAATTACATTCTGCAACCAGATAATTATCCCAAACATGCTTGTAGATTGGCTAGAAACTATCGAAGAAGCAACAAGAGCGAGAAATGTTACGTACCACTACATGGCCATCGTAGAGTTGCGACTTAATAATATCAGTCTAGATTAGAACACGCGTCCTCTCCATTATCAGTGGAACGTCATACCAACTAGACCATGGAACTACCGAGACTGATAGAGCTTTATTATGGAGCATGCTTGGAATTACCTTGCCCGAAGGTAAACAAGCAAACAACAGTTTTAGGAGAAGAATGGTGTGGTATTCCTAACAATACATCCCGAAATTACACACAGGCATTGAGCAGCGAATAAAATACCAAATTAAGGGTGGTCATATAAAATACTTAAGAGAAAAAAGTATCAAAGATTTGTTTTGCAGATACACAAGTCATGACATACATTACCTTTATTTACTTTTTCTACACTTATTTTGTCGAAAATGTACTTAGGTGCCGGTTTCTTATGCACAGCAGTGTAGATTAAGACGGTTTAACGAAGTGCGAGGCCCAAAATACAAGAAATGAGGAAGGCCATGAAATTTGTTATTTTTCAACTCCTTGGACCAAGTATGCTGAAGTGTTATTATATCAGTTTTAATGATCGCTTGCAGAATGTTCAAAGTACCACTTCGTTACTGCAATAAATTCTTTACCCATCCTCAGCCCTTTTTCAGCAAAATCAAGTTTGAATTCTGGAGAATAAATTGGAGTCATTTGTGCTAGATTTGGCTAATAATGTGAGTGACACAACCTGAAATAGCAATTGACTAATATTTTCGCCAACCACATGAGTGGTGTGAGATGGCGAGTTGTCGTGGTGAAAGAAAGTCTTCCTTTGGACTATTTCAGATTGGTTTTAGGAAACTGCTTTCTTGGATTTGTCTAGTAGAACGGTGTAATACGGTTTGTTAATAGTCTGGCCGTTTACAAACGATAAAATAGCCATTACTTACCCTTCAGCGAAAATCTCTTAGCTTTCCTCGGGTAAGGGTTACCACGCTGTTAGGGCTGCTGCTTGGATCCAAGAAAGTGTTAGTGGTCAAGTTTCATCAATCATAACAATGCTTCGGAAAAAATCAATTGGATCTTGATTTAACAGCTCAAAATTGTGATTTGATTCTAGTCTTTTATTTCTTTGGTGATAATACCTTTAGTCGATAGGATAATGATGATGATAATAATTTACTACCCAGTAGATTTAAAATGTAATTGATTACAAAAGTAAACTACATACTGTTATAAACTTAAATACAATTTTAAAAACTAAATACATAAAAAAGGGGAAGACCATATCTTAAATTTAAGTATAATTATAAAAAGAGGGAAACCAATGGAGAGAAGTGGATATCTGGGGAATGATCGGATAACAAATTGTAGGTGTTGCGTATTCTGCGAATCGAGATTTTAACGTAATGTTAGTTCGCAGTTTTGGAGTACAAAATTTGTAAGAACTTCTGGTGGAAGGACAAGGTATAACAAAGTCAACATAACTCAACAACTCAGAAGCACTTATACTGTTATTTACAAGATTAAATAGAAACTTGATATCCCCTTTATCGCGGCGTACATATAGGGGACTTTATATAATGTGATTACAATCTTGTACTGGATATTCGCCATATTGCTTGTAATATAAATATTTTAACAGTTTTCTTTGTATCTTTTCTAACGAATACGAATGTTGTCTATAAAAAGGAGACCAGATTTCAGAAGTATATTCTAATTTTGAACGTATAAAACTAAAGTAAAGCAATAGTATTGGCCGATATGATTACGATCGTATTGACATTAGTTCTGTGGTCATTTAAAACAATACCATTAATTATAACGATCATACCCAGAGCTGTGGCAATTTTAATAATCTTAATCACCCATTGTTTTTCGATCCTTAACTCACGGAGTTGAAATCGTGTAACCCGGCGCCAATTTATAACTATCGAAAGAGGATTGTTTCCCAAATTTCATACCTAATTTCGAGTTTATGCATTTTAGACAATATCATTTAATCTGCTGTATCTTTCAAATCAAAGCTCACCAATTAGACTAACTTGTCACCGTAGAAGAGCTGATAGGATTAGAATATAACACCAAGTTTTATCCTGAAAATAGTACCAGTACTTCTGCTTCACTTCCTATTCCTGGTATCTTCCTGAAGAAGGTAAAATCTCAGATGTTACTTTTAGAATTTTTTTATATCTAAACAATCGTGGAAAAGTTAGAACATTTACTTTTACTGGCACATGAGTAATAAAACCGAAGAAGCAAGGGGAGCGTTAAGATTTTACGAAGTTGCTGTGTGAGAACCGAGTTTGAAAAGTCAATTTAAAAAGGACTTTGTCGGCGTCTGCTAACAGTACTCCTAAGCGACCACAGGATCGATGTCCACAGCCTACTTTGCCGCGACAAACTTCCGTCATTCCCGCTTGCTTCTTTCTACTCCATTTTTATCCAAGCTCTGTAGAACCTAAAACGTTTCTCCGTATTTCTTTTAAAGCTTTATTTTTTTATTGCTGAGAATTTCATTCGGCGAAAAAGAAAAAAAAACAGGCGATATTCCTGGAATACAATAAATATCGAAACTAAGTATGTATATAAGAGTTATTAACTTAGCGGGTAAGCGGAATCTTTATCTCATCCTACTGCTATAAAATACGTTATAGAACGATGGCAACACGGGAATATACATATGTATTATAAAAGTTGACGACAGTTGTTTTATGGTTTTCTTGCGATGAAGGACAAGCGGTAGGGTCGTATTGTTAGCGATAGGCAACACAGATATACATAAAAACATATTGGCGATCTTTTTATGACGGCTGTAAATATGATGGTGGACTTTCGCATAAAACGATATGATGCAGGGCCTTATTTCGGCCATAATGAAGTGATGATCTCATTAAATAGATGTGGTAGTTTTATTTTTATTGTGAGTGCGGACGAATTGAAAATTAATACTTTCAGGTCTTTTTACTATTCATTAACACGATGTTAGGATATAGTTGATAAACAAAAATATCGTTCACTTTTTTTTTCGTTAATTTCATTAATTTGTTCAGAATCCAATACCAAATTAATTTCGTAAGAAATACCTAATCCAGTTATATCGAATAGAAAACGTTGTACTTGATATAAAACAATATACAGATACACCTATGTACGCAACTATTTAGATGTGAAATATAATATTTCATTGAGAACAAATTACCGACAAATATATGATGAACTTTGTAATCTGAATTTTTATCATTTTCTTATCCGGAGTGCACTGTCAACAGTTTTTGCAAGTTCCACCTTGCATAAAATTGTCTCATGCAGAGGCGCGGGGTTACTTGAGTTAGTTCATTGGTTCTGTATTGCTACGCAGAATACGGTTGTTAAGAATGGCTTCAAAACGAAAACACAACACATTAACACTAAAACAAAGCTCTGAAATTTTAGGAAAATTGCATATGGTGCAAGTAGTAGAGATTTGGTGGTTTCCTGTGGCGTTGGATAATCCACTGTTTCGAACATAAAGAAAATAAAGCTAGAATTAGAAGATGAGTACATTTGTTGTTGTGACTCCGATTCACAGTTAATTATTTTAGGAACCCCGGCAGTTTCGTTAACCACTACTATATTGCCAGAAATGGAAATACGATTATATTCCTGGTTTATAACACAACGATTTCAATATGTTCCAGTTAGATATGAAATGTTGGCTGCTAAGGCAACAGTATTGTATCAAGAAACTTGCAAAAAAAAAGGTAATTTTGTTGCTAGCAGAGGTTGGATGGAAATTTAAAAGCCGATTTGGTTTCCGTAAGCTAAAAGCTTGTGAATGACGATTGCAAGGACTGTGTGGATGTACAATTCACTTTCAGTCGGTAACACGGTTGACAATGAGAGCCCACGTGCTCTCGAAACGCTGCGTTCCGCATGATTAATTAATTTGTGTGAGTGGAGTTTACTGCTATACCTGTGAATAAAAGCTTGTGGCGAAAAATTATCCAGCAATCTCAATGCAGTTCAGTTTTTTTTAGAAACATTAAAAGAAGAAAATCAAAGGCTCTGGCATTGCAACTCCACAAGTTTATAACGCAGATGAGGCTATTTTATACTAGAAATTACTACCCGACAGAACAGCAATTCATTCTGGAGAAAAACAAGTACTTGAACGGAAGACTTTTAAAGAAAGGTTAACTTTTTCGCTTTATGCAAACAGCGATCGTCATTGGAAAGGCAAAGAATCCAAGATCATTTAAGAATCTAAATTTACCTATTAAGTACAGTTTTTCGCGAAATGCCCAGATGACTTCAACGACACTCAATGACTGATTAAAATATTCTTTTGTCAAGCAAGTCAGAAATTATCGTAAACTGGGACATTTACCAGAAAAAAAACTTTATTTTTAATAAGAAATTGTACTGGATATTCAGGTGAAGAACTAGTTATTAAAGACGGTCACTTTACCGTCGCAGTTTTACCATCAAACACAGGTCCGTCCAGTCAATAGACCAGAATCCAATCAATTTAACTGAGTTAGCATATCGAAAATCACTTTTAGGTAAAATTTTATCTTCAGATGAAACAAACCTCACTAAGAGCCTCAAGGCATTTTGCTTAAAAGATCCCCCTTGTTATCGCATGCATGAAGTACTCCTACATCCCAAAAAGTTGAAAAAAAATTGGCACAAAATCTTCAGCAAGATTTCTTTTGAAGTCGAGTATGAGCCGGGTGATTTCATTTCATTAGAAGCTTTAAAAACAAAAACTTTCGTCTGAGAAGACAATCTAATGTTAGCATGTTAAATTCAGTTGGTGTGGAAAATGTTATTGAAAGGGAAGTGCTGAACAGGGTATAGGGTGATGAGAATTCGCTACCTACCGAAGAACCTGATGAAGAAGAATATGCCAAAGAAAAAAAACAGTTGTATTCTAAAACATAAAGCAGCAATAAAAGCATTTGATACGTGTTTAAATTGTACAGAAGGAAATGGCCGATATTCTGACATTACAAATATTAGAGAACGAAGTTTTTTTTTTCTAAATCAGAAGAAAGTTAACAATTACAAATTATTTAAAACAATATGGAAATTAGAGTATCGTATTTACTTGTATAATAAAATGTAAAATAAGTGCTTTAACGATTTGTTCTCTATTAATAAATGAAATAAAGCATAAAAGCTCTTATGAAATAATTATTCGGTAATTAGTTTTTAATTGATCCCCTTAGCGCAATTTTTGCCGTAGGAATTGCCGAACTTTATAAACTTGTTGATGAGATGGTGAAATCGCCCTACTTTCTTAGGTATGGCTCGGTTTGAAAACCCTACCTCTTTATATCAATTTATTTTTGTTTTTTCCTCCTTAGATAGCAATTTACCTCTTGGTATTTTTATTAACTGATATGTATCCTTCGACATTAAATAAATATTTAACAATAAATAAAGTTTTGAACATATTTAGAGGCTTCTTTACACTGAAAGATAATGCCTGGATTCGTAGGATGTCTCTGTCGGATGACTCTGGAATTATAGAAATTTCGCTCGTATTTAACACATGGGCTGAAAAGTCCCGGGCCTAACAAAGAAAACACGGTTTTTTTGGTTCAAAATTAGCTTTATTCATCAACGTAATCTCCATCAAGAGCAACGCAATCATTCCAGCGCCGCTCTAACATTTCAATACCACTTTTGTAGAACGATTTATCTTTTGCCTCAAAATAGGCCTCAGTTTCAGCGATAACCTCTTCATTCGTGCGAAATTTCTTACCGGCGAGCATTTTTTTGAGGTCTGTGAACAGCCAGTAGTCGCTGGGAGCCAAATCTGGCGAATACGGTGGATGTCGGAGCAATTCGAAGTTCAATTCATGTAGTTTTGCCATTATTTTGATTGAATTGTGACACGGTGCGTTGTCATGATGAAACAAATTTTTTTTCTTTGCCATATGCGGTCGTTTCTTTGCAATTTCGGCCTTCAAACGCTCCAATAACCCTATATGATATTCACTGTTGATGGTATTTCCTTTCTCTAGATAGTCAATGAATATTACACCACGCACATCCCAAAATACCGAGGCCATAACCTTTCCAGCCGATTGTTGTGCTTTCGGGCGCTTTGGACGAGGCTCACCAGTTGCTGTCCACTCAGATGACGATCGTTTTGATTCCGGAGTGAAGTGATGGATCCATGTTTCATCCATTGTCACATGTCGACGCAAAAATTCCGGTTTGTTACGTTTAAACATGGCCAAACACTGCTCAGAAGCATCAACACGTTCTTGTTTTTGGTCAACAGTGAGCAAACGCGGCACCCACTTTGAACAGAGGTTTCTCATAGTCAAATGCTCATGCAATATAAAGCCAATACGTTCTTTTGATATCTTTACGATGTCAGCTAACTCACGCAACTTCACTTTTCAATCATTCAAAACGATTTTGTGGATTTTTTTATGTTTTCTGGTGTTACCGCCTCATTTGGACGTCCACTACGTTCTGCATCATCGGTGTCTCTACGACCACGTTTGAAGTCAGCAAACCAACGTTTTATTGTTGTTTCTGATGGAGCGGAGTCCCCATAACACTTTTCAAGCCATTGTTTCGCTTGAACGGTATTATTTTTCCATCAAGAAGCAGTGTAAAATTAAAATACGAAATTGTTTTTGATCCATTGTTTTGAAAATAACAAAAGTAGCGTGACTCTTAGCACAATAACTCACAAACTAATGAATAGAATATCATGAAATTTTAACAGCTGTCTTTTGAAGGTTAGTACTAACTGAGAAAGAGGTGACTGCAATAAAACTAGCGTCACCTATGTGTTAGGCCCGGGACTTTTCAGCCCATGTGTTATACATTTATACGGCTTATCTAATAGCTATGATATTGACAAAATAATGTGTCTGTTATTTCTTTTCGTTCGAAAATGTAACGCAATTCACAATCCATGCTGTTGCTAAATGTTTATAGGGGAACTACAAAATTATATGGAAAATTTTATAGAAATTTTGCTGAGTGTTGTATATAAATCCAACGCCGCCATACTTGTAAATAAATGTATCATAATAACGTTTAACAAGAAAATCTACGTAAAATGTAGAGCAATAAATAATATTGCGTATATTTATTAACTAAAATTGTAAATACTTTTTTGTATTAAGTGCGTTCCAGCAATAACTACCACCAGTAAATATAATTTTCGCTAATCAGATTATTTTTGGCTAAAAAGTAAATCTGAAGCATTGGCTTCCCACAAAACCATGAGATTAATCCCTCACTATTCACCTCTATTCCAAACGTAATCATGTCAGTTTAACTAAACCTTTTTGTGCATTGCACTATTCATTTAGCGAACAATTTATCTTTTGCAGAGTAATCCATATTCCCTGAAAGATCCGAGCGGCACGACGACAGACATGTCAGCGTGGACGAGTGCAGGCTTGCAACCGACGACAGGATATTATCCCTATGATCCAACGTTAGCAGCATACGGGTAGGTAATTTTTCTTATAGTAGGAGAAGTCCGCTCTCAAGAGTTAGTTTTTAGTTATTATGAGTTAGCGTTTTTCTTGATTAAGTGTAACTGCAAGCTTTCCTCGAGATCCTGTTTTAATCCAAGTGTTAGGGCAAATAAAAATAACCAGTTCCAAATACTTAAATATTTTTAATAATGTGCTTAACCAAGCTGCTCTAAAGTTTGGAGATGATAAATTTTCAGTTACTGGTGTTGAAATTTTGCTATGTACTCTGATATCCAAAGATTCTATGCTGAGGATATTTAGAAATATAACCGATGACGATTGCAAGGACTGTGTGGATGTACAATTCACAAGTATAGCAGTAAACTCCACTCACACAAATTAATTAATTATGCGGAACGCAGCGTTTCGAGAGCACGTGGGTTCCCATTGTCTGACTGACAGTCGGTAACACGGTTGACAATCGGAGCCCACGTGCTCTCGAAACGCTGCGTTCCGCATAATTAATTAATTTGTGTGAGTGGAGTTTACTGCTATACCTGTGAATATAACCGATGTTTCGATCTTTTATAAAAATGATGAATTCAAAAAAAAATTTCTACGTGCTTAGTCTTAAGTATCTTGACACGTTAATGAACTTTTAACTTGTTCTGGCAATTTTAATGTGATCTTGGGGGGCGTATAAAATGAAATAGGGAAGATGTAGAAATATTCAGTACTTCAAGGACTCTGGGGTTGTACAATAAAATGTGTTCATGCATGTTTGAATTTCGGTTTTATTTTCAGCTTATTTTTAAGTAAATTGCCGTAGTTTTGTATATCCAAGTTAGTTTAAAACATATGTGGGCAACAACCGGACCGCGGGCCGGTTCCGGCCTGGTGTAAGATCTAATCCGGCACGAGACATTTTGAAAAACCCAATTAAAGAAAAATTCACGATTTAATTATAATGTTGTGCCTATTTTTCTCATTTCATTTTTTTATTTTAATAAATTGCATTATAATAATATTGTATTATTTCATGTCTGATATCTATCGTCAAAAATTATAAACACTACTTTTAAACGCGGCCCACGGACGTATTTGCACACTAAAGTTTGGCCCACAACATGTCAAAGGTTACCCATACTTAGTTTAAAACACAGATGGGAGTTTGTCAAGACCGTTTGCCATTTGATTTAGTTAAAAAATATGTCCAAAAACTTAAAAGTTTAAATTTCACCGCAGTAAAGCAAGTCATAAACAAGGCGCTACAAAAAACCAAACCTCAATCGAATTCTCTTATGAATAGAGTACTTTGTTATGAAGGAATATTCACATTTATTTGCTATCCGAATTATATAATGGATAGACATATTGCAATCCCTTTTGCTGATGCTTCTACGCTACGAAACGGGCAAATACTATTATTATCCTAAAGGTATATTATAAATTGATGCCTATTTTATGTCAAACTATACAGGGAAATTAAATACCGTACTTTATCAATAACCTTATTTACCGTTTAAATATAAAGATGCCAAAATTATCATCTTGCGTTGGATACAAGGTGGTTCTACTGTATTTCTATAACACTTCAGCGTTCAGATTAAAACACTAAGTCGTACTGGTAAATATGCAACAATACTACATCAAAATTGAGAAGAGCTTATGCAGCAAATACAGAAAAATTCCTGCGGCAGACACCATAATTGGGGTTTGCCAAATCTTCGGCGCGCCAGATCCGGATTTACTCGCACGCATGACCGATACGAAAATTGACCGAGTTCGTTGAAGCAATCTGCACGTATGGTGCATCGCATTACACGTTATAGTGTATTTATGCTTCATTATATTGAAGAACATTTTAATAGTTTATCTGTATATAATTCATGAAGAATAGTAATATGTAATTGTAAAATAGGGCTAGCGAAATCTTTCTACTGAACCGCCTCAGTTGCTACACAAAACACAGTCTTAAAGAACAACTATTAACAGCAGACGTCTGAAATTTTAACAGTCGCCATAAAAAGAGGTTGCCCTCACCGACCAATGAATCTACTTCAACCTTCGTGCGCCATCTCTTGCCGATTCCGGAAACATTTCAGGTCGCCCTCGTATAACATGGAAAAATAAAGATTAGCAATATGGTTCACTTAGAAGCAAGTGCTCCTCGAGAAAATCATAATCATAGCTGCAAAAATGATGGTTTCTTCCTTGAGACAACTCAACGGGCACTACATCAAGAATGAAATATAGTTTCCATGTAACTCCCATGTAAGATAAGTCCCATGCATCCTAGGATTTGAGCTGCGCGAATAATCAACGAATCGACGTGAAAGCTAGCGTCACGAAAAGGTGGCGCGTCCTCGTCGCAATTAATTTCAAAGATTGCGATTGTGTGCGCGCCCCGTCGTGCGACAATCCGACGGCCCGACGCGCCTACGACGACGATAGACGACGTGCGCTTCCAGAGAATCTGGAAGCGCGAGATACGACCGCGACCGTCCGATACATCATTGGACTTATCGTCGGGCGTAGATCTTCCCCTTTCATGCATTCGAGAAGCGAGAAGTAACGTGCAACGGCGCGAATAGGAACTGCGAGCTCGCGCTCGCACCACGACGACTGAGATTCTCATGCGAAAACGGGAGAACGACACGGTCGAAGGCATCCATCGCTCGTCCGACTCGACTTCGACGTCGGTTAACGCGACTGTTTATTACCCACTTTAATAGATTTGCGATCTTCCTAGGTGCATGAATATAGATACTCTAACGGACAAGCGTACATAGGCATGCACGATTCCGTATTCGTAATGAATTTGTCAGGTAACTGTATGAGAATCGGCTGAGAAAATTGTGAATACCGCAAAAGATCGATGTTGGGATCCATGTTTCTTTCATCTTCTGTTGCTTGGTTATGTACATTATTACAGCTGATCAAATTATCTACGGAAATTAGTAAACCATCATTCTTTATTTGCCCTAGAGGATGTTAGGTCTTTGTGGGCATTGTCCATCTTTTTTCTTCGAAGGGTCACTACAGCTTCTATTCAATTAGCAGCTTTCTTTAAGTTAGCTGCAAAATTTTCCAAAAGCGTCCCAGCTGGTTTAAATATGAGACGTGAACAACAGAAAAACTACGAGGAAAGTTAAGGTACGACGCGCTGTTCCATCAGGATAATGATCCCAGCAATGCATCTGCTATTGCTATGGTTGCTATACACCAAGCAGGCTTTGAATTTTGAATTTGATCTGGCACCTCTAGTGATTACAGACTGTTCCCCAAATTAAAAGAAATCTTACGTGGAGCAAGATTTTCCAGTAATTACAAGGTGATGCAAGCTATAGAAAGGTGGTTTTCAGGAGTCGGACAAAAATTTGTCTATGAGACTGTTGAGATGTTCGAGCGCCGATAGACGAAGTGTAGAGAGAGTATGTCGAAAAATAAAAAATACAATGTCACTGCAGTTTTACTGTAAGGGGGTCAGGAGTACAGCATAGATCCACCCTCGTACTTCCATGATTATGTAATCCATAACGTATTAAGATTAAATCAACAGCTGTTACAGAACCAAGTTAACATTACATGTTGAACAAGGAGATGGTTTTAGTATGTGCATTTTAGATCAAAATTTAAGTAGTATGTATATTCTGTCTTAGAAATTAATGAAGGACTGGGAATTGGAAATAATTTGAAGTTTTAATTTAATGAGCAAATAGAGAACTTACTATGTATAATAGCAAAAGCTTATATGAACTTCAAAAAGGATGCAACGCGAGCAATCAGATTACTAGCTACAGTAGAATCACTTATTTACAACAAAACAAATCAGGGAACAAACAATTAAATTATTATTTAGAATAACTTCCGTTGGTATTTCGATGACAATTGAACAATTATCATTGAAAAGCCAACGGAAGTTATCTAGATGATGTAATTGATAATGCAACTTGACATTGACGACCCGATCCAAATATTCTACGAATTACTGTGTCTTTCAATCTTGTTTGTACCCATCTTCAATACAGTACAGAATGACTCATGAAGAGAGTAATAATATGCAAGAGATTCATTAAGTAGCATAATTTCTTAGAAAGGTATTTAGGGAACGTATTTAGATAGATATTATGAACCCTATTCACGCATTTTATACTTGTATTTGTAAATTATCGCGTTGGGAACACACAAAAGCTTAAATTTATAGGGTGGCCCTAATAAAATGGGCAGGGACTGTATACAATATAATATTTAATACAAGGGGAACAAAATATTAAAATCAATAAAATGTGCGTTTAATTCTATAAAAACGTTTAAATTTTTCTTAGGGTTTTTTAATTCGATGTTATATACGGTAAAACGCATGTGGTCTGGTTTCTCATTGTCAAGAAGATACAGGTCTATTTCATATTACATAATCGCACTAATACACTAAAATCAAAAACTGTTACTTATTTATCCACAGTTTACAAATACCAATGCAATAAATACGAGCGTAATCGCACTTCTTATTGATAGAGTAATGGTTGCTATAATCACTACAAGATCTATATTTTGCTGTAACTTGTTCGCTACCACCGCCCAACATCTACACATGAAAAACGATGAATTGAACTTACTTTATTTATTATTCCAAACAAATTACACAAGGAAATGCTTCTTGTATCACTAAATTATTACTATCACTTTAAACTGGCACCTTTGCAAGAAAACTGAACGTCTCCTTAAACCCTTGTCGACTCACCGAGTCTTTGGAAAATGTTATACTTTCGTCGTTTATTATATCTTACCTATCTTATCTCGACTTACGTACGTACCGTATAATAGTTTCAAACACTTAGAAGTTCTTCGCTTTTTTGCTTATCGTTTGGGAAAATCTTAAGTGTGAGTACATTCTTTTGTAATAAATAATGACGACAGAATGTTATTCCTTTAACCCCTGTACGTGGGCGTATATGTAAAACAGCGATCGGTTTGTGTACACACTTTTTACTTTTATCGTAAAGCACTTCGCAAACAATTTACTGTCAATAGCCCTCGATACTGCGATTTGAAAATTTTTCATTACGATTACGATCGTTGATATCTCTCTCAAAGCTGATGAGTTCGTCTCGAATATCGGTTGAAACTTAAAACGATCCATCTCAAAAGCAAACATATTCGATATATGCAGATAGCAGACGCAATTAGCACGTCTACGATGCGTTTGTATACAGGATGTTTGCTTATATGTTATGAAAAAGTTTAAATTAAAAGTATCTTTTCAAATTCGATACCAAAAGAATTTGATGTGACTTGCGTATCCTTGATGAAGTTGTACGAGGTAAACTACTTTTCGAACCGTAATAGTTTCGTCGACGGAGTTTGAACACGCTTGAATTTGTATAAACCTGTTAGGCCGAGAATTTATCGCACCTACATCGTAGTTAGTCCAATGGGTATTTATACCTATGCATCGCGTTCTCGCATAACGTAGAGTTTACTTCGAATCGCTACGAAAATATTATTCTGGCTATAACGCCCAGTGGGGAAGTAACTAATCTGAATCAGCATCTATGACATTCGATTTGAAATCAGATATTTTAGAAAGCCGATGGGGATACCCTTTTTCCTCAATTTGTCTCCTGATCCAACATTTTAACTTAAATGGAGAAGAACAGAAGAAAATGTTTAGAAAATTGCTCAAAGTTCCAAACGAGGAACTATATCTCAAAAGTAAAATATGAAAGTTATTCCTTTAGCCTTGGTTAATTGACGAGAAACTGAACAGAGCGCAGTTTCTTATTAAGATGCATTATCTCAAAACTAAACGGTGAATATGGCAATTGAGTTTAAATGTTACTGTGTCTTTGAAAAGAAACGAAAACCCAAGTTTAGAAATATTGAAAACGCCATAACAAATTCCTTTGTGACTACACTCCAATTCTGTTACGAGGTGACAGGGTAGGGATTCCATATTACATTGCCACCACTTAATTCGACTAAATAATGGTCGCTAATTCAAAATGGAAACTGTCATTTCTGTTATAATATTAGTTCAATATGTAGGTTTCGGTAAACAGCTCCGTACTCAGGTAGTGTATTTAATTACCTACCTACGGATAGTGGCTAAAATGATAACAGAAAGCCTTCAAACAGTTGTCACAATTTCTTCGGGAGTATACATACTATTGCGCCGTGAAGGTAATTATTATTTAGTGTTCGTGGTTTGTCATTCTTATTCTTTATTTGTATTATCTACTATACAATTTTGAAGAGGTTTACAAGTATATTATAGATATAACACATGGGCTGAAAAGTCCCGGGCCTAACACATAGACGACGATAGTTTTATTGTAGTCACCTTTCTCTCAGTTAGTACTAACCTTCAAAAGACAGCTGTTAAAATTTCATGATATTCTATTCATTAGTTTGTGAGTTATTGTGCTAAGAGTCACGCTACTTTTGTTATTTTTAAAAGAATGAATCGAAAACAATTTCGTGTTTTAATTTTACACTGCTTCTTGATGGGGAAAAATACCATTCAAGCAAAGCAATGGCTTGAAAAGTGTTATGGGGACTCCGCTCCATCAGAAACAATAATAAAACGTTGATTTGCTGACTTCAAACGTGGTCGTAGAGACACCGATAATGCAGAACGCAGTGGCCGTCCAAATGAGGTGGTAACACCAGAAAACTTCAAAAAAATCCACAAAATCGTTTTGAATGATAGAAAAGTGAAGTTGCTTGAGTTAGCTGGCATCGTAAAGATATCAAAAGGACGTATTGGCTTTATATTGCATGAGCATTTGACTATGAGAAAGCTCTGTTCAAAGTGGGTGCCGCGTTTGCTCACTGTTGACCAAAAACAAAAACGTGTTGATGATTCTGAGCAGTGTTTGGCCATGTTTAAACGTAACAAACCGGAATTTTTGCGTCGATATGTGACAATAGATGAAACATGGATCCATCACTTCACTCCGGAATCAAAACGATCGTCATCTGAGTGAACAGCAACTGGTGAACCTCGTCCGAAACGCCCGAAAGCACAACAATCGGCTGGAAAGGTTACGGCCTCGGTATTTTGGGATGTGCGTGGTGTAATATTCATCAACTATCTTAAGAAGAAATACCATCAACAGCGAATATTATATAGCGTTATTGGAGCGTTTGAAGGCCGAAATTGCAAAGAAACGACCGCATATGGCAAAGAAAAAAATGTTGTTTCATCAAGACAACGCACCGTGTCACAAGCCAATCAAAACAATGGCAAAACTACATGAATTGAACTTCGAATTGCTCCCACATCCACCGTATTCGCCAGATTTGGCTCCCAGCAACTACTGGCTGTTCGCAGACCTTAAAAAAATGCTCGCCGGTAAGAAATTTCGCACGAATGAGGAGGTTATCGCTGAAACTGAGGCCTACTTTGAGGCAAAAGATAAATCGTTTTACAAAAGTGGTATTGAAATGTTAGAGCGGCGCTGGAATGATTGCGTTCCTCTTGATGGAGATTACGTTGATGAATAAAGCTAATTTTGAACCAAAAAAAACCGTGTTTTCTTTGTTAGGCCCGGGACTTTTCAGCCCATGTGTTATATGCAATCTAACTTAATTTGCGATTTGAAAAAAATTCATCAAATCGGAAAAACAACCACAATTTCAATATGATAAATAAAGCTCAAAGGTAAATTGTAATTTCACATTTACTTAAGTAAGGATTTTTTAGTATAACAAAGATTTTCGAAAAAAGGCACTTATTTAGTGAAGCAAAAAATATCTTCTTCAAACTAGAGCTAACCTAATGGTTTTGGGAACGTGATTTACGTCATTCTCTTTAAGTCTTATAGGAAGTGCTTCGTTTTCTTCGTCAACTACATCATTATTTCATTTTGATTTTTAGTAATACCTCTCTCAATAGTCTCCAAACTACTTAGCGATTCTGTAATAGCAATTTCACCATTCACTTCTAAAAACTCTAGTGATACTAATACCATCGCTTACTGTAGAACGTTCTCATAACTTTTTTTAACTCGGGAAGTTGTGTGTCTTCTTGGCCACAAAGAAATTTTTAATTGTTTCACATCTGGGTTCTGTCGCCCACATTTTGTGTCGCATTGTAAATGCATCCTGTAAGCTAGTGCTGATAAGTGAAGTGGAAGTCTCAAAATCTCTTATAATCTTTGCCAACATTCTCTTGTGATAATGCATTTAAGCAATCTTTATTACCCCCATATCCATTGGTTACAGTTTTGAGATCAAATTTGAGAAAATATCCTATAGTCCCTTTAATTTTCTTTGCTGATCGTAGGGATGTACGAGACAGCTTTCAACTATCAGAAAAATTTCTCCACGTTGCCTGTTAAACGATTTATCCATCATCAGGAATATCTCCCGTCATTCAATTCTCTTTATTAAAATCGTACGCTACTTCTGGACTAACGTCTTTAAAACTTGAATTTCTTGCTTGCTCCAATAACCATTCGTATTAATATCTAATATAACGGTTATCTTTTTTGCTCGGCTTATCCTCGAAATATTTAACTTTAAAAGTCAATGTTTTATTTGACAAATACTTACAAAAGAAGACCGGTTTAATTGGCATTCTGTCTTGAACTGGTCTCTCTCCATTCATCGTCATCATTTCCGCAGTATCTGAACTTTTTCCCGGAATAATCTTTTGCATTAAACCTTGATATTTTTTGAAGTTATCCAATCATCAAGCACCCTTCTGAAAATTCGAATAATTTGAAGTTGTAACATATTCCCTTGTTTTTTCTTTAGTAATTGGACCATATAACGGGCAAGTTTTATCACGAATACCTTTAATTTTTCTGTGCTTGATCTTCCTTTTGTGTTAGAAGCCATTTCTTTATTTTGTTGAGAAACTACTAGCAGGTATACCGAATGTAAATGCAATACCGTCTTCTTTTTAACACTCTTTTCAACTCCATCCGAGATTTTTACTTTTCCGGCAAAAGCTTCTCACTGTTTTAGGCAATAAACTGATATTATAAATAGAACACTTGCCTTGGAGTCTCCTAATAGGAACAATTGGAAATATAGTAGAACCCGGCTTTTCTTCCTCTTTCACAAACGTATTCATGATTTTATTCTTATTTTTCAAAATTGCACAAATCGTAGAATTAACTAACCCAAAATCGCGACACACGTCCGCTTTCTTCCTTCCACTTTCGACTGCTTTGATTATCGCGACTTTGTCGTTCACGCTTAAACTTTTTCGCTTTAAACCTGATATTTTCGATAGAGAAATCTCGATGCTTCACTCACACGATTCAAATGCCGACTGAGGAAATTTCTTACGAACTTTGCCTGGCGCAAGAAACGGTAATATTCTTGGAATCCCCGAACGGTCGAACGTTGCAGCTTAGGCAAATTGCAAGAAATCTTAATTCAACGAACGGCAATATTCTTGGAATCCCCGAACGATCGGTTGCAGGCTAGGCAAATACCGGGAAATGAGCCATAAATGATAATATAAATACATACCTCAAGTGGTAAATATTTGTCGTTATATCAGGGGTTATTAACGCTAAAACCGGGTTTTTGCCTGTACGTTTGAATAGTAAAGTACGGGTCCGCTTAAAATTTGACGCTAAAAAAGGAGTGTCGTTACAGCCGAAGTTGTTATAACCGGGTTCTACTGTATCTTTATGATTAGAAATTCATAATCCTACTCAGTACTTTAATGTGCAGTAAATATCCAACAACAAGAAGTTGTGGATAAATTCGGAAAAGTACCTATGTCGTAATTAACAAGAGATAACTTTAGAATGAGCTCCATTTTACTTCGATATTAGTACTGTCCTAATACTTGAAGAGAGTCGGTTATCGCGACATTTATTTCAACGACCCGGTGGTCCAGTGAGGGCCTGCACTTGAATTTGGCAAATTCAGATGTCGTGCATTCGAAACCAACACCCGTCAAGTAGTGGCAGTACTTATTAAGTTGGGCAGTTCAGCCATTGGGGGCGCTTCACCCTCTGGCGGTGAGAGGATGCAACACTTTATATACTACATCTCAAGGCTCCTGAGGATACGACAAGCTAAAATATCTTATAACCCAAAAAAATCAAGACAAAAATACCCGGAAAGCTTTATTACACCCACTGTATGGGTTTATATTACTAATAGGGCAAAGAACATGGTTTCACAATAAGTTAATGTTTCACATGCACGGCGTTTCGAGAAATGACATGAAATACGTTTTATTTTCCAATGTACCGTATTTTTTATGTTAATGCTTCCGGATAAAAAAATACGTTAACAGTATAGTACTTTACCCCTCCTTATTGATCGAATATTAACAGAGATAAGTTGTGCTGTATTAAGGGACACCTGTACATACGCAAAAATGTATGTAGTGTTAATAAATACAGTATTCCCTCTTGCCGTTCGTCATTTGTTTGCCATGTTGTTTATTCATTTACTTATGTAGTAGCACTTCTAAAATATTATTAATCGATCCATTAGCTCTTATCCGCAAATCTCTATTTTACAATTGTAATCTGGGTATCGCCATGCTGTGGTTAAACGATTTTTTAGGTAAACTTAATTGTATCCATTAATTTATCTTAACATGTTCTTGTCACGACTTTAAGTGGACAATGGATGTAATGCAACCTTAGATTACATTAAATATAAGTATACAGGTCTGACAATTTAAAATCTACTTTATAGAAATATATATTTGGCTCAATTGAAAGGTGTATTAAATCTGTTTCTGTTTAGACTTGTGTACACTTATTAATTTGACTTCTCTTTCAATTTCATGCTTATCTAAATAAGGATTATGCAAAATGATAGACAACTCCTCAAAGTCATTGCCTGATATCCTTAACAATTTATCAGAAGCACCATTTAAAAAATATATCTTGATTAAGACGGTGACCATAACATTTCTTAAATAGTTTCTTCGGGTTATAGTTGCGTAGCTAACGCGATTAATTTTCCAAGTCTGTATACGCGGTAAAGGACATATACTTTGCGGTGTACAGCAATTTATTATTAAGATATATTACACATGCACGCTTGTTCGCGTATCTTTGAAGGAAAGTTGTTACAAATGTATGCGTAATACTGTATTACATAAGCATTAAATTAAACATATATCTACATATATGCGTATACCTGCATAAATTTATTCGAATGTAAATATTACTATAACTATAAATATATCCACCATTACATTACGCACAATGAATTAAATGAAGAAATAATAAGTACTTTTTCAAAGGAAATAAAATTAGTGTAAAATTTTAACTTTGGTAGTATAGATTTTCCTTCCACTGCTGCTCATAAGGTTACGTGTACACTACGGTCCATAGAAGTTCGGCCAAGGGAGAAAGTTTTACAATACTTTAATTCAATAAGATTTATTGCATTCAACGATGATAATTTTAATAAAAAAAACATCTTAAATACAGCTGCGAGCAAATGTTATAGGCACCTTAACCAAACATGTGTTTCGCGCAGCAGGTAGCGCTTCTTAGAACAATGGTACCTGGTCGTTATCTATAGTAGAAATTCATAGAAAATATAAATTACGAAGATATATAAGACAGAAAATAACATTTTTAGGTTGAGTAATATATTGTGCGTAGAGAAAGAAACGTTGTTTGTCGGTTTCAAAAGTTCATTTAGAATGCGGACCTTCTTTTGTAAGTTTGTGTATACACAATATGCCAAAAAAGCCCCAAATATCTGAGGCTTTACGAGGCCAGATATTTTTTTTACACAAACAAGGATTGTCACATATAAAAATTGCTGACAATAAAATGTGCGCGTTGTGCAGTGCTAAACACAATTAGCCGCTACCGAAGGACCGGAGAGTATCATAATTTACCCAAGAGCGGTAGAAAACGTGTAACGACTGTGCGAGAAGAAGGCGCTCCGGGATAGGCACAAATCCGCGATAGCGATTTCTGCAGAGCTCCGCGCTCAACGAGACGCACCAATCTCCGTGCATACGGTAAGACGAAGGTTAACTATGGCGAATTTACGTGCCCGGCAACCGCGACAAAAGCCTTTGCCGACCGAGCTATACCGCAAGCAACGCTTTACGTGGGCAAAGAAGTACCGAAATTGGACTGTAGATGACTGGGCCAAAGTACTTTGGTCCGATGAATCTAATATAGACGTCAGTGCGTAAAAGTATGTCATAATCCTTGCAATGTACATAATTGAATTCAGCGCCCCTACTTTTCTCACCAAAAAAGAAATATTCAAAAGGTTAACGTCCTTCGTATATCCTTTGCAGGTGCACAGCGTTTCCGGAACAAATTATGTTCGGAAGAGGTCCGGCGAAGCATTTTCCCCAGAGTGTATTTTGCCTACTGTTAAACAGGGCGGGGGAAGCATTATGATTTGGGGGCGGATGTCTGCACAAGGTGTAGGGGAAGTCCATGTGTGCGAGGGCCGCATGAATGGGGCACGCTACATCGGGATGTTGGAAGAGGTTCTGGAATCATCAATTGTCAGATTTTATGATATGAACTCAGAGGAGTATTACTTTCAGTAAGACAATGCCCCTTGCCACAAAGCTCGAGCTGTAATGAAATGGTTTTGGACTGGCCCCCATAATCGCCTGACCTCTCTCCTATTGAAAATCTAGGGCATATATTGAAGGACAGCGTTCGTAAATACAATCATGCCTCTAAAGAAGCCCTAAAGCAAACAGTGTTTATGGAATGGGCGTCTATTTCCCCAGAAACATGTTACAAACTGATAGCTACTATGCCTAAAAGAATTAAAGCTGTAATAAAGGCTAGATGAGGCAGCATTAAATACTGAAAAACCTTATAAACTGAGTTATGTGTTCTTTTTAGTTTTGAGATTCTCGTCTTATTGTAACGCTAAAAAAGTTACCCTACCTGTAACATTTGCTCGCAGCTGTACATCTACAATTCAAATAATTAAACTATTACGAAGAGAAGAAGTAAGTAAGCACTTTATGGGCCGGAACAATCATCCTCATTTCCAGCGGATTATGCTAATCTATTTATTAGATAAGTTGTATCGGTGGAATCAAACAGGAAAAGATTTTATTGTATCCCCTCTTTCTCTGCCCAACTCGAACATGTACTGCGATTGTCAAACTCACAACACAATTTTTGTTACTTGGCCAAACTTCTATGGACGGTAGTGTATCTTGGGAAAATTTGGTTAAAAAGAAAAGAAAACGAATTCTAAATTAAAACGATCGAGATTATGTCATAAAAAATGTTTCATTTACGTCATATAAATCACACTGTATATTTATCATACTGTACGTACACAATGATACATCCAGAAAACGATTGTGTAAATTTAAAGTACTCGAGTTCTCTACTACACTTCCGGGATCCCTTAATTCCTTCTTTCAGTTCGTTCGCATGTTTGAATGTAGTCGTGCGAGAACTCGAGCCCGTTCTATTGTATTGCGTCGTGTACGCCGTCGTCGTGGTGGCGATGGTGGTGGTAAGAGTAGTTGTAGTCGCAGTCGTTGCCGTCGTCGTTTTCGCCGTACGTCGACGTACAAATGGCTTCAAGACAAAATGGCCGAAGAGGCGAACGCTATTGATTGGCGCGCTGTTGCGGCGTCGCGGCGCAGGTGGTGGCGGCGGCTGCCATTGCAATGCACCATTTGTATTTATAGTCGATAAAATCGGTTCCGCTCGTTTCGCACACAATTCACAAATGAGAGTTGCCGCCGTTAAAGGCCGTGTAGCCTGTGTGTAGGTGGTGCTGGTGGTGGCGGTAGTGGTGGTGGCAGTGATGTTGGCCACGTCGACTTCCATGTATTTTTCAAGGATTACACGGAAAAAAGCATGAGACGATAACAAGCTTACTGGAAATGAACTTCGTTGTAAAGCGTTGTTATGGGAATTATTAGAATTGTTAAGAATACAATTTAAGCTAATTTTTCGTGAATACTTCCAATCTACGATTGCCCATGTCTACCATTTTCAATGTGAAGTATTCAAATGTTGCAAGAGAGATCACTTATATAACGAGTACCAATAACAGTGGCGGCTCGTGACTTTAAAAAGAGGGGCGTAATTATAGTAGAATGAAAAGATAATAATCTATTTCTTTCAGTTAGATTCTACTCTATAATCTTTCATTGAAATGAAGTATTCCACCACCTTTTCGTCAAAATTTTTGCAATCTTTTTGAGATAGGAAAAGAATCTAAAAGGATGCCTAGAAAATAACACCAAGATAAGAAAACGCTGTAAATACAGCTTTCTCATGGTATTAGTGAAATCAATGCATGAGGAAGACATGTGATACATAAGCGCTAACACACGGACATGTTTGTGCCTCCCCGGCGTCATCAGCGTGGTTTGGAGCAGTTTTATGCTAACATATGCAATTCTCTCGCTGCTTCTATTGCCATACTTAACTACAGCGGTCAAATTATCTCATTCCATCCTATTGTATGGGGTACATCTCACTTCACAAAATTGACCACAGAATAGAAATGAAGACACGGCTTATTCAAGTTTATGAATTACGGTCAAAGTTAAATGATGCGTGGTGGGAGGCTGTGCTTCTGTGCGACCTTATGGGAAAACAAAACCCTGGTTAAATCAATGAATACGTAGGCTTCCACGGCCAGAGTCACTAATAAGCGAACTGCTTACTGAAAAGGAAAAATGAAAGAAGGGAGGTGAAAAAGTAGAAAAGATGAAATGAGTAGGAAAAGGAAAACAGAAAAAAAGGAGGGAAAGAAAGAAAGCGAAGAAAGGGAAGACAGAATGGTGGGATCTCAACGTGTCAGTAGGTTTTCCCCTCTAGCATGGTTAAAACGTCGAGATACCGAGACCTTTTTCCAATGTGATTTCACTTCTAGCATGGTTTACGTCGAGTTACCGTTACACTTTGGTTTCGCTGTTTTCCCGGAAGAAGCCTCCTACGACGGAAGCGAAACGGCGAGATACCACCTTTCTCTGTTTTCTTTTTCCTTTCTTTCATTGTCTTTCTTTCTTTCACCCCTTTTTTCTGTCTCCCTTTTCTTACTCTTTTCACATTTTCTTCTTTTTCACCCCTATTTTTCATTTTCCCTTATTTCTTTTTCTCTTAGTTTTATTTCATTTCTATATATCTCATCATGACAAGGTCCAATTCTGGAAGTTGTTCGCTTATTAATTAAAGCAATATTATATATTTAAATGATCATATATATACATGTATCATACATGATAATTTAATTTCCTTGCCATTACCAACGTTAAAATTTAATCCAGATAGATTGTGACAATTAAAAATATCACGGTTCCGGTAAGCTTTGAACCTACAGCTCCTGTTCGCTGGAGAAGCGCATTTTTCCTTTACGTCACAGAGACCGTATGAACAAGTCGCTATTGGAATACCTTGAAGTATGGAAGACTACAAATATATATCCATATCTAAGCAGGCACTACATTTATTATCAATGCCAAGTGCATAATCAATTGAATTATTTTCAATGCAACTGCCATTGGTTCTTAAATGGAAATTTAATTCCTTGGTATTATCAATGTTAAAATTTCATTTAATTAATAAAATAGTCATTCTGGACAAACCGGATTATTATAATCGCGTCAACACTATGTTAGCGTCAGGACCGTACAGAGAATTAAAGAAAACCCCCCTACCGTCAATGATTAGAATCACTAAAGATACTATTAAGGACTGTCCCAACTTAATCAATCATAACCTGAAATTCAAAATAACAAGTCCAAATCCTACCATTCCAAAAATGTATTGTCTTCCAAAAATTCACAAACCAGGTAATTCCATGAGACCTATAGTATCCGGCATTGATTCTCCAACATACAAATTGTCCAAATGGCTAGTGAATGAATATAAGAACTTGCCCCATAAAGTAGATAACCTATGTGTAGAAAACTCCGTAGATTTTGTAAATAAAATTGAAAAGACTGAATTAAAAGATGGGGAAGTCCTTGTATCATTCGACGTTTGTTCACTTTTCCCAAGCGTACCAATTCCAGAAACTCTGGACTACTTGGTTGAATTTTTGAAATTAAATAACGTAGATGACGTGAAACCCGCGGAATATAAAAGGTTAACTAAATTATGCATGTCACAAAATTGTTTTCAAATAGGCGGAAAATGGTTCGAACAGGTGGAAGGCACGGCGATGGGTAATCCTTTATCTCCTTTTATTGCGAACCTTCTCATGAGCAAATTTAAAACGAACTTGAAAAAAGAAACCAAATATTTCCCGAGAATTTGGCTTAGGTACGTAGATGATATTTTCGCTGTGTTTGATACCAACAAAGGAAACATACAAGATTTTCTAGCAGAGCTGAACTCAAAATTTACCACGATCAAGTTTACTATTGAAGAAGAAGTGAACAATCGCCTTCCGTTTCTAGATACTTTAGTCATACGCAACAACAATAAATTAGAAATAGACATCTACAGAAAAGAAACTAATTCCAACAGATTCATCACGTTTGATTCGCACCATTGCGAACAACAAAAAATGTCCGCGATTAGTTTTCTGGTCAATAGACTCGTCAGATTTCCGCTAAACAAGTGCAGGTACGACAAAGAATTAAAGTATATCAAAAATGTAGCGAGGTACAATGGTTTCTCTTCTATGGATGTCGACCGTATTTTAAGGAAGGTCCAATACAAACAACACATCAGAAATTCCACGACCTTGACATCAACAAACACCGGTAATAAGAAATTTATAACTCTTCCTTTTCACCCAACAGTAAAAGGGTTAAGTAAAATTTTCCGACAACTAAATATGAACGTGTTATTTGTGTCAAAAAACAACTTAAAGAATCTCTTAGGGAATCCCAAAGATAAACCGGAGATGATAAAAAGGTCTGGAATATACGAAATCGCATGCAATGATTGTGAGAAAGTTTATATTGGACAAACAAAAAGGAGTATCGAAACGAGGTTCAAAGAACATATTAGACACTATCGTTTCGACAAACCTGAACTATCAAGCGTAGCAGAGCATATGGTAAAATCCGGACATAAGATTGATTTAAAAAATGTGACACTACTTAAAAACGTGAACTCGTATAGAGAATTAGACGCGTACGAAACGGTATATATGAAAAAGAACGGAAACTTATTGAACAGAGAACCACCCCCAATTACACACTCGAGTTTGATGGATTTATTATCACATTATTATAACATCAAAGGTCAATCAACTCGTCCACGTATAACTAGACTTTCCAATCAGCTAGAATTAAAACGTATTACAGAATTTTACAATTTCATTATTTAACTGCCCTAGATCGTTAGAATTAATCAATCACTCAACGTAGATAAATCCGAAAGACGCCCATGCACAAAAAACTTACTCATCGATTCACCGCATCCACGAAAGTCCTAAAACGTCTGCTGGCCCCGAAATTCCACGCACAGAAACCCAGATTTATTGTCCTAGCGTTTCGACCGCGTCCTCGTTGTCGTTAAAAAGTGCTGACTTCGTGAGAGCAATCCGAAGGCGTAACCAATTGCCATAGCCGCTGCCCGCTGTCGTTTAACATCGTATATATCGACTGATTTTAGCGTGTTTGAGTACGTGTGTCGCTAAAAAATCCACTCCGATTCCTGCCCGGGGTTTCTCCTGGTGTCGTTCTTCGAAAAAGTTCCACAACCTTTTCGCTTTTACACTTCATTCACTCAAAGAAAGGAGTAGAGTTATAAAAGTTTTGTAATTTGAATTTGTACATATCATGATATTTGTCAAGCACACGTGGATTTTGAATAAAATTCTTTCCTTATAAACTTAATGTCTATGTATTAAATTAAAAAAGAACAAATTTGTATATTGCCGTAGTACACTTTATTCCAAGATAGTTTTTTACAAAATCAGTTCAGTTTTTCCGTCAAAATGTTCTACAGCAGCTGCTTGCAACTCACTGTCGTCCTTAAAACGACGCCCCCCAAAGGTCTTTTTTTAAATTAGAAAACAAATAAAAATCAGAAGGAGCCATATCCTTATCCATATCTTGAAACCTAGATTCGCGGATGGCAGCTTGTAAAACGGCGGCTGTATGGACGGGAGCATTGTCGTGCAATAATTTGTCAATTTTCCACGCCGTTTTGCACGAATACTGTCCCTTAATTTATGCAATAAAGATGCATAGTATGTGCCGTTCACAGTTATATTGCGGCCATCACCTTTTTCATGGATTGAATGACTTTCGCCTTTCTGGGACAAGGTTCACCAGGTCGCAGCCATTCCATGGACTCTCTTTTCGGTAGAGGATCGTAAAACAGTCTGTTAGACCGAGAACTTATGGCGCCTACCTCGTACATATCGTCATTGTCGTGATGGCATAATAATCATTCGGAACACCAACTGTTATTTTGAATAACCGTTGTATTAGAAATCTGGTAACGTGTAATGCTATCTTCATAAGAGCAATACTTCGAAGTCTGGATGACGCCGTCTATAGAACAACGAACCTATAGGAACACATCCAATAGCTAGCGGTAACAAATGACCATTGAATGCTTAATTTCCTATAACCAAGTAAAAATTGAGACACAAAGACTTACCCACAGACCTGTGGTCATACAGAATTGAAATCCCAGGTCTCAACATATTTGTAATAATTTAAAATATTTTAGTGTATATTGGGACGTTGTAGCGAAGCACCAATACAGAAGTCGAAGGGTCAAATTGCAGCAGAATCGGTGTTTTATATGTACTTTTCTAATTTTGCTGACCAATAAATGGCATAACAGACAGGCTAGAGGAAATATAGTATATCTTGTGGATAAAATTCCGAAGCACTGAATGATAACATGTAATCGATAACATAAGAAACACAAGTCCGCCACTTCTACTATAGAATTGCCACTTTCAATGATGATTATGTATTGTTACGTTTTAACAATAAATTAACTAACTTAAATCTATACACTTAAAGAGGTAAATAATTATTTTATATTGTTTTGAAATCGGGCACTTTTCCAAACCTCTGTACTAACACATACACGTCTACAATATACGCTTTCCACTCTTTTAATGACGCCGCGCAGGGACCGCCCTTCCCTTCTCCGCATCATCCGTGGGGAAAAAAGTAGCGAACTTAATAGGGGTGAAACCACTCTCTAGCCGCGCCGTAATCAAATCCCGTTATTTCGAAACAGTGTGTAGGGGGCGCTCGTATACGTCAACTTGACAGCTAAATTCCCTCTCTCGATAGCTGCGCGAGTTTAGTTACAACACACGGCACACCGCGACGAAAATACGTAGCAAGCGTATACACGAACGCAAACTGATTCAAGGGCAAATTGTTGCAGGAGAAAAGCGTTGAAAATCGTCGTTTTTTCTTCCTTGTTCGTCGCATCGATCGGGGAAACGAATGAATGGATGCGTGGCGATGCGTAGTGACGTATAATTGAATTTATTTTGATATGCGCGTGTAACAGTTCGAAATTTTGTTATGAAGAAAGAAAGCTGGATTGATTGTATTATATTCTTATCCTTTAACTGCTATTATGGGGTCACCCCAAGCATATGAACCTGTCTCTAAAATGGTTACTATTGGGAATAATGTCGCGTGCAAATCTATAATTGAAAATTACATGTTGGCATGATGAGCTTCACCCTTGGAACTTAGTGGAGGAGCCAATATGGGTCTTAAGGTGAACCTCCGGCCAGTGGCTTTAATATCCATTGCACCACCCTTTAAAGCTCGATAAAAACCAATGTTAATAAACTTATTCATTGCGGGAAAGATATTTTTCAATCTAACAAGGAATCTGCACTTTGAGTCTTCTTTAAAATTCTACTTTCAGACCTTAAAATTCCGATATTCTATCAGTCCTTTTTTTCTTCATGATTCTGGATAAAAATTAACATTTTTTTTAAAATAATATCGCTAAGTGTTTCATGTTAAAATCCATGTTCTATCCAGCCTATTCGTTAGCGACTGAAAAAAAAATATCATTCCAACGCTGAAACACAAATTCACTACGTATATATGTACTCAATAGTGTACGACATATTCTGCAACGGTATTCCACGTGTATAACAGCGCTCATTTTTCCGCTTTCCTCTTTTTTCCCTCTTCGCCGTCCCGACATCATTTACACACCCATAAACGAGCGCTCGTTTTTCAAACTAACACACGCGCACAAAAAAGCGGAATATCACAGCAATAAAAGCGCTTCTGGATTCGCGTAGCACCGTAACTCGCGTACACAAGTACATTTTTATAGAACGTGTACGTGGCATTGCTTGCCAGTCACGCAATAGTCATCAGTTCACTAACACACAGTCACCACCAACACCGACCGACGCCCTTTATTCTTTATAACTCGAGTTACTCCTATGTCGCCTCTCCGCAATGATTTCCTTTTATTGCATAAAAGAAAGAGGAAAAAAAGGAAAAACGAAGAGCACTCGATTTGTCATGACAACTGGTTGTTATCACCGAGACCTGTAGAGGGTGCTGGTACAATAAAAGTCATGCAAGCCAAATCAGCAAACTTTTATACTTTAATTTCATAGACCACTAGATGGTTCTAGAAGCAATAATAATTCTCATAAGTTTGACATTTCTTGTTACAGGTATGGTGCCGGGTACGACTTGGCCGCAAGGCGTAAAAACGCGACTAGGGAATCGACGGCGACGCTTAAGGCGTGGCTGAACGAGCACAAGAAGAATCCTTATCCGACCAAAGGGGAAAAGATCATGTTAGCGATCATCACCAAGATGACGCTGACGCAGGTATCGACGTGGTTCGCGAACGCTAGGCGAAGGCTGAAGAAGGAAAATAAGATGACGTGGGAGCCCAAAAATAAAACGGACGACGACGATGACGCGTTGGTCTCGGATAGCGACGATAAGGATAAGGACGACGACGATAAGAGGGACGAAACAGGTAAATGAACATTTTTTTTGGAAATGAAAGCTACTTACCGCTGACTTGAACTGTGAAATAATAGAATCTAATTCTCGCATTAATACATAGTCTCCAGTGCATTGATAATAGGACTTTAACAAGGGCAATAATAAAAGTTTTTTTTGAAATTTTACGAGGGTTTCCTGAAAAGTTTCCAGACTAAAGCGGAAACAAATATTTTTGTAAAATTCAGTTTTATTTCTCAACATAGTTTTCTTGTAAGTCTATACACTTTTTCTTGCGATCCCCTTATTTCTTTAATTCGCCTAAATATTAGTTGATACCTTGCTGTGCAAAATATGCGTTTACCAACGTGATGGTCTCCTCAGTCTATGAAAACTGTCCTCTAGCTGAAACTTTGAGCCTAGGAAATAGAAAAGAAGATGCCGAGAGCCAGATCTGGTAAATACGGTCGGTTTTCAGTCAGTTCGAAACCCTATTCGTGAACCTTTGTCTGAAGTGTCAAATGGTTTTGCAAAAAAACTTCTTCCAATACGGCGGTAGTGTTTAAGTGCTTATATCCAGGAACATTCTTTTGTAGAAGAAGAAAGCTTCATACATTTGTTCTAGTTATTCCTTTGTCCGGGTTTTACTGTCATTGTCAAAAATTGTGATATACATAAATCTTTTTAAACCATAAAGAATCTTTCCTTTTCCATTTCTCTGATTATTATTTTTGTTTCTGAATGGTGGTGGTGGACTCGTGCATTATTTGTATCTCAATATTTCAAATTGGCAAATCATTCTTCAAACCCAAATGATGATATCCGAGATGAAGTTGATGTGATATATACCATTAGCGCACTTTCAATGTGTCGAAGGCCGTAATTGTGGATAAGAGGAGGATGAAGTAAGATTTCTATAAGTTAACAAAGTCGAGAGACACGCATGCTATTCTACAGGGCGATTGTGTGTCAGTATGCTAGCTCTGTCTAGCGGCATTCTCTACTAATGTTTAACTAGTACTACAAAATCCTATCCTCACATCCATCTTTTGACTTCGAATCAATTCAATGAAGCCCTCATTCTGTATTATTATGAGGTGAGGGGGGTATATCGCTAGGCATGCGTTATTCGTTTCATGCGAAGCCGGTGTTCGATTCATTTTCTATTTACCCAGAATACAATCGATAGGTTGCAGCTTTTCAACCGGTATATATATACTGCCGCTTATAAGTTTAAGACTATATATTAAAAAATAACAAAATGTTTCGGTGCTCTAATTAAGATGTCCTGAGGAGTAAGTGGAAAATTTGGAATTGAAAGAATATTAACGAAAGAATAGTATAAATCGTATATGATTTCACAATTCTGCAGAAACGTTTTACAACAGAAAGAAGAAAAGGGAGGCGTCAAAAATATGGTTTGGTCTTTACAATCACCAGACCTCGAACCTCGATCTTATAAAAAGATTGTGGAACGATCTAATAAAAGTATATCAGCGGAATCCGAGAAACCACCACTTTTCTGTACTACATTAGTATTATAATTTCTAACATTATCTTTTTAATCAAATCTTAACACAGATTTCTCAAAGTCGTCTTAAAGTTATGAGCAGCAGTGTATAAATATAAAAATTTTTGGGGCATTTAGGCATTTTTCCGGTCAAAATTTTACTTTCCTAAGTTGCTCTAGCCCCAAAGAAACCGAATATTCTGTTTGAGCTTAGAAACGATTTCTATATTGCTTGCCGTTTGCATAAACCCCCTACTGCTATTCCACTTTGGAAATTTGACCAACATACCTCGTTAATTATTGACCAAGGTGTTCTTTTTATTATTTATTTAAGTTGATTCTTACGATAAAATAATAACCAGGTCACCACAGCCAAAATTTCTATACATAGATACCTTTCTCTTGTCTAGTGTACCCTGTCACTGCTTATAAAAGTTATTTTTCTATGATGGATTAAATTATAATTTGGTATTTGTTCGGCCTTAAGTGTATACATGTGTATGCAAGGTAAAAAAATTATATTGAGTTACACTTGCAATCGGTTTTAAACTGACATAATAGCTGATAAATATTGTGTATATGATTTAATGTAATTAGCGCATTAAAATTGTGCATAGAAAAATCAGTGTAGTAATCGCTTGCCTATCACGGCTTCGACAACAACGGTCTCATTTATCCACGAATTTATGTAAGATTCATAAAATAATTTGACAGAAAGTATGATGAATTGTGGGCGTAAAAACAAGTCGTAGCTTTGTACATTTATTTAACCAAATATTTGAGCGTAATAAACACATTCATAGAAGAATGAATTTTTGCACTTTTTCAATTAATTATGGCACGAACTCGTGTTTCAACAACCGCTGGCTCTTCTATGGAACCAAGCCCTCTGAAGCCTAAGAAACGTTTTAACTAAAATTACTCATACTTCTATGCAACAAAGCTAATGATTTGATACAACTGAAACTTGAATTGCTTTAAGCAACCTAAACCAGAACCAGAACAGTAAATCGAAGAAAGAAAAAGGTTTACACATTTATTTTATTAAATGTCCAAAATGATTTGAAACGAACATTTAAACATTAAAGATTAAACATTCCCCACATAATTGATAATGCATGCTAGCAATTCTTCTACAAAATTAAACCTATTAACGGACAAGTCATATATTGACGAGGCACCCAAAAATTCGATAAACATCGTTTGAAAAATTGTATTATGAAAATTGATTTGACACCTTGCTCTCAAAAATGTAATCAAGTATACAGTAGAATATATCAGAATATCTACTCCGGACAAGAGGTTCTTTATTTATCTTGTATATAATGTATAGATTTTTGCAGTATCTTCTTGAAACTTCGCGGAAACCATATTTAACGTTATTTGTTGAATTCCTCGACTATTATTAAAAATTAGCCTTTTACCAAAAACCTAGAAGTGCATAGTTGACTGTTTTCTAATGTTTACTTTCGTTAGATGTCTTTAATACCTAAGTTGCTTTGTTTGAGTCTTTGTTCTTCACAACTAATCCCATGCTTAGTTTTTGTTCATCTTCTTCTGATCTAGCAACATTTCAAATACTGCTTCAACTATTGAGTTGGTGCATAAGCTCACAGCGTTTTTTGGCTTCTAGGACAAAACTGCTTTGAAGAAAAGATTACACATATTGATTAATTAAATGCCCTTTGAATCAGTAAATTTGTACAAAAATTGTGTTAATTATTGGCAAAAGAAAATGCCGTGTCAGTAGACAAAAAAATGTTGCGTTTTGTTCGAGTTCAATAGAGGTGTTAAAGATATCGGAAGCCACTAGGACCGTTTGTGCTACTTAGGAAGAAAACGCTATTGGACCAAGGGCAGTACGAAAATTGCTTTCTCATTTTAAAGAAGACTATTTTCACATTAACGATTCTCCACGTCCAAGAGGATCACCGAACTTTAATGAAGATCGTCTGAATGCTCTATTTTATGATGATTCACGTCAATCAATCCGGAAATTTGCTACTAGACTGATTATGATCAATCGGTCATAGTATTATATTTGCATTCCATGGGCAACGTTCAAAAGGTAAATATATGGATGCCCCATATTTTGAGTGAAAAGCATAAAAATCAGCTGTCAAACGGCTCGGTGGTCCAGTGGTATGAAGACCAACACTTGAATTTGGCAACTCACGTATGGAGTGTCAAGTACAGTGCCGATGTATTTTTTCGAACAAGTTGGGTATGCTCCCGAGTCACCATTCATCGTAGGGAAATTAATAAAGGGTGCTTCACCTTTTATGCCGAACGGGTATAGTAACAAGGCCACGGAACACTTTACGTATACTTTTCCTACATCTTAAAGCTCCAGCGGTTATGACAAGCTAAAATATCTTATAACCCCATTGAACCCCTCGCCACTAAAGAAACATTGACCGTTTTGTCCCATATTATTAGTGATGACGAAAAATAGTGCCTTTATGTAAGCATGAAGTAGCTCCTTGAGCAAAAGCTGGCACTCACCCACGTAACCTAATGTAGCTATAAAGAGAAATTTATTATCAACAACTCCGTCACCCAAGACTTAATATTTGTAATCAGACAACTAGGAGAAAAACTAACAGGAAAAGAAAAGGAAATACATATATGTTCTATAGATCTTAAAAAAGCTTTTGATAGGGTAAGAAGAGAAGATGTATAGCAGAGCTTAGAAAGGAGAGGGCTAGAGAGACGAATGATAGAGATGAATTAGGCATTGTATAAAAACAACAGGAGAAATAAAATCAGAAACACAACAATCACTAGTAGTCTAAATATCAAGCCAATAGAAATAATCATAGAAGAGATGCAACTGGGATGGTTTGGGCATATACACAGAATGGAGGAAGATTGAATAAGAAAGACGATTTTTGAAGCCAAAACAGAAGGGAAAAACAGAATAGGTAAACCCTGAAATACTTGGAAAAGATAAATGGACAAAACATTGGAAAAAAAAGTATGGGATGGATTAAAGCCAAACAACTGGCTCAGAACAGGAGACTATGGAAGACAAAAGTAAGAAAATGGTAGTCCGACGCCGCAAGGTACAAACGATGTAGGATTAAAAAAAAAACTTCGTCATTTTGAGGGTGAAAAATACAGGGAAAGTATCATGAGGTAACGTTGCTGCACGATGACGCTCGCCTTTATACTGCTAACATCACCAGAAGCGACAGTTCAGTAGTATGGCTGCGAACATTGCGTCACATCAGATTTCATATTCAAAGAATCTTCTCTAATAACGACGTCGTACTTCAAAATTGTTTTGGACGAAAATATATTCTTTAGGCAACTTATGCGTTGACTTCATATAATAAAAATTGCCGATTTTTTGCACTGCAACACCCTTCAATAAAATAATAATAAACACTTCGTCACATACCATATTAAACATCAACAAATTATCTTACAATTATCAAATTCGACGTGCCCACAACCCTTTTTCAGGTTCGCTACTGCTTTCACCACCCGGGTGAGTTCCTGCAACTTTTCGACGATAAGATCATTCTTCCCCTGTTTAGTTGATAATCATCCCCCGTATCACAATTATTATTAAATCTTCGAGGCGACCCCAGAAGGTAATTTAAAACGATCGAAGCGGTAGGGGCCGCTGCGAGCGCGTACGCCAAATAGAGTGGCATCTCCGGTTCGGGTCTATGAGCATTAACTGCTGATCCGATTAAGTGAAACGAGGGGTGAGACTTAATGTGCGAGACACTCAAACTGCCATTTAACGTACAGACGGCTGAAAGGGAAAAAATAGAAACTCCCCGTCTCAACGGCGGTGTAGGTAATATAGCTGGCGTATGTACCGTATAGGAACGAAGAGGGTGAAATTTTCCACCTAAGTCAACAGAAAATTGGGAACGTGGAGTATTAGAGCCGTTTATACTATTAAGGGTTGATTATAGAGTGCATTGGAAAAGGGCTGAAGTAGGTTCGAATGGTTGTGTATTGTATCTGTGTCGAATTTGGCAAACGAATGAGATTTTTAAATGCAGTGAGGATTTTATAACTTCCTAATTAGCTCTAATTCTAATAAAACTATATATTTAGACACACACAGTGATATGATCAAATGCGGTACAACCAAACGAATAGTTGCTCGCGAACCGAAAGCAAAAATCGTTTTCGAAACCCCCGAGATGCGAGATAGGCGTTATATACTATATACAACGTTGAATATACAACGCCGAGCTTGTTTATATACCCAAGCGAGAAGTTTTTGCTGTCCGATTCCCTACTCCTTTTATGAAGCGGTGATTTTCACAGTTAAAAAAATTATAGAACCCAGTAGAGATTATCTTTAGGTATGTACAAATTAATTTAAATATACTTCAATATTTATTTATTTTCTCATAATTTCGGTTAAATATGATTGGTTTTAAGTAAATACTTAAGTAAATAATAACGTAAACAATGTAATTAAAAAAGTAAATATAAAACAAGCAAAGGGCAAAACAATTATTTACCTTAATGGTAAATATAGTAGCTGCCTTTTACTTTATGACAACTATACCACATGAATTTTTTTTAAAGAAAATTACACGATGTATTGCACCGAGATTAATACGCCTTTTTTCAGAAAAAGAAAACCCACTTGCAGAATCCTTTACAAATATTTTTATTTTCCAGAAGCGTTTCATTATACTGGAAGTCCAAAATAAAGTTTGTTTTACTTATTACCTTCGTGATTGTTACGAACTATTTAGGTAGCATAATTTCATACAAGTTTCATACATGGTAACTACAATGGAAAAGTAATCAATGATAACAAAAATAATGAAATGTAAAGAAATAAAATAAAAAGAGCAAATAATTAGCTTCTGTATTAAATAAGTTAACTTATTAAGTTTTACCCATAAGGGCGTCGGACGAGTAAATTTCTACTTTTAAGTATAAACAAATTTCTTCCATAATTCTGTTACTGGCCAAAATTTTAGCTTCTCTCCAGTTTTTCCCTCTTTTCTGGATGCTGTGTCCAATGGTGTGGTCGCATACTTGTTGAGGTCTTCCTCCTTTTCTTTTATTATATACCCTCGCTTCATATATTAATTTTTTTGGTCTAGTATTCTCCATTCGTAGTAAATGTCCCCACCAATTTAGTTATCGCTGTTCAATAAAGTCCATTATAGATGGTATCTCATGTTCCTCACATATTTGTCCGTTTTTCATTCTATCCTTTCTTGTTATGCCCCCCACTCTCCTGAAATGTCTCATTTCTGCAAGTTGAATTTTGCTTTTTCGCCTATTATTAGGTAGCCATGAGTCACATCGCTATATCAGAACAGATCTGTAGACTGCTTTGTATACTTTACTTTGGTGCTTCGTGATGTTATCTTTTTTCGTAATGAAACTCTTATCCATCGCATAGTATAGTTTGGTTGCCTTTCCAATTGTTTCATTAATTTCTGACTCTTTTTTGCCAGTGCTTTCTATCGGTACGTCTAGATAATGAAACTACGATTAGTTTTTGTTTAATAATATCCTCTGTAGAATTTCAAATCTCATTAATATTAATATAACAACAAAGTTAAAAGACGAGCTGTATAAGTTGCAGACTATAATCTTGATAAAAAAAACATTCTATTTTTAAACACACATCAGCTGTACTACGACACACACAATACAATACTTTTATGTAAATGAATGATCGTTCAGTAAAACTACTCGGTTTCGAAAACGATTTTTGCTTTTGGTTAACGAGCGAGTATTCGTTTGTCCTTCCCAATGATATTTTCATTCGATTCGGCCATCATTAGTAAATAACATGACCAACTGTGACGTTTTAATAGTAGTAATGCTTTATTGAAAACATTGTTTTACGTCAGAACTCAATTAAATCTAAAAAGAAGCAAACCTTTTAAATATGAAGGAGGCTCATTTTTCTTCTTCTTATTCCTTTCTGCATGTGGTAGGCAGGCTACTGCCTGTTTTCTTCTTATGCCTCTCTGGATGTAGATGTCCAGCGTTTTGATGGCCTGCCCTGTTTTTTTTTCCAATAGGATTACTTATTTTAGCACTACCAGTTTATCATCGCTCAGTTTGCTTACGTGCTTGTTCCAGCAGAAGGCTTGTTATAAATTTTAACTCCCAAGGAAGAGAAACGATTCCCATGGATTTTTAATCTAATTTATGCAAGGACCTTTCCTCTTCAAATCTCTATCTTTTAAAGTGTATACAAAATTTGGCTTACAATGGCTTGAAGTTATTTTAGCTCATTATCGTGGGCTATTTCTAGGACGCCAGTTTTCGTAGTTTCAACGGAAAGTTTGTATTACTTAGTTATTGTTGTCTTCCGAAGTAATTCAATTAATTAGTGGCTTTTAAATTCTCTTTTTGCAGACAAGGATCTGTTAAGTTTGTTGTATGCATTACGTTTTTATTTGAATACCGTTATTTATCTTTGTGTGTTTTCTAATTTTCACTAACAATTGACATAGTTTCACTTTTATTTTCTTGCGTTAAGTTTACCGGGATTTCAAATGACAATACATACAATAGAATAAGTAATACTTAATAAACTGCTGGATGTGGCAAGTTGGATAATCGACAATATTTAATTATTAAAGACAAAATTATCGATAAATTGTTTTTGGTTTTGTGACTAGTGGAGTCATTTTTAGAGATGTGGCGTGCCCTTGTTTATTTGAAAGGATTCAAAAATAGATGTGGTCGAATCTAATACCCATAGAAAGGATAATAATCAAAGAGGCTGTCTTCACGTAGGTTTTTGTTTACTTAAGAGTGCCATCTGGAGAGATTTTACTCGACTAACATGGAAAGAGCGGACTGCTTGAATTTAATTGATTGCAATATTGTTAGCCCAAGAAAGCTGTTGTAGCTTATAATTTCTACATTGACGTAGTTGTAGAAGACATCTACATATAATACTAACATCAATGCAGAAAAACAAGCAAAATAACTTTGTTAATTTATAAGATTGAATAATAAATTAAAAAAATGCTATCAACTTTTATCACTTTCTAGATAAAACACGTAGTACCGTGCAGATTCTATAATGGGAGTGGTTATACCAAAAAATACAATCATCCAAATAATTGATTGGTTAGAATACAAATATAAATTAGTCTCTCACAGATAGGTTTATTAAAACATGCTCTGACAAAGTCTAGTCTAAAATAAAAATATTAAAATGTGTTAGCTCTTTTCCTTTTAAGTAATCTATTGCTTTTGAATAGATTATGCGTCTTGATGATAATTCAGAACTTATTAAAATGTTTCCCCTATGCGCATCCTCACTTAATAAATTCTGAAGTAGAATGCGATATATACAATTCCAGGAATATAAGTAAACAATTATTATTACTAAATTAAATACTGTAAGAAATAAAGTATTACTACAAAAAATTCAAAGGACTACACCAAATTAAATCATATTTTAGAATGTAAGTAAATCATTTTTTCACTGGTATCGCAGCAAACTCCATCACAGACAAATTATTATTAATTTATTCGGAATGTATAAATTAATCATTTATATGGGGTGGAGTTTACTGCGATACCTCTGAATTATATGACCACACAGTCCTTGCAATCGTTGAAATCTTTCTTTGGTAATTTGATTTTTTCAATACATACAGTTAAATTATTTTTTAAATTCTTTTACAAATACTAAAATGAATGACACACCTTCCAAAGCCTACATAGTTTTGCTGGACTTAAGTTCTCCATATCCTTACTTCGATATGCCTTGACCTATAATTAAATCGTTCATTGTCGTTTGTGGGATTTGTAAAATTGTGGTTGCGTATTTATTTCGGCATCCCTTCACACTAAAACGACAGTTGCATCTAATTGAGGAAGACTTTACAACTATATGTTGCTTATTCTCAAAACTTACTACTTTTCTAATCTTACCTTCAAAGTAAATCTCTCTTGTTCTTAATTTATAGAACAATGAAACTTCTTCTAGCTACAGTAACCTAGCATTCTAAATCACCATATCTAGGATAACCGTTAAATTAGTTAAAAAAATAATTTTAAGTCTATAATAGGTATTGAACTATAGGATATAGCAAAAACGAATACACTTACAAATTTAACTTGTTCATAAACTAATGAACAGACTAGAAACTAGAACTGGTGGAAAAAGCGGTGACGCAGTCGATAGTATCGGGTTGCCAATATATCAATTTGTTTATTTGCGCTCTCTCTTCAGATTTTACCTTATTATTTCTAATGGAATCAGTTTAGAAAACAGGCCCTGCTAATACCTTGGTAAAAAGCTTTGAACCACTTCAGGTTTATCAATTCCTGATAGTTTTACACAGGAACGTCAATACCCAAGCCCCTAAAATTGAGCATAGGTTCGAATATAGTCATGGTATATGATTGTGCTATTTATAATAGTCGTGGGCACTAATTTTAGAATTGTGAGTTGCATGGTCGAACATGTTGTTACGTTTGGAAACATTCCAAACTAATTGATACCTTTTTGTTTTGTTTTTCCAGAAAATACTTTGTCAATTTCACTCAAATACAAAAACTGTACCAACCCGATGTTGTTTTGTTCTATTCCAGACGTTCATGGCCGAATAAAATCCGAAAGGAACGGTAAAGATCTCGACGACGAAGACATGGGCGACGACGATAGGAAAGACGACATCCTAGGCAATCACATGCATCACATCCTAGGGAACGGTTTCGGCTTAAAAGCGGAAATGAAGTCCTCCGATTGCGGCGTACCTTTACCACCTTCCAAGCCTAAAATTTGGTCGCTAGCGGACACGGCCGCCTGCAAAACACCTCCACCGCCACCACCCGCCCAACAGCAACAATGGCTCGGCAGCAACGGGTTCGCGCTGCCGAATTCGAGGTACGGCGGCGGCAATTTTCTACCGAGCCACTGCCAACAGGGGTTTCCCGACGTCCAAACTGACACACCCCCGCAGACGCCGCCTAGTATGAAGCTGCCGAGCGTGGCGGGCAACCTGTTACCTGGACAAGGATCGTGTATAGGCGGATCTATGGCGGGGAACGGTGGTTATTCGTCGCAGTCCAATTTTTTGAGCGGCATCAGTAGAATACAGTCGCCGCAGAGGCCGCAGGTTCCGCAATCGAATCAGATGAGCGCGAACGGCTCGGAAAATGCCGCCTTTAAACCATTTTACAAGAGGTAAGTTACAAAATCTGGTATAGAGCTTATATTCCTCCGTTTATACTTGAATGATGCTCGTAAAAAATAGTTAATTTAGAAATAATGTATATGAAGACGATTTTAGGGCAGCGTGATTTTTCAATGAAATACTTATTTTTCCCATCCAATTCTATATATTAAGCCCAACGACTGTCCAACTTTCGAGATCACATAAAAGATATTTTTTTGGGAAACTCATCAAACTTGACATCGTCTCCTCATTTGTCCCGAATATTTGTCCACCAAATCACTTGGAGCCAGATCTGGTGAATATGGTGGATACGGTAGTATCTTGAATCCGAATTTGATAAATTTAACGGTTGCAATAGCGTTATTCTTATGAAACAAAACGTTTTCTCCGAACAAATGCGATCACTTTCTCTTCAGTTCGACATTGAAGAATATACATCAAGATAATACTGGCTAGCCATTGTCTCTCCATTCTATAAATCGTCAATAAGGAATCCCAAAAAATCGTGGCCATAATCTTATTACCCAAAATAACTGCTTTTGCCATATTTGGAGTGCAACTTTCTCCTGGTTTGAAGAACAATGCCGCTGGAGCCAATTCAACCAAATCTAAGGTGGGCGAAAGTTCGACAAAATTTCATCTTATGTTTTTTTGCGAAAAATCGAGATTTAGCAAAAGGATTTAGCAATAGTTATTACACTTTTCACGTGTCTTCAAATGTTTAGAAACGAATACCTTGTTCCAATTTTGGTTTTAGAATCATATTCTGTATGATTGGAGATAGCATTCGGTGAGCCTTTTTTGCGAAAAATCGAAGTCATCTAAAATATGACTGGCAGCACCAGACCTATTGAACAATAGTATAGATTGTCCACATCTTACTGCAAAGATTTATTTCAACCCCACGATTGGCGGCTCGTTCAACTGCGGCATTTTATTTACATATAGCCAGGACTAATGTTTTGATGCGTTCACCTGTGTACATTATATGCCAATCTAGAATTAGGCATCTTGAGTTAGAGTGATTCTCTTCTTGCTGTAGTGATTCTTTATATTATTGTGTTTACGTCCATTTCCTTATGTTGGCCTTTCTTTATAAACTGGTTGTAGATTAAATCTCCTTTTTGTCCTGCAATTGGGTTCTTCTCTTGGACAATAAAATGATATTATTATTGTTATATATTTATTTGACGAACTTGTTGCATTGCTTTTTTAAATTTTGCGCGTTCCTTTCGATTCGTCCTGTATACTTATCCTCTTTTAATACTAGAACTTATTTATTATTCGACAACGTTATTTTTCCCCCAATTTCTTTCGACTTTTAACACACAAAATGGCAGGATATTAGTAACTAAAACCTCTTGACGACGTGCAAGACAAAAACACAAAAAACTAAGCAAAATAAACATTGAAAACCCAATGGAGAGAACCCGTTTCTGTCTTTCCTTTTGGAGTTCATTCATACGGAATTAATTGACCAAAGATGCTGTTTCAGATACGGTTTTAGATAAAAACGGTTTCTGATCGTTTGTTTTCGTCGTCCATCCCTCGCATTCGATCTCTCTCCTTCTCGCAGGTGAACCGTTCGGACCTTATCGGCCGGTTTGAATGTGTGTTTGGAAATTACCTTTCGTCTATTAGTTTTATCTCGAGCGAAGACAATATAATAGTTAAGTCGTTTATATTAATTTCTTTCTTTTAAAAGATTATCTGGACGCAATATACATTTTTCATGAACGTACATACCTAAACGTATAAGTTATAGGCGGTTTTTTTTTAACGAGTGCGTAGTTTGAGATATTAGCGCTGACAGATATTTACCGATGTTACTGGTGCGATAATGATTTAAGGAAAAGCTTCAATTAGATATCTACGATGCAATAGAATCGGAGTTAATGGTTTTTCTGTTAGGTATGACGTATACATTTAGATATATTGTATAGATTTAACTTTGTCTTTGCCCTATTAAACTCTTCAAAGTTTTTTGGTGCTTTCTATGAATGGAATATCTTCTTATTCTAATAGTTCCTATCCGTTTCGGATGTTGGCTACCACGCATGTTCTAACATTGTTTAGTACGGCTCGGAATAATTGAGTCGTATTCATACCGAACCAGGTTCCGAGATTTTTCAGCCAAGGAATTCATCTTCGACCAATACTCCACACTCCTGCTACTTTTTCCTATAGAATATTCTGCAATAGATGAAATCTCTTCTCATTTCTCATTATGTGTCTTAGATACTGTAGTTTACATATTTTCACGTTATTTACCACTTCCTTTCTTTTTCCAATCTTTGTCATAACTTCGATGTTTATTGTGTCCCGTCCTCGGTAGTTTTAGTATCCCACGGTATAACCACATCTCAAATGCTTCCAAGTTCCTTGTGACTTCAGTAAGCGTTCATGCTTCTACCCCATAGAATAAAACGGAGAACACATAACAGCGCAGTAGTCTTATCTTGGTGTATAATGTTATGTCATAGCTTATGAACAGATTGTTCATTTTAATATAGGTAGACCTGGCCTTCTCGAATCTGCTACGCATTTCTTGTGAGTGATCCCATTGTTCGTTTACAATAGTTCCGAGATAGGTACCTTTTTGATTTATTGTAAGATAATAGTTGTCAAGGTTTTTCTTTTGCAAATGACTATTAGTTTTGTCTTTTTGATGTTTATCATCTGACCATATAATTAGCTGAGATATGTTATTCTATCCATAAGTTGTTGTAATCCTTCCTAGCTGACAGCAAAAATAACCGTATCGTCTGCATAACGGACATAATTTAATCTTTCTGCATTAGAAGAATTCCAGATTCTGTGTGTTCTAATGCTTCCTCGTAGTGTGTTTGTCTCTTCTTCATTCCGTACTCTGCCGAGAGCAGGTTGATTCCGGAATACGGCAACCATTATCCTGATGTCTTTCCGATCTAGAGCTATATTTTTCAATTGGATTGCTAAATTCCAATAATGGCAATTCTGTATGTTTACATAGCTATTAACGTGAAAATATGCCTTATCTGAGAAGTTCTTTTAAAACTCGCACACATTGAATTTCCAAGGATGGGGCTAGCGATTGCCATACCCTCCACTTCCCACTCAACAATTATGTACACGCAGTAAACAAAACAAATTGGAAAAGACTTCGAGGCACCTAGTATTACGATGATACGAAGGTTGTCTTCTAAGTTTTAAAGCAGTAAATAGCTTCGAAAGACTGTTTTTGGAAGTATTCTCTAAAAAGGTTAATACACTTTTACATGAACTCGGACCAACCCTGGAAGCAGTTATTCCGCCCGTTTGTTGATACATACAAAATTGCGTTTTTTGAAGGCATCGACTACTCCTGCCACTGGAACCTTCGTCCACGCAGTCCGCTCTCAATTTTCGGAACGGTAAACAAATCGCTGGGACTTAGGTCCAAACTGTACGGAGGATGGTCTAACAATTTGACATTTTGTTCCGTTAGAAATTCAATTGTCTTGCGTGCTGTATGCGTACCTGCATTGCCTTGAAGGATGATTCGTCGTTCGGGATTGGTATTTCGAAGCTTGAGGATGGCCTGTGGCAAACAAATGATTGTATACCAATCGGCAGTTCTCGGCGTTGAAGCGGTTTAAAGTTTCAATCTCGTGATATGTCACATCTCGATCTTTGTTGATGATTTTGCGCACAACATCGACGTTTTCCTAAGTAGCTGTTGTTTTTGGTGTTAAGACTAATCCATTCCCGTTTGAATTCTCCATACCAACGAAAAGTTATTGACTGATGTAGTGCTTCATTATCGGCCCAGGAAACAACCCGGCGAAACATTCTTGTTGTCTTCGAAAGTTATAAAAGTCTGTTGTCGGCTTAATTCAATTTTTCAGCTAACTTGTCGTCTTCGATAGTTCGTTGTAGCTACAACACTATACGTGTCATACTGAAATTGTAGATTTAGATTAACTAAAGGTGGATGTTAATTTTTAGTACTGACATTTGATTAATAGCGCCCTCTGTGTCCCAGTATGCAAAACTTGAAACACATTTCCCCCGTACGAACGGCGGTATTTTTTTTTCATGTAAAAGTGATGAGAGCCTCATTCGAACGAAAATGTAATGAGAAATTGTAACATGAAAGTGTAGTAAGGAAAATTACGCCTGAAAGTCATGCTGAAATTATTAAGTTAAAATGCTACCGCGATTATTAAACGAATTTATAACTGAGGGAAAAAACATGAAAGCTTCAGAAAAAGAAATTATAAAAACGCCCTACCTAAAAATTAAAAATTTAAATTAGCGAAAAAGCAATGCAGGAAAAGAACAATTTTAAAGAATTAGCTCGAGTTAAAATATACATATGTATGTATAAAACTACTCCTTCATAAACTTAACACATGCAACAGACTTCATGACTTGTAATGGTGGGTGGGTGTCTGCAACGAAAAGAAGACATTTTCAACCCGAATTAAAATTTACATTTTTATTGTTTCGTAGAAAGATCGAAGCTAGCCGAGGAAGATAAAATTTCAACCTTCTCTAAGTACACGCCGTCGGAAATTTGCTTTCAGCTAAATTACTAACTAGCATCTTAAATGTATTTAAAACACGCACGGAGATTTCCTAATTTGCGTTCTTTTTTTTTAAATTCATAGGTCGTCGAAGGTGATACCATAGACTATCTCCAAAATATATGTTGTACTCCGTGTTACGCGAATTCCTCCTGTTTTCTTTCTGATTTGCGATTGATATGGTTTTGTTACGCGACGGGGTCAAGTTCGCAAAAGAAAGATTTTCACATAAACGCGAAGGTTTCGAAATGAAAGTTTTTATATTGCATGTAACACAATAGGTTTCCCGTCTTGAAATTCGCGATTTACATCTCCGTGTCGCTGAATCGATGGTTGCGTGAGATAAATTTCTATAAAGTTTATGGCTGAAAAATTTCGCAAACAAGTGTGCTGGTATTCATCAGGGATTACAATCGAGATCTTTAATAATGGACACGAGATTTTTTTTTGTATTCAGTATAAGTTTTTCTTAGCATACGATTATTTAAATGATACCGTAGTTTGCTGTACGCATCTGGGATTAACGAATTTACATAACTCGAACACTATGGCAGTGGTACACTGAAACACTTCACTATCCTGCTAACCACAACACTTCACTAAAAACGAGACGCACTGATAATAATCTAAAAGAGCTTAATGAAATCATCAAAATTGCAAATTTAAACGAAACCCTAAAGACCATATGGGTAACATGGAAAAATCAGAAATTTACAAAATATCATGTAGATATAGTGATCATGTATGCAATGGGCGGATAATGAGCTATTAAAATCAGATACAAAGAGTATATAACTCATCTTAAATTTAGAAAGTTTGACAAATCTTGTATTGTCCTATATATACTAGAAAGAAATCATAATGTTGAAAAGATGAAGCTAATTCGAAATGTAAAGAACAATGTTTATTAAAATTGTTGAAATTTACAAAAAGAAATATATTTTTATAAATACAGATCCGAGTCCTCTAAATTCCAGCCTTTACTTTTTCTTAAATCATGCATGACCATATACAGTCGACCGTAAGTATAATAGGGTATAGGGCTGTTAGTTCAGTATTACTACTGAAGATGATAGCTTAGCTGTCGAAACGTGCGTCCCGTTTTTAGTGAAGTGCTCCAGCATTAACAAGGTCAGGACATGCCCAAGTCTATTGGATTCTCGTTTACTGAAGTCCTCCTTAGGTTCTTTAGGTTTCCTCCTAGGACGAATTGCTTTATGTTTCGCCTGCCTGTATCTTTCTGTGATAACTACAGCAGTCAGAGAGTTGGTGGGACAATTTTGTAACTTACTACTCTCCTGGAACCACATTATGAAATTCTTAATAGGACGATTTAAAATTTTTGCATCTGCACTTTAGTGATGACGTTCAGTGAGACTACGGTTGTTTAGAAATCGGGTTCCTTTTATGATCCCAAGGAACCTTTACTTTAACACTTTTGCAAAATGAAAAACAATTGTAATTGTTAAGATCTAAACAAGATCCTTTATAATAAAATTACGATTTCCTTGCAATTAACCAACGTTTTTAAATTCCTGAAAAAATATCGGTCACGGTAGGATTTGAATCCACGACCTCTGCGTTACCGGCGTGTTGTGCTACCATTACACCACAACACTGAAAGTAGGTTCAAATCGCTTTTAATATCATCTAGGTACGGCAGAGGTCGTGGGTTCAAATCCTACCGTGACTGATATTTTTCGAGTAATTTTAAAAACGTTGGTTAATTGAAAGGAAATCGTTTTTTTTTCAACATTTGTACAAACAAGGATTTCTACCTTATTTCTATTGTCGATATAATTCTTTTATAGTTTAAAATATAAAAAGAATTCATTTCCTACACATACTTGAATACGATTGTTCATGTTATTCACCGAACATTCGGCTAGACACAGATCGGTGAAAATCACAACCAAAGACAAACATTAGTTACCAACTCTATTAGGCAACATAGTGTATCCATGATATGTTGTAATACGTAGACAAATATGTAGTTCTGCATAACATCTTCGTTGTTATTATTAGCTTTAATTTCTGTTTCTTTCTATGCTCATGCAGTCTTAATACTGACTAGCTTGCGTATGACTAACAAATTTGACTATACCTATTCCACTTTAGACAATTTTTACCATAGCTTTCAAGCTTTCATTTAAGGTATACACCGTTAAAGGAGGCTCCTTTAAGGTGATGGATTGCCAATTACTTAATTCGATATAACATGAAAATTGAGTTTGGGAATTTAAAACTTTGTTATTCCTTTCGCATAGATACAATGTCATCCACACTTTAGGACTACAATTCATGAGCATGCGGCAGATTCCCTGTCAACATCGAGAGTAGAATATTCTCTGGATAACAAAGGGACCCATTCCTATGAATAGCGGAGTTGAAGTAACACGCGAGACAATTTTATACCAAAAGATGTTTTAGCACGTTCTATGCAAGTTGATTGAAATAATATTTGAAATCATATAACTGCATACAATTCTCTTAAAACCTTCAATTTCTTGAATTATTGATTATGAAGGCTGATGTAAATTACAATATTCTTATCACATGACAACATTCAACAGCATTCTTGCATTGATTACAAAATTTTGGTCGCTGTTCTAACTTATCATTTGATATCGCCTTTCCAGTAGTGTTTTAAATTCGAATGGTGGTCAGAACATCCACACCACCAATCCGAATTAGAATTGCGTGAAGTTCTGAGGTTGACACGAAAAAGTGGCTTTATTTCTGGTACTTTATTTGAATACTGGAAAAATTTGAAGTCGCTATACTTAAATATATATACATTTTTAAATGACTCAGTTATCGAGGCATTAAATTTGGTATTGTTATTTTTTCATTGACTGCAGCAATTCTTCAATTTAATATTTTCAATCAGATAAAGATAATCTACTCTGATAACTCCGTGTTTTATTTTACTAGCTACACGATTTGGGATTGTTACCCCTCGTTCAAGGTGGTAATGGTAATAGAAACGTTATTTTATTAATTTCTGGCCAGGTTGGAAGGTGTTTTGGAGTATTTCTTCCAAAGTTTTTACGGTTCTTCGTCATATTCATTTCTTATCCTTCTGTAGAAGGTTTGATTCTCTTGATTTTCATGTGCCATATTTCACTCAGACTTGTATTTTATTGCTATTTTTCCATTGACTATAGTAATTCGTAAGTTTAGTTAATTCTTTTATCAAATGAGTATAATATGAGAGCAGAAGCCTTAGACCAAATATTTTTCAAATTTATTACGTATCTCTCGTTATTTCACTCACACTTGGATTATAATTATTATGTTCATGTTTCAATTCAATTCTGAATATATATAGGCTGTAACATTTCATCATATTGTAATCTATAGGCAATATCTCGTCTTCTAAGTATGAAAGAGCGCCAAAAAATTAGATCACTTTACGATTTCGCCACCTAAACAAATACTGCCAATGCCCGTTGTGAAATTAGGAACCTAAAGTAATAATTTAAAATTTTAAATAAAAAGATTGGACCTCCCGAGTTTCGAGATTTACGACTTTATAGTCTAATGGCAAAAATCTCCTAAAATCAACATTCCTGCATTGAAATTGAGATTGTAAGGATGACATAGGATAGATTTGCTAGAAGGAGTCGTGAGATATTTCAAAATAAAGGATTTTCTTCGACTCGAAACGAACTTTAAAATTTAGTTGCATAAAAATCATGGTATTTCCTTACGCTTTTGCAAGAAATTTAGAACGCCGTATTTCGAAAAACGAAATTTCACCCCACCCTACTATCAACCTCACCTATTTCGAAACCTAATTGTGAGAATATATTTGCGTATTTAACATGCGATTTCACATTTTTTTCTCTCTCTGTTACAGCCCTCAGAGTATGAACGGGGGTTTCGTGTCGCCGGTTTGAGCCGCTCCCTCCTCGTCAGAGTGAAGCTGGACCATCCGCCAAGGTAAGCCGTGTTGTATATATAGAAAGAAATGAAGTGCCCACGCTAAATTATGCTCAATGAAGGAATGCCCGCTATCGCCACCTCGGTTGACATTGACAAATGACCGTAGATTCTGATCAGTGAATGGTCTTACATGGGACGAATCCCATGAGCGTGAAAGAGACAGAAAATAGAGTTGGACCCCCATTTCTCCGTCTCGTTCTTTTTTCCCTCCGTGTGAAACTGCATCGCCGATGCTTAGCGTTCTCTCCTTTTCTGCGAGCCTTTTTTTTTACCGTCTCTCTTCAACTCTTTTCGCGTCCGTTAAACTTGACCGGAGTGTGTGCGAGTCGCCCCGTGTGTCCCACTGCGTTCATTGTTTTAAATCAATAACCAGCACGCTCAATCGCGTTGTGTTTTATTTTGTGGATATTCGTGTGTTTGCCTGTATAATCTATACAAACTGACAGTGATACAAATTATATTCCACACCCTATTCTCTCTGTTTTTGTCGTTTTTGTGTAAAAGCACCCCTACCTTTACGTCAGTGGCTAAAATCAGGATTTATTGCTGGCTCGTGAAAGTGGTTGAAATGGGAGTTTTTTTCGTCATTATTCATTGTGGTTTCCTTTTACAATTTTATGAGTTTTCTTTTGAGTTTATATGTATGAAGTGCTAATAACAACCGCTAAAAGAAATAATGAATCCGATATGAAACCGTTCAATTTCAGTACAGAAAAATACTTCGTTAAAGTATGTTTGTCAAAAATCTGCTTGTGCTTTTCGATTTCGTTTACACAAATAAATGAGGATGGAAATTTAATATTCATACAGGACATCATTTACTAATTAAATTAATATTGACATGAAACTACCATTGGTATTAACAATGATAAAATTACGATTTCCTTGCTAACGTTCCTAAATTCCTGAAAAATATCAGTCAGACTTGAACCCAGGATTGATATTAATATTAATTTAATTGGTAAGAAGATACTTTTATAATAACATTGTGTGTGCCGAGATATGCAGTGTTGTGGTGCAGTTGGTAGCGCAATGCACCAGTAACGCAGAGGTCGTCGGTTCAAATCCTATTGTGACTGATATTTTTCAGGAATTTAAAAACTTTGCAGGGAAATCGTAAATTTACAATAATTTATTACATATGACAGAAATATAAAATGAATATAGTACAACAAATTTAAAGTGAATAGAATATTAGACATATACCACCTTGAAAGCTGCATATTTTTAAAGTGGCATTTAGGTATTCATTGAGAAAAATGTAGTTTTATGATTTTTATTGTAGTATCTTTTTATTTCAAGAGAGCAGCATATACTAAATTTCTATAGTTTCATATAATTTTGTGGTTACCCCATAAACATTTAGCAACGGTGTGAGTTTGGAATTGCCTCGAATTATGCACGTAAAGAAATAGTAGAGACACTGTTTTGCCAATAGTACGACTGTTAGATACGTAGGGCAAGTGCCTGCTGTCTAAACATATAAATACCAGCGAAATTTCTATAATTCCACATAGTTAGACAGACATCCTACGAAATCAGGCATTATCCTTCAGTGTAAAGAAACGTCTAAATATCTTCAAAGTTTCATTTATTGTTGGTAAATTGCTATCCGAGGTGGAAAAACAAAAATGAATTATTATAAAGGATTAGGGTTTTCAAACCGAGCCAGCTAAGAAAATAGGACAATCATCTCATTAATAATGTTATAAAGCTGATCAATTCCTACGGCAAAAATCGCACTAAAGAGAGTAATCAAGAACTAACTCGAAAGCAGCGCTCATCGATATTTCGGTGATACAGTAACAAACGGAGGTGTAAAATAATTTTTATTCGGCAGTAAACGTTTTCAGTGGCTAAGAAAGGTTTCAAAATCACCCTTAAAAGAGATACATAAACAAGCAAGACTGAAATTTGCGCAAGGTCTTATGAGACGGGATCACTAGTGAAACGGCGTCATATTTTCTGACAAGAAGAAACTTGGACGGGTCTGATGGTTTCAAATATTATTGGCACTATTTGCAAAATCGAAATTGCCGCAAGTCGAAATTTGGCGGCGGTAGTGCAATGGTTTGGGTGATTTCTACCCATAATATGTTTTATTTCTGCGCGAATGAATTCTAATTCTTACACACAACTTCTGGAAATGGTTCTGATACCATGATAGACTTTGGTGAACAATTGCTGACGCAAGACTGGATGTGTCAGCAAGACAATACAGCTATCCATAATTCCAGACAAACAAAGGAGTCGTTTCATCAAAAGAATATCAACTTATTACAATGGCCTACTCGCTCGCCGGATCTGAACCCGATCGAAATGTGGAACTAGAGAAATTTCGCTGAGTGCAGTTACATACTAAAAGTACTAACCAATATAATAGTATCAAATGTAACAAAATCTTTAGTTGTTAAAATATAACCATTTCAAATAATTTAGAAATTCTGATATAAAAAAAATTATTTTAATCAAATAAATGCATAATTCCTTTTTAGTCTTTTGTATCATGCATTACTGCTTAGTACTCTGTGTCGTTATTAAGCCAATTTATTATGACAGATAAGTTCGGAAATCATGTATATTGCTTAGCCCCATCCCCAGTGCCTGTTAGACAAGTACTATCCCTTATACATCCATCATACTGTATTTCGGATTATCGTGCAGTGAAGATCACGTACTTAGGGTGTTCGAAAATTAAAATGAACATTAATTTTGCTGCTAGATATTGGTACAAGATGGTTGCAAAATTATAAAAGTAACAACACAGAACGGTATGTTATTCTCCAAAGCTATCCATTAAATCGCGAGAAGCAGGAAGGAACAATTTGGAGAAGCCTGAAACTGTCTTATAAAATCCCAATTGTCTTTTCCGTATACCCTTTCATGACTTCATTATATGACTTTTATTTACGATTACAAACATATTATTGCGATGTACAAATTTAAATCATAAAATCTGCAGCAATTTTTTCCTTTTAATAACCGTTTATTAATACTTTTTCCTATTGTTGCAGGAGTACCTCAGCAATCAAGAAAACTACGATTCAACGGATTACCGCGTTGGAGTCCATACAACGCGTACGACTGGGCATAGTGCAAGAAATTTAAATAAATTAAAACAAAAAACAAATTAATAATAAAAATAAATGAGATAAAGAGTTATATATTTAAATCGGTAAATAATAATATTGATAAAAAAACCTAAAATGAATAATCGATGTGTGAGTGTACAAATCATAAAACAAAAGAGACCGGCGTGCAATCAGTTGTATATTTCGTGTAAATGCATTTATTTGTATCTGTGATAAAGAACAAATAACACAAACTAAAAGAAGAGAAAATAAAAAGTTGTCCACGCAAACTATCTAGTGTTACATTGTTCCGAGTTAAACGAAAAAAAAAAAAAAAAATTAAATCGTTTGTTTGTTAAAAATTTTTGAAGAAAATCGTCTACTACCTAATAAAAGAAAACTATTGTGAATGAATAGGCAAACAAGAAATGAACACAACGTAATATATTTGATCGGAGTACCTTAGGAAACTCCTCACGGTCCTCTTCAAACTGTTATTGCCGATTTTTCCTTTCCTCTCGTACGTGACAAGGGAGAAACAAGAGGGAAATAGAAGAAAATTCGACGACACCAAACGCAAATAAAGTAGAAAAGCGCATGCACCATCCTTTTTTTGTAAATCTGTTGTGCATTTCAATCCACTATAGCGTTGTTTCTTAGCGATTTTCGATTGTTTCTCCATTAAAGCATACAAGAGAAAAACAAACCAACAAATACACTACTTATTACCTACGTATACTGTAATTACAAAGAAAAAAAAAGTTTTAAGCAGAAGAGAAAACAGTCACCTTTAATTTCTTCCCTGTCTTCTCCTTTAAAATTGTTAATTTTATTACTATTATTATCATTATAATGAAATAATTATTATCGTAATTATTGAAGATAGATGAATTGTTATGTATAAAGAGGTCATATCATGAATTTGTATAATTATTATAATTATTATTATATTATTATCGACTAACAGTTTTTTAGTTTGTATTTTTGATGGGCTTTAAGGCCGAAAAGATTGTACATTAACTTTTATCTGTTTGTAAATAGTTCAGTGTGTATAGAAGGATATTATTATATAATTATATCATTGTCTTAATTCAAAATCATTAACAGAGACTATAAAGAAGAATATGTGAGTTTTATTTCAATATCCATTAATTCTATAAACCCACTCCAACTCCCAAAAAAGAAAATGGTTACAATTTCGAAATCAACTACTATTAATAACTGAATTGTAACCATTGTTATTATTGATTATTTATCAAGTTTTAATCGAAACTTGATCTAACAAATGCATTTATTAATCTAATAACAAGTTCATTAAAATTATCAGCATGTTTTGCTAGTAAAAACATGAAACCTTTAATTATTTTTGATCCTTTTATCTTTTGCGGTGACGGTCTTTAAAAAATGAGTCATCGTATCAATGAGAACTAACGCAAGTCGTTTTGAATTCATTTCAGTTCAAAATCTTCGTGTTTCAGTAATATTTCGATAAAATTTCTGGTATATGTTATGGACTTCCGTGATATAACATGCATCTGAGAGAAGACTCATCCAATTGTGATGCAATCGGGAAACCTAAATTCGTCAATAAAGATTAAGGTGCATGTTAAACAACCCAAATGCAATTAATAGTAATTATTATTATTAGAACGGATCTAAACATCGACCCCTCTAGTTACTGTGACCTAAAAGATCTGTTGCAACAATGTTATTCGTTTGATAAGAACTTAATAAATCTTTGTATTACTCCAGGATGCCTATGATTTAGTTCAGAAGGTATCAGATATACCCTTTCGGAAAATTTATGTCGTGAGCGTTTCTGTACATGACGAAAATAAAAAGAATACCATTCCGTGACATCATCCGTATATGATATCTTGATGTTCTTCGCATCTATTCATATATTTTAAGTGGCTTCTTTGTAAGCCGCAACAAGGTTCTGGCCCAATAAACCGCATGCTTCGTGCTTCTCTAACCAGCTTATCAACTTTCCCATTTCCCTCGATCCCTTGGTGATTTAGGATCGGGCATAGTGTCACTTTAACGTCCCAAGTGCCTTAACTGTTGTCGCAGATGGATAGTAGATCAGATTTAAATGAATAAGTTTCTAGAAGCGCAGTGCCGCCTGACTATCCGTAAAAATTGATTACGACTCCTCTTTTATATTGAGGTCCTTTAGATAATAATAGATATAGATAGGTTTTCTGATCATCTTCTATGGTTGGTCGTAGTTGGATTGCATCGGTTTTCCAATAAGGGCATTCGTCAGAGCTTCCTTCTGTATGTAGATGTAAAATGGTACTAGCCCAGAAGAATTTCTAAAACTGCCGTGGGAACAATCAAAATATTCCAAAATTCAATTCAAAAGCATGTTTTACAACTTTGGAAAAATCTATGAAAAATTCAAAAAGAAAATTGTACTGCAAAATATAGAAAAAATGTGCCACTTAATAGAGATTATTGTAGTGGTGTCGCTGCACACGTCAAAGACCTTTTGGCTCCATTTTCTGGAACTGGTCCCAAAATTTCTCCAACGCTTAATTTTTTTGAGGCAATTACTTAAACGGTTATTCAAGCAAAGTTTTGAGCAAACTTTGCCGCATGGAAAAACGTATTTTCTCGTGGAAAATGGGATCCTTTGCTCTCTGACGGTAAGAAACAAGCTAAGATCCAACAATTTCTTCTCAGTAAGGCTATGTTATCAAAGTACATAAACATCCTAGAGGACCTACTACCAAAGAGAATATCGTTACACGCCGTCACTTCAACAGTTTAATGACCAGAGTTTCCAAAAAGATATTGAATAAAGTGCCTTTCTTCATGACCCCACTTAACCATTGAAATTCATAGATACCTAGACTCTAGACGGAATAATGGAGCTTAAAAGAGCTTACATTAACCAATAATACCAGAAAAATGATGTAAATTAACAGAAAGATATCTGACAATAACTTGTAAATTGTTTGTAATAACAGTTATGTGTATGGTCTCAAAATTTTGGTCAACTATTTCTATAAAAAAACGGTAGTAAAAATCTTCCACGTGTATTAGATGATACAATTTCTGTGTTACTAATCACCATCAATAACACTCCTGATGGTAGTTTCCGGAACTAATTTCTTTCGCTGATTCAAAAGTGGCTAAAGGTTTAGAAATTTCATTCAAATCAAAGATCCTACTTTGGAATGTTAATTTGGATTGCTAAAATTTTGCCAAGAATTTAACAAAACTCTTTTAGATTAGGATAATGTTCCACGCTATTCTGGCGCCCCTGACTACTTAGTGAGCAGACATTGAACATGTTCTACACTACTCACGACAATTAACTCCGATTTCACAATAATTGATAAAAGCAATGCCAGTATAGCGTCCACAAATTTAGAAGAAGTTGAAGAAGCTTTCATCGAACAACTGCACACAACAATGCAGACCAGCACTAGACGCGGGGCAACATCCAAGAATCTAAAAACCAACGAATATTCCACATAGTTAATAATAAAATGTAGTACCAATTAATATAACACCTACAAATATTTCTATAAACAAAAGACCTTGGAGTGACACAAAGCGTGGATTGCGTATTTTAATCGACAATCACAAGGGCAAGGTTAGACAGCATCAACACCAAGAAACAATTAATACCTGTTGCAAATGGCACCCTTAATGCAACCCAGACTGAAGTAAGTTTACTGCTACCTCTAGAAAGCTACCGTCAACGCACACAATAACAAGTTATTTGAGTAACTCTGCCTTATATATCAGAAAATCGCTGGTTCGCATTGCTCCTACTGCAGACCATAGAAAGCCTTGTACAGTATGGGATAACAAACATATCAACTGGAGTTTTAATGGAACGAGCATTATTTACTACCGAATCCATATTCATGTTGTAGTAAACAAATCATAAATGTATTCTGATTGGCGTGAACCCGGAACACGTAATAGCCTATAATTTGTACAGAAACAACTTCAATGTGGGGAGTGGTGGTGTAATGGTACAACATTGAACAAGCGCATCGGATTTTTATTTCATAGAAATATGTAGCGTCCACTAACCGAAGATATCTGGATGAAATTTTACGAGCTACTACTGTCTTCACGTGCGTAGCAAGAGTGAGAGAGAAATTGATTTTTTTCAACTCTCCGGTTAGTAATCCAAGGGGACGTGCTCGAAATGCTTTGGAAAGACGGTGTTGCTGCACGAAGTACACGACCGAAAACGTTTCAAAAATGAGAAATTTCTATCGGTGAGGAATTGGGTATAATTTCCCAAAAGTTGTTCAACACTCCATAAAATTTTACAAGCTACTGTCTTTACGTGTACAGCAAGAGTGAGAGAACAATTCGTTTTATAAGCAATAGTTGCGGTTGAGCAAGCAATATGAAGTTGAAGAATGGAATGATCAGTCAACTCCCCAGTTAGTAATGCAATTGGACATCGTCAGGATACTTTGGAGCAGAGAATACTTCCAAAATGGGAAATTGCTACCACAGAGGAATGGGTCGTAATTTTCCAAAAGTTGTTCAATAGTCCATGCAATCACTTAAATATTTTTGTATTTTCCTGCATTTATATTCTCCCAGCAGGATCACGTTAAATCTTATCCAAACAAGAGTGAAACACAATAACGTGTCCAGAAGCTTGCTTACAAATACTGAAACTGAAAAACGCGAAAAATCATTTTTAATTGTTATTTTTATAAAACATCCGTTAATTATTGCAGTGTGTTTTTCAAATTTCTATAATTTCGATCAAAATGGTGCAAGAAATTTAAATGCAAGAATTTTCTTTTAGTTAATTGCGTGCTAAATTTAAACGATACCCACTTTATTCCAGTAATACATTAACTCACGATTAATTACTAACTTTAGTAAAATGTACTACCTCTATTTTATTTCATTGTTGTGAAGGTGTGAATTGTATTTCTCGTATATTTTATTGTCTTTAAGTTAACGCAATACGCATTCTAGAACGATATAAACGCAGAAAAATATTTAGCAAAGTTATAATCATAAACTAAACCAGACGCCTTAGCTTGTAAGACTTCTATACAATCGATTCTAAAATCAAGGTTTATTACTGTGAAATTTTAATTGTAAAATCTTATGATCCAGTCGTAAATATCCACGGCAAAGAGAATTTAATCAATCTACTTGCCCCTAATAAGTACTTCTATTATTGCGCGAGTTATGCACCTACTGCGATATGACATTAGGCACAAGGACAGCTCCCGCAAAGGAGGCAAGATTACCTAATCGATACGGGCTCACTTCACAGAGGTATTGTAAAGTCATGCTCATTTATTCAACGCGACGATATTTTAAAAATCATCGCCGTATAAAGAAAAAAAAATGGGGAAATGCGTAGGCGAACTGCAGTCCTTCCCTTTCGTAACTTGTACGAGTCATTAGCGTGTATTAGTGTCGAAGGGCATACAACTGTCAGACACGAGTAACGCGCCTATCTAACCACCGTTAAAGTTGAAATAATTATGCGCTGTGCAAGTCTAGCAGTACAGATATTGATGTAGGCACCGTACTTAAGAAACAAATCCGTTACAAGCACGCATAAACAATAATGCAAGTCACCCCTTACTACCAGCAGCCACAGACATTCTAGTTCTGTAAGTGTTGCAATAGAAGAATGGTTTATAATTGTAGTATAGTGGAGGTCTTAATTAATATCTCCCCCTCAAAACTACTTTCCCTGTGATGGCATAGACAATTCGGCTTCAAACGGTTATTGCAGGAATAGATCCTATTTACCTTTTCCTATTGTAACTTCTGAAACCAATGCATCAATTCAACATTAAACATTTTAGCGGCGTTTAGGGGATTATTGTATAAGCACTTATATTGTGCGTAAAGTATATTATTTCTTGTTTGCACCGTTTATGAATATAATTACCGAAACACTTGTAATGTAAATATAATTATTCTTTTCACCTTTCCTTTTATTTTACGTCCCCCCACCCTTTATAATTTTTTCCTTTTCTTTTTATCTCTTCTTTTTCTTATTTTTCTTTCTACTCTTACTCTTATTTCTTTTATATATATCTCATCATGACACGGTCCAATTCCGGAAGTAGTTCGTTTATTAGTAAATATAATCATTTCCTGGAATGCATAAATAGACATTCCAAATGAATATATTGTAGTAGTATATTCATTTATAATTCCCTGATTAATTTGTAATTAGGAACAGCTATTAATTTGCGCTTGTAAATGCTGTCAGTTTATAGTTAAATAATTCATCGAAAAGCTCTTTTGATATCAATTAAATCTTCTTTATTTGATAATTAGGAGTTCCAGTACGGTCATTGAAAGATCACAAGTGTGACACAATTACCCTAGCGTAATAAATGAATAATGCAGCGCAAGTAAAGATTATCTTCAAATACTTTCTTCTCCACCTGATTGCATCATCACATTCTATCAAAACACTTTTTCGATCTTTGCTCATGTATCTGCCGAAATAATTATACTTATTCCAACATATGATCATATATAAAATTTCAATTCATGTAGTTTTGCCATTGTTTTGATTGACTTGTGACACGGTGCGTTGTCTTGATGAAACAAACTTTTTTTCTTTGCCATATGCGGCCGTTTCTTTGCAATTTCGGCCTTCAAACGTTCCAATAACGCTATATAATATTCACTGTTGATGGTATTTCCTTTCTCAAGATAGTCGATGAATATTACACCACGCACATCCCAAAATACCGAGGCCATAACCTTTCCAGCCGATTGTTGTGCTTTCGGGCGCTTTGGACGAGGTTCACCAGTTGCTGTCCACTCAGATGGCGATCGTTTTGATTCCGGAGAGAAGTGATGGATCCATGTTTTATCCATTGTCACATATCGACGCAAAAATTCCGGTTTGTTACGTTTAAACATGGCCAAACACTGCTCAGAATCATCAACACGTTCTTGTTTTTGGTCAACAGTGAGCAAACGCGGTACCCACTTTGAGCAGAGCTTTCTCATAGTCAAATGCTCATGCAATATAAAGCCAATACGTTCTTTTGATATCTTTACGATGTCAGCTAACTCACGCAACTTCACTTTTCGATCATTCAAAACGATTTTGTGGATTTTTTTGATGTTTTCTGGTGTTACCGCCTCATTTGGACGTCCACTGCGTTCTGCATCATCGGTGTCTCTACGACCACGTTTGAAGTCAGCAAACCAACGTTTTATTGTTGTTTCTGATGGAGCGGAGTCCCCATAACACTTTTCAAGCCATTGCTTCGCTTGAACGGTATTTTTTCCCATCAAGAAGCAGTGTAAAATTAAAACACGAAATTGTTTTTGATCCATTGTTTTGAAAATAACAAAAGTAGCGTCACTCTTAGCACAATAACTCACACGCTAATGAATAGAATATAATGAAATTTTAACAGCTGTCTTTTGAATGTTAGTACTAACTGAGAGAAAGGTGACTGCAATAAAACTAGCGTCATCTATGTATTAGGCCCGGGATTTTTCAGCACATGTGTTAAATATACTCAAAATTTGTTGCGTATTAATCAGAACATCGGCACTAACTTCAAGTTTATTACTTCCATAAATTTATACAATGTTGAACGCCTCATCTGTAGGAAATTATCACGTTGTTTTACTTCATTCAGCACTTTATCAAGTGTAGGAACTTCATTTTTATAAAAAAAACGAGAGAAAATGATTAAAAATTTATTATATGTGATAATTTTCAGAATAATCCTCGCCGACACAAATAGGATTATTTTTGGGACAATATTGGAGGTAATAAATTTACAATAGTCTTTGGGATGGAAATAGGCCACCCGAAAGTGTGTTGCGTAAATGCTTTAGTTTCTAAATAAACCTGCTTGTGCGTGCGTTAATGTTAAGAGCATATCTTTTTGTGTGAACCTGATTAAAACACATCTAAAGGAATACCTAGAAAATAACACCAAAGACAAAAATCGCATACACTAAAAATCATGAAAGTTTGTAGTTACGTCATAGTTAGTTAAGACGTATACAGCGTCTAAAACAAATTCAGGTACACCAACCATGTTTTGCAATGAATTGTACGAAAACAACAATTGTCAACATATCTAAAAGAATGCTTAGAAAATAGCACCAAGATAAAAAAACGCTGTAAATAGAGCTTCCTCATGGTATTGGTGAAATCATTCACGAGAAAGACATGTGAAGAGACATAAAACGCTAACACACGCAAAGTCAGACACAGCGAAAGGAAGCAGGTACAGTTTCCTACCCTTCTCTCGAGCAATACATGGATTGCTATCCCGAGAGGGATATGAACCTGATTAATGTTATTAAAACGCCGAAAGGAGAAAAGCGCTCTAAAATTGTTGCTTTTCATCACGATGGTTATTCAGTGCGTCAAATTTACGAAAAAAATACATGTTAATAAATCGACTGTTAGTGATATCATTCGAAGACATCAACGCACGGGCAGTTTAAGAGATCGGACACGTTCAGGTCGTAAGAGAATAACTCACGCCGACGATGAGCGTATAAAATTGCTGAGTACGCAAAATAGGAGACTGACAGCACCAGAAATCTCCTCCGAAATGGATCGCGGCCGCGCAAGAAAAGTTTCAGTTACTACAATGAAAAGAAGATTAAAGATTGCAAATCTTCACGGCCGCATTGCAACAAAACGAAACCCTACTTCGACGGGGAAACAAGCAAAAAAGGCTACAGTGGGTAGAAACACGTAGAAATTGGACAGTGGATGATTGGGAAAGGGGCTATGGACTGATGAGTCAAAATTTGAGGTGTTCGGACAATCAAGGCGCGTTTTTGTAAGAACAGCGAGAGGCCAAACAATGTTGCAGGATTGTGTAGTGCCAACTGTCAAGCAAGGAAGAAGTTCTGTGCTTTATAAATGTCGCAAGAAAATCGTTGAAAGTCCTTGAAAAACCATTGGAGCGGATGCTTCGGATTGTGATAGCTGTTCTTCGCGCGAAATTGAGTTTCTTTGACGAACGGATTGTTGAAGAAGTTTTTGTTCATTTTTCGTTAGAATTACTTTTTTTACTTTTATAGTTTAAGTTTAATCGCTATTAATAAAATGCAATGAAAATTTTAAGCTCTGAAAAAATGAGTGAATATTTTCTGTTTTTTTTTTTTAATTAATTTGCGTGTTCGAACTAATATGGTCGGTAGTGTAGATGGGAACGACTCAGACTGCTGCGTTTTAACTTAAAATTGAAATATCAACACTAACATTTTTACAGAAAGAAGGCTTAACTTTGTCGTTTACTCGGTACAAGTAAGATGTAATAGAGACGACATACACCTCGAAATCTGATCAGGTTATCGGTGACGTCAGTCCATGCATAGCACCAAGCTCTGGTAACAAGACATTATAACTAGCTTAATGGTTTATCGCTCTCGAGTGGAACAAGTTATCAAGTACGAATAATAGTTGCAATTACAAGATATAAAACGTTATAAAAATATTAATAGACGTTTTACGAGCGCCATAAACAATTCACCAACGTTTACGTCGGCCCGTTTCTACGTCGCCACCGCGCCACCGTAAAATACGTTTACCTGAATAATTGAACCCAACATAATGATATTTATTCGCCTCCGATAATAGTTAATGGTCGACATCGCACAATAAACGGTACCTATCTCAAAACCTATCGACACGTTACCTACGGTAACTGTATTGATAACGGTAAGCAATAAAATTCCGAATATTCCCAATAACTACTAAACTGTATAAAATAGATAATGATAATCTTCATTTCGCGAAATTATTACCCGCTAAATGAATGTGCTGAAACGCCGGAGGAATATACCGTACTGATATTAGCTGTAGATAAATAGATTAATCTCGGTTTAAATTAGCGTTTGTATTAGATCGGATCAGTTGGGAAATTTAATGACTTAATTTTGATTCGTTCCTACCATAAGTGATAATTTGTGATATAGAATGTATTAAAGTTCACCAAATGAAGATTTTCGATATCTTAGGTTCGTTAAACCTATTGACATTCTAGAGAAATTACGTTACATAAGAAAACGATGTTTTACTTATTGCCAGAAAAGTAGCAACATCTGTTAACGTGTAGAAAGTGAAACAATACATTTTAAAATTAAAGAATATTTTAATAGCGGAGAAGTGTTCTGTCTCACTTTATTAATAGGTATGGAAAATAATCGAAAATAATAAGCGTTTACTGATAATTATCCTAGGATAGAATACATATTCTATTTGTTTTCTATTTCCAATTCAATTTCATTAATACAGGTGCTATACGTATACATTACCCAAACGTACATACCTTTGCAAGAACAAACTAACACATGGGCTGAAAAGTCCCGGGCCTAACACATAGATGACGCTAGTTGTATTGCAGTCACCTTTCTCTCAGTTAGTACTAGCCTTCAAAAGATACCTGTTAAAATTTAATGATATTCTATTCATTAATTTGTGAGTTATTGTGCTAAGAGTCACGCTACTTTGGTTATTTGCAAAACAATGGATCAAAAACAATTTCGTGTTTTAATTTTACACTGCTTCTTGATGGGAAAAAATACCGTTCAAGCGAAGCAATGGCTTAAAAAGTGTTAAGCGACTCCGCTCCATCAGAAACAACAATAAAACGTTGGTTTGCTGACCTCAAACGTGGTCGTAGAGACACCGATGATGCAGAACGCAGTGGACGTCCAAATGAGGCGGTAACATCAGAAAACATCAAAAAAATCCACAAAATCGTTTAGAATGATCGAAAAGTGAAGTTGCGTGAGTTAGCTGACATCGTAAAGATATCAAAAGAACGTATTGGATTTATATTGTATGAGCATTTGACCATGAGAAGGCTCTGTTCGAAGTGGGTACCGCGTTTACTCACTGTTGACCAAGAACAAGAACGTGTTGATGATTCTGGGCAGTGTTTGGCCATGTTTAAACGTAACAAGCCGGAATTTTTGCGTCGATATGTGGCAATGGATGAAACATGGATCCATCACTTCACTCCGGAATCAAAACGATCGTCATCTGAGTGGGCAGCAACTGGCTGTTCGCAGACCTCAAAAAAATGCTCACCGGTAAGAAATTTCGCACGAATGAAGAGGTTATCGCTGTAACTGAGGCCTATTTTGAGGCAAAAGATAAATCGTTCTACAAAAGTGGTATTGAAATGTTAGAGCGGCGCTGGAATGATTGCGTTGCTCTTGATGGAGATTACGTTGATGAATAAAGTTAATTTTGAACCAAAAAAAACGTGTTTTCTTTGTTAGGCCCGGGACTTTTCAGCCCATGTGTTATTCTACTTCTATTAATGTACTATGTTATAAACAAAGCGCAAATATTTCAATTATACATGTACTTGTACCCAAAATACCACAAGACATAATAAAGAGTACAAGAAGGGATACCATCTGTGAGAAGCTTATACCAAAATGACTTAAAAATATTACCAATTACCCCTCCATTCAAGAACAGATAAACTTTTATAGTTATAACGGTTGTCGGGTTCTGCCGTGTCACTAGTTTTTTGTCCCGGACGTTTCGCGAACAAGATTTTCAAAGGTACAGTACCTTTGAAAATGCGAACTGCAGTTGTTCGAAAAGGTTCAGTTTCACCTTGGGCAGATATATACAGATCACATCATAATAAAAAAAGAAATACCTAAGGAATATGAAAGTGAAAGGAAACTGGAAATGAATGCAATTACCGTACAGGAACTAATGTTTGCAGATAATATGGTATTGATAGCAAACTCAGAATAGATTAACATGGAGATAAACACGACGAAAACAAATAGCGACAGAAGAAAATAACAACGTCAAAATCGAAGGAACAGCCTTGGAACAAGTTAAAAGTTACAATTACTTAGGAACAACCATTGAAGACAACAGGAGAATAGAGAAAAGATAAATGAGAGAATAGGTAAATCTACAAAAATATATAATACATTAAGAAATACATTTCTAGATAAAAAGGAAATACCAAAACAAATAAGGACAGAAGTGTATAAAAGAGTGGTCAGATCAACACTAACATATGGCAACAAGTCATGGACAAGTACGAATAGAATTAAAAAAAGTCACAGTCATGGAAATGAGATTAGAAAAAGCGACAAGGAAAGACAAAATCAGAAACACGATAATCACTAACAGTCTAAATATCAAGCCAATAGAAATAGAGGCGAGACAACTGGGATGGCTTGGACGTATACACAGAATGGTGAAGATTCAATAACAAAGAGGATATTTGAAGCCAAAACAGAGGGCAAAAACAGAATAGATGGACCCCGAAACACCTGCAAAGGACAAATATATAGAACATTAGAAGAAAGAAGTATGGGATGAATTGAAGCCAAACAACTGGTTCGGAACAGGAAACTGTGGAAGACAAAAATAAGAGAATGGTAGTTTGACACCGCAAGGTACAAAGGACGTAAGATTAAAAAAAAATAATAAAAAAATATATAGATCACATCAACTTGACTGAGTTTGTTTAAGATTTAACTGGTAAATTGGAATGTGGTCGCTAAGTTCGTTGCTGTAGATTTCTGGAGATACGTTATTTGATAAGAATTTTTGCTGCACTTTGCTTTGCTAAATCTGTTTAAAATTAAACTGAAATCTAATAAAGATAATCTAGGGTAGTTTTCATGACAGTAAGTTATTTAAATTATCTGTGTACCAGTATGTACCATTGTGAAGATAATAAGATTATTGCTACGTATTATCCTTCTTTGTTTCTCTATTGCTCTTGTACGTAGTTTAAAGAATAGAAGACATTCTAAATTCTAAGACGCAACAGTAAACATTTAATAGGAAACAAGATCCGTGAATGTGTCCTGCTGGTACTTAGATAATTAATACATAAACCAGACGTCCCAACGAACACACTCGGAATTGTCAAAATAGAAAAAGGAAACACAAAAACCATATTACGCTGTTAAACATTCCATACGGACCAAATATAATTTATAAGGCGACTCCTTCTCCACTAAATATATTACCGCCTCATTGAGCATAAATCAACTGTGCGCGCCATTTACATTTCCATTAAAATATCAAATATAAATCAAAAACGTCATAGTCGGACTCGAGTTTCTTTGCGCTAACAAAAAAAAAACCAAAAACTAAAAAGAAAGAAACGAAAAAAATGCACGAACGCAACAGGAAAAGAAAAGAGAACGAACAATATAAATAAAAACTTTAACGGCGTAATACACAAATGAGAGTCCCGTTAGACGGAGACGGAGGAAGAAGCAATAAGGAAGAAGAATTATTACAGCAACAACGGTAACAATAACCGAGAAAGAGAGACGAAGTATACCGTATTATGGTAAATATCTTAAACACTAAATTTACAAAAAAGATAAACAGAGATACATCTGTAGATAAAAGTGACAAAGGTTATAGTTAGTCAAACAATAAGGTAGTCAGAAAGCAAACGCCATAAATTACCCTGCAAGTGGTGCGTCCTGCGCGGGGTGGTTGCGGCCCCCCCGCCTGTTACGGCCTAACTAGGACTATTACTATTCCACCAACTGTTAAACGTACTCCGAAAACAACTCTAACTGATTAGTATCTTTCTGGTTTGACTTTCTCTTGCGTGCTTTTCTTGTACCAAGTGCGACTAAACTGAGAAATATCGTAACTGAAATAATGGTTAAAACGTTTAATGAACAATATTTTAGTAGGTAACGACATGGATTATTAAGAAATAAAATATAGGTATACATATATTGCGATAATGTAAGATCGTTTGATAACGTCCTTTATATAGGTACGAGGGTTGTCTTTTAAGTCTTGCATATAGAGCTGGAATAAAACAGTAGGTAGCTTTTAAAGATCTCGTTTTTCGATGTATTCTCCACGAAGACTAATACACTTTTGCATGCACTCGAACCAACTCTGAAAGCAGTTACTTCATTTGTTTGTTTGTAGAGTCAAAATTGCGTTCTTCAAGCCATCGACTGCTCCTTCTGACGACTACAACCTTTGATCACTCAGTCGGTTCTTGATTTTCGAAAAGGTAAAGAAATCATTGGAACTTACGTTCAGACTGTACTGAAAATTGTGTAACAATTCGATGTCTTGTTGCGTTAAAAACTCAAAATCATTCCTTGCGTGCTATGTGCGAACTTGTATTGTGTTGGTGAAGGATGATTCGTCGTTCGGGGTAAATTTTTCGAAGATCAGCGACGACTTGTGGCAAACAAATGGTTGTACACCAACAATCAGTAACAGTTTTTTGATTTTGTAGAGGAATTATTGCTACATGACCTGGTTTCCAGACAAATCTTTTCGGAGTCACCTTTGAACGGATGACTTTTATCGCGTCACCTTAGAGCACCCCAACATACGACTGCCGCTTATTTTCTGGTTCGTACGAGTAAATCCAAGATTCATGACTACTGACGATGTTGTACACCAGTTCACCTTAGTGTGTTTCTCTTCTTCGGCCAACAGATGCGGTATCCAACGGGAAAGTAATTTTTTTACACACAATTCTGCATGCAAAGTTTTTTGAATTGAGGTCTTTGAAATCTCCAATGATGCTCCACCCCCGCGATATGTCACATGTCAATCTTCCTTGATGATCTTCTGAACAGCATCGACATTTACCTGAGTGACTGCGGTTTCTGGTGCATCCGCTCTTGGATTGCTATGGCTAATCCAGCCTACGTTTGAATTTTCCATACTATCGAGAAAATGTTGACTGGTGTAGTGCTTCATTGCCGAAGACAAAGACCAAGTCCGGCGAGACATCCTTGGCTTCATGTGATTATTCTCTTTTCCCAATTTTTAAGCAGAAATTATTATAACAACGCCATTCAATGTAGAATCTTGTAAACAAAATTGCAAAGCTTTCATTATAGCGTAAAGCTCCGCAGTAGAAATAGAGGCCAAAGGAGTGAATTGGAAAGATTCAAAACAGTTGTTTCTTCGAATGTAAAAGGCGGAACCAACAGAGCTAATATTTTTGACACCATCTGTATAAATTTGTAAGTACTGATTGCAATTTTCTGCTAGAATAGAATGAAGTATAGTATTGTTCCAACTTACATCGCTACTGCAATAGGGATATAAAATTATCAGTCTTAGGGTAGTCTGGCATACCAGTAGAGGCCAGAAGATTAATTTTAGCTGAACATTCAAGATCACTAATATCTCTAAATGCGGAAACTAGAGGAGGGGAATTTTTAATCTTCCAAAATTTTAAAACCAATCACTATCAATTAATTTTGAGACATACCTCGTATCAAATGCTTTTGAAGCTGCTCCAACGGATTTATCATTTTTTTAAAATGATTCTATTGTTCAATAATTCAATATTCAAGTCTTTTCTCTCCTAAGCTTTGGCTAAGATTCTCCCTATTGCAACCACCAAACACTGTTAACCATTGTAACATCGCTTGAATTTAGGCTTATACTTTTCAGAATTGGACAAATTTTAGAATTTAGATTCTATATTATCTACGACATATAGAGGAAGTCAATTTTTCCACATGTTTTTACCTTTTTCAAATAATACGATTCTTATAAGTAGTAACCATTTTGATTTTCACACAAACAACCTACTAAAATAGATGGCGCGAGTAGATTCGTTGTCGATTCTCTGATGAATTTTTAAGAAACAGTTGGCTACCACTCTTGACACCTCCCGAAATATTATGTAACAGTCCATATTTTGCAATGGTTTAGTGCGACACCGCATACCATAACTTCAACATTTCTTTATGCCCCAAATGTGAAAACTATCAATAAAGAACTAAAAAAACAAACAAGTAATATTACATAACACAAAGAAAAATATACAACTTAACACAAAGAAGCTTCATAACAATTCAATTAGTTAAAATTTACTGTTGGCTAATGTGTGATTTGAACATTTTAATCAATTACAACATTTCAGAAACGTTTCCACAAAAACCCACCAATCATGTTAACATGTATCATGCTGCAATTTTTACGTGTACATTTGGACAAAGACACTGTACTGGAAGATTATCATTTTAACATTCATCTCAACAAGCAAGTTCAGAAAAAAGTAAGTATTTACTATTACCAACAGAAATAATGATCAGTATCCTACCGGTTGGATTATAATCGTTCGCACCAATAACAAAATCACCTTTCTTCATACTGGTTCCCATTCATGATTACCTGCACCGCAATTACTGCCATAAATTTCGACCACGCAACGTTAATTAACAGATTAATCTACAAAATCATTAACGGTCGCCGTCGTCGATTCAAGACGACCTCCGAAAAGGAGCAAAGGAGAAAAACAAGGACAAAAAAGCGCACCCAATAAAACGAAGAAATAAAAAGGACAATAAAGAAACAAACGAATTGAAACCAAATAAAAGCGAAATAAAAACAAAAGCCAACGACGACGACGACGTTCAGACGGTCCAGAAGTCTATTGAAGTAGATGCGTGGAAAGAACGAAGAGGCAAGTAGGAGAAGAAGAAAAGAAGAAGACTAAAGCAACCATCGTAGGGACCGTGGAAATAAGCGACCCGATGCTGTGGAACTGTACCTGCCGCGCGTGTGGGATGGCAGAGCATCTCCATCTAAGGTCATTAATATTACCACTTGTCTGCACAATTAAAATATATAATCGTATTCGGACAATTTATATTATTGATCGGCGATTAACGGCCTATGTTGATCATTTATCTTGTACGGTTTTGTGTGTACACCACGTCTTTCTCTATCGGTGGTATTTCTTCTTTTATTTCTCTTTTTTTTTCTGATTCATTTGCGTTTGTGTTAGTCTGGAGGATTATCAAAGCACAATCATATCAATACACATTGTATAATATCGCATTTAGATACATATATTTGAGAAACGAAACTTGTTGTATGGAACTAGAAGCAATAAGTGAGAATTAGAAAAATATATAAGCAAGATCCCAGGAAAATAGATAACAAGGAAAACGTAAAAAACTACAATAAAATAAGCTTGACTACGATGCGCCGCAAAATAATCAATTTTAAGTGGTGACTATACCCCAAAAGCTTAGCGTTTCTAGTTTTAAAAACCAAGAGGTCTAACTGCAGAAGATATAATGGTTTCTATACGCTTAGTAAATGTTAACTCAGAATTGAAAGCTACTTCAATACCTCTAAAACTCTAGACACTGCAGTTTGACACATCAATACGATGGCGATCTGAAATGTTCCCGGAATCGACAAGAAAAACACGGTATTGGTGTGGTTTTTTATTTCTATTTTTCGATGAAGTCTTCTCAAACATCAATACACTCTTTCAAACGGTGCTCCAGTCTCTTGAAGCCGTCGGAAAAGTAGTATGTTTCGAGGTCTGCAAATAGCCATCTGTAATAATAATAATAATAATATTTAATGCCCAACAGATACAAATATCCAATTACAAGGCAATGTTAAATAATGTACACATGCATATATAAGTAACATAAAATTAAAGTATGTCAAATTAGAAAACTTAGTAACTAGTTGCTTTAATTTAAATTAAAAAAAAAAAAGTAGTTTACCAGTGGTATAGAAAAAAGAGAGAACGGAAAAAGTATTCAACTAAGTGTAACGCACCCGCGGTCTACATAGCGTCAAAAGGGACGGTAAAGTGCAGGTATGTATATCCAACTCGGCAAACTCCATAGAGTTGAAATTGCTACACAATCTGTGCATTGGGGACCTGATGGCGATGTTTGTTCTAGGTGCGAAACAGTAAAATGTATTTGTTTGCCTAGATCCTGAACGTGGTACAATGAAGTTGATTCTACTCAACAACTCAGGGACATCAAGACCATTATGAAGTAAAGTAAATAGGAATTTACACTCAGCCTGTTTTCGACGTAGTTCTAATGAATCAATATTAAATGCCTCTAGCAGAGCACTGTGGCGAAATCCTTGTATCGGGTAAGTATTAAATTTCTTAAAGTACAAGAACTTCAAACACCTTCTCTGAATCTGCTCTAGAAGATGTATTTGATAGATGTACATAGGTGACCAGACCAAGGACGCATGCTCCAGTCGAGACCGAACAAAAGCGAAATAAAGAGGAAGAATGGCTGTTATAGAAGCAAATGGTCGTGTAACACGTATAATGAATCCTAACATACTCAACGCTGATGTACAAATACTGGATATGTGCTCCATAAAGGTCAGTCTTGAGTCAAAGACGACGTCCAAGTCTCTCATAGAGGTCTCTCTAGGTAAAGAAGATCCAGCCAAGTGGTAGGTATATATAATTGGAGTCGTCTTACGAGTGTAGGTGAAAATTTTGCATTTGTTTACATTAACTGTTAGTTTGTTGTTGACACACCACGTGTGGAATATATCGTGTTGGCTTTGCAAATGATTGCAATCCTGAGAATTATTAATTGTTGAGTACAACTTCAAGTCATCTGCGTATAACAACTTTGGACAGTTCAGTTGATAGCACAAATCATTTATATATATGAGGAACAGAAGTGGACCCAAGTTACTCCCCTGAGGAACTCCAGAGCTCGGTGCGAAGTAATCAGACTCAAATCCCATGTATGTCACAAATTGCTTTCAAGAAGATACGATTGGAATAAAGACAAAAGAGAAGACGAAAATCCAATATTGTCCAATTTATTAATAAGCACGGTGTGGTCGATTCGATCAAAAGCTTTTGTTAGGTCAGTATACACAACATCTACCTGTCCAACAGCATCAATACTATCAGATAGGTATTGTGTAATTGTAACAAGATTAGTTACCGTAGATCGTTGAGCAACGAAACCGTGTTGGTCATTTGAAATCCAGGGTCTAACTTGAGCATAAATATACTTGTACAAACATTTCTCAAAAAACTTTAGCAAAATTATTTAATAACGATATGGGACGATAGTTGGAAATAACACACTTCTCACCATTTTTAAAAACAGGCACCAATTTGGCAATCTTCCACACAGACGGGAAGGTGGATGTTTTGAGAGCAAGACTGAACAAGTAGCAAAGAGGAGAAGCAAATATATTTGCACAATCCCTAACAAAAAGGCCGGAATGTCATCACTACCCGCCGTGCAATTATTCTTTAAGGATTTCATAGCACACACCACATCCATCTCAGTTACAGAACCTAGGTCAACCATAGTAGCGCACGAAGCAATTGGAGCAACAGGCGTCGGAGCAAATGAAGGAAGGTACACCGATTGGAAAACTCTCGCAAGGCGCTCACTATGGAAGGTGGGTCGTTATACGTATTGCCGTAGTCGTCCTTCATAGTTCTAAGAATACCTCCCCCATCCCTCCGAGATCGCACAAGCTGCCAAAAATGTCTAGGATCGGTTGAAATGGAGAATTCAGCGCTCTGAATAAAATTCTTATATAACCGCCTAGAATCTGTTTTCAGCATCCTTCTCATATCTTTGAAAGCATTTAAATCGCTTAAGCATCCTGTTCTTTTATACATCAATCGATAATGATTTTTGAGTTTGATGTTATTAATGTGATCACGCGTGAACCACTGTGGATAATTTGTATGCGCACTGGTTTTTACGGGGACAAACATATCTAAATTTTTATAGGTTTCAGCATAAAATGCAGAACAAGCGTCATCTATACTAGTATAATTGTAAATAAAATTCCAATCTGTAGTTAATAAAGAAACATACAAGTTAATAAAGTCTGCTCGCTTAATATTATACACTCTTTTGTCTTTATTACCACACATATTGCTATATCGTGACGATGGAATTGATAGGCACAGCGCTAGAGCAGGATGATCGTTGTCCTCGGCCACCAGAGGAAACATCTCTCTATCAATAGCAACAGTGTGAACATTGGTAACAACTAAATCTAATATTCTACCCCTAGCATTTGTTACTGAATTAAGTTGTGACAAATCAATAAAATGTAAGAATTCATTCATTATTCTACTTTTACCATCACTTATGTCAGGTCTGTTGTAGTGGGTAATGTTAAAGTCGCCGAGAATGATAGTTTTTGTAAAACTTATATTTACTGTGTCTAAACTACTCAGAAAATTCTCAAGATCGAGAAGCGAAATATCTGGTGGCACATAAACCACATAAACAGCAAACTTATGATGGCACAAAGTAAATGCGTAGCGGCGATGACCTCCTCATTGCAGGCAAATCTCTTTTCTCCCAGTGATTTTTTCAGGTTTGGAAATAGGAAAAAGTCGCTGAACGAAACGCATGAAAAAATCCCTTGGATTGCGTTGGATACTGGCCAGGCACTCCTCCGAAACGGTCACCCGATTTCGTTTTTGCTCTGATGTGAGCAAACGCGGTACCCATCGCGCCGAAAGCTTTTTCATACTCAAAATTTCATGTAGGATATGGCCAACGCCTTCTTCTAAGATGCCCGTTGTCTCTGCCATCTCTTTCAGCTTCAATCGATGATCGGCTAACACGACATCATGAATCTTGTCGACTATTTCATCGTTGCTAGCGGATTTTGGTGGTCCACTGCGTGGTCCAAAATGATGAAGTACATTCGCCATGAACCTCTAACAAAATATTTCGAATTTCCGTGGCCGTTTTCCCAACCATCCAGGAGTGTTTTATTACTCGACCAAATTCGGTTTTATCCATTTTTGCGAAACCGCCCGACTTGCTGCACAAAACACACTCTTAAACAACAACTATTAACAGTAGACGTCTGAAATTTTGACATTTTCCATCAAAAAGTTGCCCTTGCCGAACAAACACTTCAACCTCCGTCCGCCACCTCTTGCCGATTCCGGAAACATTTCAGGTCGCCCTCATACCTATATCAGAAGCATTAATTATTATTCATATATTTTCATGCAGGAACCAGCTCACAATTCATACTTTTCACTATTCGATTACTGTACGTGGACGACGCACGTATATTACCTACTTTATTTTCCTTGTTCTTCGTTAAAATTAACGGGGGAGAATAACATTTCCATAATTCATGCATTATTGTTCGTTCGTCTGATTTATATCGATGCACAACACGTGCCCATCGCCGATCCAACAGGACTTATTCTTCATCGAAGTTAAATAAGAATACCGAAACCATTGTTATTAAAAAAAAAAAAGAGAAACAAACGACAATAACTACAATTAGGAATTCCCTCGAAATCGAAAGAAAGAACAATGATTGAATGTAGAAAAGCGATGACAATGGAGTAGAAGTGATTTGTGACACGAACGCACTTGCCTCCCCGTTTGCATTTAACAAAAATCGAAGCGAAGACAGGAATCGTTAATTTGTGTCGCCGCCTGTTCATTGTCGACCATAAGTTTAATCGTATGACGGATAAGTTTGATTCGAACATGCTATGAATGAGTAAGTTAGGATTGTATTTATGAATAAGTTGTCTTCATTACATCAAATCATCATCCATCAAATTTAGTGAAATATTAATAAAATAAATTTAGAACATTACTTTAACAAAATAGATTTTACATATTCTTCAAAGTACTGGCTGCCTTCCAATACTCTACATCAAACCACAAAACGCATTGTTCCGCCTCCAATTTCCTTTTCTTTGTTTCGAAGAACTAAATTGGCACCACATTAACTGGTTACCTAAATTCCGATTTGCTACTATTTCCATCTAACTTGTTTTAGTATGAAACCTACAAATGACTCCGAGATAGTTCAATACGTCCAAGTGAAACTGCCTTCGAAACATTACGACAGACAAATCAAGTCTTCTTTAGTTCTTATCAAAAATTTTGCCTAAACTTAGTAGTATATATAGGATATCAAACAGAATAGTGCAAATAGAATTTTCCTATCACCCACAGTTTTCGAGAAAATAGGAGTTCTATAATTTTTAACAGTGATTTCATTATATATAAATAGTATATACACATATTTCCCTCATATACATAAAGACTATAACACATGGGCTGAAAAGTCCCGGGTTTAACAAAGAAAAGACGGTTTTTTTGGTTCAAAATTAGCTTTATTCATCAACGTAATCTCCATCAAGAGCAACGCAATCATTCCAGCGCCGCTCTAACATTACATTCCACTTTTGTAGAACGATTTATCTTTTGCCTCAAAATAGGCCTCAGTTTCAGCGACAACCTCTTCATTCGTGCGAAATTTCTTACCGGCGAGCATTTTTTTGAGGTCTGCGAACAGCCAGTAGTCGCTGGGAGCCAAATCTGGCGAATATGGTGGAAGTGGGAGCAATTCGAAGTTCAATTCATGTAGTTTTGCTATTGTTTTGATTGACTTGTGACACGGTGCGTTGTCTTGATGAAATAAATTTTTTTCTTTGCCATATGCGGTCGTTTCTTTGCATTTTCGGCGTTAAAAAGCTCCAATAACGCTATATAATATTCACTGTTGATGGTATTTCCTTTCTCAAGATAGTCGATGAATATTACACCACGCACATCCCAAAATACCGGGGCCATAACCTTTCCAGCCGATTGTTGTGCTTTCGCGCGCTTTGGACGAGGTTCACCAGTTGCTGCCCACTCAGATGACAATCGTTTTGATTCCGGAGTGAAGTGATGGATCCATGTTTCATCCATTGTCACATATCGACGCAAAAATTTCGGTTTGTTACGTTTAAACATGGTCAAACACTGCTCAGAATCATCAACACGTTCTTGTTTTTGGTCAACAGTGAGCAAACGCGGCACTCACTTTGAACAGAGCTTTCTCATAGTCAAATGTTCATGCAATATAAAGCCAATACGTTCTTTTGATATCTTTACGATGTCAGCTAACTCACGCAACTTCACTTTTCGATCATTCCAAACGATTTTGTGTATTTTTTTGATGTTTTCTGGTGTTACCGCCTCATTTGGACGTCCACTGCGTTCTGCATCATCGGTGTGTCTACGACTACGTTTGAAGTCAGCAAACCAACGTTTTATTGTTGTTTCTGATGGAGCGGAGTCCCCATAACACTTTTCAAGCCATTGCTTCGCTTGAACGGTATTTTTTTCCTATCAAGAAGCAGAGAAAAATTAAAACACGAAATTGTTTTTGATCCATTGTTTTGAAAATAATAAAAGTAGCGTGACTCTTAGCACAATAACTCACAAACTAATGAATAGAATATGATGAAATTTTAACAGCTGTCTTTTGAAGGTTAGTACTAACTGAGAGAAACGTGACTGCAATAAAACTAGCGTCATCTATGTATTAGGCCCGGGACTTTTCAGCCCATGTTTTATGTCTCCCTTTTAGAGCATTTAGTTTCTCCTTAAACATCTTTTAAAACTCACTCTTTTATCTTAGCATCACTAAGATTAGTTAACTATTTTAACCCTTATCCACCGGCGTACAATTTTTGGGACACTGTTACCGTACCTTCGTCTACGGGACTACTACCAAAAAATATGTATGTTTATTTTCTAAATCATTTGATGTACATATTCAAATAATTTTTAAAGGTTTCCTTTCTTTCTAATTTAACCTTCTAAACCAAAAAAAAAATATAATACACTAACGTTCTTTCAGGAATGTGAACTTAATTCACAGATAAAACGAAAAAATATATTTTTTTCTGATTTATTACATAGTACTAAAAAATAAATTAATATGTACTGAATATTATGAACTATATTACTTAACTATAAATAACTGAAACGCTGTAAAAGCAAAAACCAATTGCTGAAATAACAACAAAATTCTATATCCATTCTAAATACCGTGTATACATCATAAGTATACCTTTTTTGCACATTGAAGGCAAATAGGTTTTTTGCAAACATTGCAAAGAATCTTTGTCATTCTTCTTTTCTGACTTGGGTATACAGAACAAATTTTGTGCTTTTCCAAATGTTCTTCTTGGGCGACTTCGCTTTCTCCCTGGGTTCTTAAAATTCTTACATGCTTAATACCACTTGTCTAGGCAAAAACGCATTTGCCGCCCTTCTTCTCAGTTGTGACTCAATCATTGCTTTTGCTAATTGCTTCGTAAATATGGACCTATGTTTTATTTCTGGATTATTCTTATAGGCTTGGTGTATAATATATGAGTTTTACACATGAAATTTTTAGAATCCTAACTATTTTAAATTAAGGCAATTCATTCGCCTTCTTTATTCAGCTCCTCGTCAGAGAAGTAAATGGAAAACACGCTTGGCTGGCGAATAGGAGCTATAGGTTCAAATCCTACCGGCACCGTGATATTTTTAATTTCACAAACTAACTAAATTAACGTTGGTAGTTCCAACGAAATAGAATTTTCATTTAAAAACGATAACGATTTGTTACATATACACTATCGCTCATAACTATCGAGAAACAACATGTGGTATAATAATAGTTCAAAGACTACAAGACAGTAAATAAATCACTACTTGATATAAATCCTTTCTTATTTTGACGTAAATATTTGTAGAAAATTAATGGAAACGTCTATTCATTTAAGTTTAATCTACTTCACATTTCCTTGTATGTGGGTCTATGAAATATTTTCAATCAATTTTATAACATCGTAGTTACGTAGTCTTTAGGTGGTAACTTGAATTGTATTTTGTTGTTGTGTTGGCATAATTTTCATAGATTTCATTCCGACAATATGGTATTCTTTAGAGCAGAATCAGATGTTCCCAATTAGAGGTTTCTGCGGCTTCAACCGATTTTGGTGTTTATTAATTAGTAATAGCACATACAAATAAACCAAATTAATATTAGCAGTGACGTTTTTATTTCTACACTTTCATTTGTTTTGCGTCAAGCGGTACAAAACCAAAGAACAGCTCACAGGTATAGCAGTAAACTTCGTCGGTAACACGGTTGACAATGAGAGCCCACGTGCTCTCGAAACGCTGCGTTCCGCATAACTAATTAATTTGTGTGAGTGGAGTTTACTGCTATACCTGTGAATTATACATCCACACAGTCCTTGCAATCGTCATTCAAAGAACAGCTGAAACCGAAATTCTAGCGAAATTAGCAAAGAGCAGTGTTTCTGATGGTGCACTTGCATTTTCGTTAATGACATTATGGAGTATAGTATTGTACAAATTTAATTTCTACATTGTCCAAACTTGGCACCGCTACTTGCATTAGCAGTTTTATTGAAATTAATCCAGAGTACCAGCTGTCCCCATTACGTTCTAGTTCCATTTTACAAAATATCTTTTAGTATACAAATAACACCTATACCAGTTACTAATCTATGTGAAACAGAAATCGATCCAGAAAGATATGCACACCAAGAATAGGGCGCCACACGGACTGAGGCGCCTACTTTCTTATCTGCTTAGCGAGCATTTACAAAGATAAGCATCGGTTCTTTTTCCGTCTATAACAGCAGATATCCGAAGAATTTTAACAAAGTAATAATTTCGTTTTCGTTCAACATAGTCAACTGTAATAAATCGGCCTTTACTGCGGGACGCTCGGGCGTACAAACGCATAATGACCGGGCTCTCAAGCCATTGAGTAAAAATTCGAGATCTTTAAGGGTTTTAATTCCACACGGGGCAATAACAATTTAACGTTAATAATAAATAATTAGAATTTTGATAGCTATAACGAAGCGAATAAAATCCGAGAAGATAGGTATTATAAAAGCGTTCACGACCGTTTATGAAATCTATTTATTAACGTGATAAATACCTCTCGTTTTATTTATAAATATTATTTCCTCGGACAGCTGAGATTTTAATGAATACCGAGATTCGATTAGATAATCCGTTTATTTACACGCGTTGATAATACCTATGGGCTAACATTTGTATCGTGCTCGTTTATCTTTAATTTTTACACCTAGATAAAACCCATGAATAGTCTAATAATTTTCTACCTTATCTGAGAATCTGTAAGCATACCAGAACCGTTCTTTATGTGTGCATTGTAGGGATGTAGAATAGCCTAACCTATTACGTAGATTTCTTATAAATATTGTGGTGTTTAGCTTTGATGAAGCGAATATGTAGCCATTTATGGTAACTATAAAATAAGATCGGATGATCCTCATTGATGTTGCAGTTACTATACCTATAGTTCCGAACTGTAATAATGTAATAAACAAAGTAATTTCGAAAAGAAATCTCCCTTCGATTATTTCGAATATTTCATTATATTAAGAAATAATAATAATTTATTTATGTCACATTTTATTTTGGTCAAAGGTGCATGTGTTCATATTATAAAAATTTTTGAATTAAATTATTTTTTTTATATAGAAGATAGTACTGACACTGCAAGCAGGTTTTAGATGTTCTTCAGCTCAATCAGATCTTTATTTAAGCTTTTCAATTCTCCTTTCAAGTATTTTATATTGCCAATACATACTCCAATATACCGCGATATTATAAAATTTCTAGGACGAAGATGGAACTGAAAGAGAAAATATACGACTGATCTTAAGCCATGCTATCATACTTGTAACACAACCTTAACTTTTGAAAATCATTTTGACAGTGTCTTAGACTCTAGCTAATAGTACCCCGATCATGATCACCGTTAGTGCCTCTGAAGTACAGGGTGGCGCAGGGGAACGGGAAATATTGAACGTTACAGTTGTCAGCACTGTATAGCCAGCAGTTGTTCGTAACGTCGCACAATTGTTGTGAACGCATTGCAATTTAGTAATCATGGATCGTTGGACTGGTGCGAAACATGCAGTGGCTGTGAGAGCGTTTTATAAAAATTGTGATAGTGCGACTGCCGCGCAGAGAATATTTCGACAGGATTACCAGCTTGGACGTCTTGGACGTGTCCCATCTGCGCATGCGATTACAACGTGGGTGCGCAATTTTGAAGAAACAGGATCTGTCTTGAAAAAGAAAGCTCCAGGTGGCACGGTACGTACCCCAGAGAACATTGAGGCTGTTAGAGCTGCAATCGAGAGAAGTCCTCGCCGCTCCGTTCGACAGCATGCATCTACGCTAGGGATTAAGCGACGAAGCTTACAAAGAATATTGCAGGAATTGCATTTCCATCCCTATAAGTTGCAGATTGTGCAACAATTACATGAACGAGACCCAGCGTCACGTATGGAGTTTAGTAGACAGATATTGGCTAAAATTAACGACGACGCGAATTTCGTTGGTAACATGGATATTAGACGAAGCCCATTTCCACCTGAACGGTTTCGTAAACAAACAGAATTTTCGTTATTGCGCCCAGGACAATCTTTGTGGGTTACACCAGCGACCGCTACATAGCGACTAGGTCACAATATGGTGTGCTGTATCATATCATGGTGTTATCGGCCCTTATTTTTTTGCACGTGAGGATGGTAGTGCAGCGACAGTAACATTCGCTCGATATGTTGAAATGCTTCAAACATTCTTTACACCGAGACTGTACGAGCTTAATCTTAACATGGAAAACATGTGGTTTCAGGAGCCACGTCAGACACTGCTCGACATTCGATGGCAGCAGTTCGTCAATTGTTTGGAAGACGCATTATTTCACGTAACGGTGACATTAAATGGCCTGATCTTAGTGTGTGCGACTTCTTCCTGTGGGGGTATCTTAAAGGCAAGGTGTACTGTACACGACCTGCAACAATTGAAGGAGAACGTTCAACAAGAAATCACTGCCATTCCCCAAGATTTGCTACACCGCGCATTCCAGAGTTTTCATAACAGGCTGTTAGAGTGTGAACGCCGAATGTCATCTTTAAAAAGTAAAGAGACACTTTTGGACATTTTGATTGTAAAAACATAAATGGCATGCTGCATACATGCACTTTCGTTAATAAATTACTAGTTTTATGAATTTATTCGTGGAAATGAAGTTATTTCAAAATTTCCCATTCCCCTGGGCCACCCTGTACTAATACATAAAAGCCATACATCTTTACTCTATTTGAACAGAAAATGGACCTAATAAAATTATATATAACAGATCAAAAAGTGAATGGTTTAATAATGCACTATTTGAAGAGTGGCTTGAACCTTATTCTTTCTTACGTTAGACAAAAAAAAGTGAATGGTTTAATAGTGCACTATTTGAAAAATGACTTGAACATTCTCCTTTCTTACTTTAGACAAAAAAAGTGGTGACAAGCACAAATAGACGTAAAAATTGGGTGTCACGTCTTTAACTGCATGTGATTAAATTATATAACGATTATAATATGGAATTTATATTTTTATTGTCAAATTCAACACACATCTTGTAGTTGATGAACGTTGCTTTTTTGACAATTTTAACGTTTGGATAAAATGCCTACTTCAGTGGAAATCAAAAAGATGCTTTACTTAAATCACTCACATCAATTAACAGGAAAACGGATATCACGCTACATATTTTGATATACCACGAAACTAGAGAGTTTAGAGCTGGCAACAGTGCATTTCTAAATATTACCATCCTTAAGTAATAAGCTCTGACTGTAAATTGAGTCGCTTCTGTCATAGAGCAAACTTGGTACATACGATTTGTCATCGAAACATGGACTTGTCAAGAGAACAAATGCGCACAATGATCTGCTACCATTTTATAGTCGGTTTAAGTGAACAACAAAGTCTTGAACGATTCTAACTCGCATTTGGTGATGAAAGTCCATCACGGGCAACTGTGTTTTGCGGGTCAGCGAGATTAAAAAAGAACGGATATCCCTTAGGGACGTCGTGGTAGGCCCTGTTCTTCAGTTACTGCTGGAAACATTGACAGAGTGAGACGTATGATCGACAAAGATCAAAGATGCACCTATCAAGCGATTGAGGCAACTCTTGGTGTTGGATCCGCAACAGTGAATTCTATTTTACATGATTATCTTCGGATAACAAAAAGTGTTACTCGTTGGGTGCCACACACGCCTTACGATTTTCAAAAGGCAACGCGAATAAGAATTGCTCGGGAAATGTTAAATAAATCGTATGGTATGTGTGTGGATCCTCTAAAATGCACCACCACCAACAAAGTCCAAAAAGCAAAGAACTGTCAAGAATGTTATATACGCAGTTTTCTTTCGTAGTGTAGGATTAGTAAAACCAATGAAACTGGAAAATCAACGTACAGTCACAGCAAACTTGTACACCAAAAAAAAAAAATACCTACAGTTCTTGAGTCAATCAACTTTCCCGGGTTGATCATCAGAATGCAGCATCACACAGTGCACAGCAGACAGTTGATTCTTTACGTAAAAGTAATATAAAAGTCATTCAACATTTTATTCGCTTGATTTGGCCACGTGTGATTTCTGGTTGTTCTTTAACCTAAAGAAACATTTACATGGTCGACATTTCACGATGGAGGATATGCTAAATGAAGCAATTCATCAATATTTTGAGAGCATTCCAAAAGATGACTGGCTTCAAGCTTTTACGTTGTGGAAACTTCGAAGTTCATTGTCGCAGGAGGTGATTGTTTTCAACATAAATAAAATCATTTTCGTGAAAATACTTATAGTTTTCTTGTATCTCAAAATATATAGCGTGGCCCTCATATAAAGCATTGTTTTAAACATGTTGCCAAACACATCAAAAAGCAACAGAGAGCAGTATTAGTCTGAATAGTTTGTTGAACCTTCAAAAGAATTTAGAGTGATTGCCCAAACAGTTAGAAAGAAGAGAGGGATTTACTATTGCTCCAGGTAAGGGAGTTTCTCTTAGTTAACCTTAGGGAACATAGCGACATCTATACGTAACAAAAGAATGCATATTTTAGTTTAAATCAGAAAAGGTCAATGCCAAATTTTATTTTATCGTATTTTTTTATTATATTTGACTTTCATCCATTAAAAACATAAAATATTAAGTTTCTAGTGGTTAGTTCTTTTTCCTGTATATACTATTTGGGTGTTGTATCACACATATTTCAGTTCACTTTGAGGTTATGTTACCAGATTGTATCATTTTCTCTTGCGAACAAATGTAATAAATACCATTACAAACCCTATGAATGATTAATAATAAGTACTTCACAGATTTTGCTTTCGAGACCAGATCTTATAAAAGATAACTATCGTTATTACATCTACGAGTTAGCAGAGAGTTGAGTAAGTCGCTCACAAATATAACAAAAGAAGACGCACGGGAGCCCTAGACGCAAACGCGATCACGATCTCTATATATGTGTACATAAAAAAAGATGATATTCCTCCATGGCCTTCTGTGTTTGCCGAGAGCCAATATCTAAAGATGATCGCCGTTGAAGATAAGATGCCCGTGAAATTTGATAACTTGCTTCCACAGATACACGTCGTTGACAAATAAAAACGCCTGATTTTATCTGTCGCCTCTAAAATGGCGCGGTACGCCGATATCTCACAGCGACATTGTATCCGTGTATAAATATGTATCTACGCTTGCCTGTTTGCTCGTCCGCCATATACATAAATTGTATCTCATGGCCTATTACGTATGTGTACTCTTATTCCCATATTTCATGAATGTCAGTTTTCGAAGAAAAGGAAATTCATTCAAAATATTATATCCGATTTATTATGGTAAAGAATTTAGAAGATTGTTTTTAGAAAAAATGGATAAGGTACAATTCTTTAGTTTTGAGAAATTTCAGATGATCGGGTGTCGTGCTAGTGATCTTTGTAGCAAAAAAACTGCATAATATTGGAAATATATTCTTTATGGTAGTAAACGAATTGTATCCGAAATTTGACCCTGTCATGATAAGGTATAAGACGAGAGAAATAAAATAAAAGTAAGAGGAAACAAAGAAATAGAAGGGGGAAAAGGTGAAAGCAAAGGAAGGAACCAAAAAAGAAAGGAGAAAAAAAGAAAACGCGGTCAGAAACAAAGGAAGGAAAAGGGAAAAGAAGGCGGGATCTCAACGTTTTGCTTCCGTCATAGGAGACCTCTTCAGGAGAAAAGTAGGGAGAACCAAAATAGTACTGTAACTCGACCACGTTGGAGACGAAGACCTTCTGAAAGTTCTCACCTCTAGCGCGGTTAACACGTCGAGTTACTGTGACCCCCTACAAAAGTGGTTTCGCCTCTGCCGTGGTTTGTATGTCCAGTTACCACGCCACTGTGTATCTCTGTTTTTCTCCTGAAGAAGCCTCTCGACGACGGATGCGAAACGTCCTTCTCTTTTCGGTTTTCTTTCCCTTGTTTCTATCCCCCTTCTCTTCTCTTTTTTATTACGGCCTCTGGCCATGGAAGCCTACGTATTGATGTCATATATTCATAATAATTTTTAATGAGAAACAAATTTTTGAAATATTTGCTTAAATTTCCAATGTCAAATGAACTTCATGAACTGAATGGTTACTTTAAAAACCCTGTTATATGAAACTTACAAAAAGAAAAGGAATAAATTCTATATCAAGTAATAAAATTTCATCAAATTCTGAGTTGCTAGTGAATATTAGAAATAATGTAGTAGCACTAGTAATTCTAGCAAAAAATAATTTCTGGGCCTTAGCCATCTTCAACATAAATCTATAATCTGGAGAAAATATTTACTAGATGTAAAAACCTTTTTTAGGCTTGCAAAACCTACGAATCATTCAGATTTTAAATATTGGTGGAGTTCCCAAAATTGGCCGTCTATTAAACTATACGTGTATCCATGTGTTCGAGTTGTTCATAATTTAGCCGATATTATGGGACAATATCATATGTGATAAATTGCACCCCAAATTTATCGGAAGATATCGATGAATGAACAAACTTGTAATAAACAAACACAAAGGTGTTGAAACCATGCAAATCCTCATTGAATAAAATAGATCTAAACACAAAAAACCAAAGGAAATATTTGGGTGAGGGTATTAAATGAACTAAAGTAATCGTTTCTACTACAGAAAATGTTTAATTTTCATTTCTTAGCTATCACAAACTATCACATTCTTTGATTTTTCGTATTGCAAAAATTACTAAATATACGAGGATCACGCTATATGTCTTGAGATGCCATGAAACTAGAGAAGATAGACCTGGCAACACTGCATTTCTAACTACCACCATCCTTTAGCTGTAAGCTCTGAATGTCAGTTGAGTTGCTGAGAAATAGAGCAAACGTGGTACATGCGATTTGTCATTAAAACATGGACTTGTCAAGAGAACATGTACGCACAATGATCTACCACGATTTTAAGGTCGGTTTAAGTGAACAACAAAGTCTTGAACGATTGCAACTCGCATTTGATGATGAAAGTCCTTCACGCGCAACTGTGTTTTGGTGGTATAGCGAATTTAGAAGAGGACGGATATTGCTTGGTGATGAGGCACACACTGTTAGGCCCTGTTCTTCAGTTACCACTTGAAACATTGAGAAAGTGAGATGTATGATCGACGAAGATCCGGTATGCAATTGAGGCAAGTCTTGGTCTTGGATCTGCAGCAGCAGCAGCATCTTCGTATGAGAAAATTGTTACTCGCTGGATGCCACACACAGTTAAGAACCTACCTGCCAGCAAAGCCGTGTGTGGATCCACGAAGATGCACCAACAGCAACAATAGCCAAAAGGCAAAGGGCTGTCAAAAAAGTTATGTTTTCCTTCATAGTACGGGATTAGTAAAAGCATTCAAGGTGGAAAATCAACGTATAGTTACACCAAACTGGTACACCACAAAATGTTATCGTTACACAGTGCACAGCTAACATTTGAATTTTTACGCGAAAATAATGTAAGTCATTGAACATCCATCCTATTCGCATGATTTGTCCATATGTGATTTCTGGTTGTTCTTTAACCTAAAGAAATATTTACGTGGTCGACGTTTCACGACGGAGGACGAAGTAGATAGAGCAATTCATACATTTTTTGAGAGCATTCCAAAAGATGACTGGCTTCATGCTTTTACTTTGTGGAAGGTTCGGTTACAAAAGTGCATTTAAGCAGGAGGTGATTATTTTGAACATAAAAATCATTTTCGTGAAAAGACTTGTAGTTTTCTTTTACCTCAAAATATACAGCGTGACCGTCGTATTCGTTATTTACCAACGCAGTTTTAAAACTACTATTTTGTCTAAATGCTTTAGATGGTCAGTGAGGTGCATCATGCTATTCAAAATTTTAAAATTGCATTGTGTTACTGGACCTTAAAGAACTGCAAGTGAGGTATTAAGATACTTTCGGCAGGTGCTAAGTTAAATATAAAAATTAAATTAATAAATTTTGTTTCAATTTTTTTTAACATACAGTAAAATATTTCCATATAAATGAAATACATATAGAACATCAGAGATAAGATTAACATAGCTTGTGATTATTCATATCACTTCTAATTACAATAATTCACGTACCTGTTAATCAGTTCGAAACCTTACAATAGACACAATTATAAAGATGGCAATTACTTGTGCATAAGGACGTTAATCTCGTCGCATCGGTTAGAAACCTTTCCGTACGATAGCATCTAAACCTCTCGAGGGAATTGTTTACAATACATACGCGATAGGTGGTTGAACGTGTGGAACGTTCCTTTTCAATGAATGAACCTTTCTTTTGCTTAATTTTTGATGCCCTCTGGGAGAAGTGTGCGTGCGCGTGAAGAACACAATCAGACTACTGGCTGACAGCAGAGAAGTGTTTATGGGTTTCGGTCACGAAAGAGATGAGCACGGAAGCTATATTTTGGCCGAGCTAAAGAGTTCAGTCGCTTTCGATGAAGTTGGATGTACGTAATCCAAGGTCTAGTATGCTCTGGAAGCATTCCAAGTAATTACAGTCTTCGGAAAATTATACGATGCGATGATTTTTAGTTAATTTAACGATTGCGCGTTAAGCGGATTGCTGTAATTATTAAATTAAGGAAATCAATAGGTAGAAGAAAATGAGGTTTCGTAAATCTGTATTTGTCCCGAATAAATTGAATTAAGTACATTTGATAACTTTGAAAATTATCAAGAAATCAGCCTATTAGATATAGCTTATAAAATTTACTCCAGAATATTAAACAATAGGTTGAAAATCAGAGCAGATGAACTAATAGAAGAGGAACAAATGGGGTTTAAAAAAGCCAGATCAACCACAGGCGGAATATTCACTCTACAACAAATTACAGAAACTTTTAACATCTCTGTAAGAATTCTGAAGGATATTCCTTTAAAAAATTGTCAAAGCTTTTGTCGCACTTATTTACGTATGTTTGAAAATGCAGTTTCAGTTAAACTTTTCATGAGTTAAATATATTTGCAAGATCAAACTTCGTAGCATGAGATCTGATTCACACAAGAGAAAAATTGTTATAAATTATGTGTATAATGGATAATTTAGAAACTTCAGCTAAATACTCTATAATAATAATTAGGCATATAAAAGCTAGATAACCACCGCAATAACTTATACTCAGAAAATTGTAAGCTTCATGTTCATAAAACATTCATGCTAAAAGTTTGGATATTCTCAGTAATAATTTTACTTGATATAAATGTAATAACTCTTCCGTTGACTATTTCACTTAAACGGCTGTATGGTAACCGCATTACTCTAAAAAAATGTGCAATTATGTTATTACACGCCGTCTAACAGCTGAATTTTTACTTGATACTTATAGAATATTATTTTTAATTAATTGTTTATAGCATTGTGACAGCAGGTAACAATAATACAGTTAAATGTAAACAGAAAACTATAGACAGGTCAAGTATTCCAATATAATAGGTACGTAATTTGTTCAAGCAATATTATCGAAGTATTATATCAATTTAATTAATATAATGGATATCAAATATTTATAGTAAATACACTGATTTAACAAAAAAAAAGCTTAGATAATGAGAACAATGATGAGAGTCTAGTGCGAGAGTGTAGGTACTTTGAATTAGGTGCATAAGTGCTACAAACCAGTAGCAGTAAATTCTTATCTGTATTGCGAAACTAAGTATAACGTAGTTCACAAGTTCAAGTTGAACATACATTTTAAGTACTGTATTTTAATTTGTGCTAACTGTACTTCTTACTATTTCAATATGTATTTATTTTAGACACATAAACAGCCAAAAATGTAATTATAAAAAAATGGGACAAACGAATCAATAACATGAAATTACTTGTCATCTGCATGCGAGAAAAACTCGGAACAATATTAAAGCTGCTTCAGAGAATAAATAGCTGTGGTTAAGCTGTGATGAAATTTAATAACCTATTATCAATATATACATTAGAACTAGATTGCAGCCTAAGTTCTTTACACGAATAAGCTCATCATGATGAAATTATTGTCAATTTTGTCAAATCGTCCTAGTATCTAAGTCGAAATAATAATTTTTAATTTAATTGGCATGCTATGCGTTCATCAATATATAACAAATAAATTGAATTAAAGTTTTGCACTTTGCATAATCCGGTCTCTAATAATAATAGTTCATGTTCTTACATTCCCCAACAGCTGTCGCCAATTACAGTTTATTATTATTATTATGCACTTGTGGAGTTTCTTAAGCATTAGTTCTCAGCATTGGCCAAGGAATGAGGAAAACCACAGAAAACCTCACTCCTGAGAAATAGCCCCGGGGTTCGAACCTGGAATCCCGACACTAATAGCCAAGCGCGCAAGACTTCCAGCCACCAGCCCCAAATAGAACATTTATGTATTTTGAAGCATACCGAAAATTTCGCCTGCTTCAGAATAAACCCTAACCAAATTATTTCACTCTATTTTTACATATTCAACTTATTGCATGCATCTTAATATACCATCTTAATATATCTCAATTGAAGATGGCTACTGACCGAGAAGAGTATTACAGCATGTCCAAACTAATGCAGAAACTAAAATGATTTCAAAAGACCCTATCTATCTTTTTGAATCAAATTCTTCATTCATCAAATTCTATGGTAATAACCAAGAAAGTTAGTTCTATTTCGCCGTATGATCATATTCACATGTTAACTCATTATCAACATCCCAACCAACAAATTAGACATTCATTTATAATTACGTCTATATTAGTAGAGGTGTTTCTACTTATTATACTAAAAACCATTTCCATTTAAGACTATAACGTGATAATTTCTTTTATTGCCTTTCGAATATAATTTCATGCCCTGTAAAATGTGCACCAAAAGCTACCCAACTGTAAGAACCGCAGCGTCGAATAAGAAACACCTTTAACGCACGAAACATTCGGCTTCCACACCGCACGAAGCATTGTTGTACAATAAAAGTTAAAGGAATAAATAACGCACACAGTCGACAAACAAGCAAGAATAACATCAGATCCTTGACGATAGATAAAGGCAAAACAAAGTACAGCTTATCTACCATAAAGCCAGTCACAGTTCTTTTGATATTTTTTTGTATTTATAAATGCGATGAACGTTATAAAAACAGCCACCACCATAAAACGTACACATTTAATAAATAAAACATCAGAGAAGAAACGAGTTCACCACGAGGAGGCTTTTATAATAGAAAGCAGGTGATAATGCTGAGGTGGTGCCCGCAATGTGTTCTATGTATGTGTTTTATATTATGCATTGTTGATATATTTATTCGTTTTTATTAGTATGGAGTTGAGATATTGTAAATATCGCGATTCTAATGTGTATAGATTTAAACAGAAAAGTCAGTAACGGTCAGTGATTATTGTCTTTATCAAAACTGGTAGCAAGGTTGGGATGATTTAAATCATTTGAACAAAGTCAAAATTTAAATCATGATTTAAATCAATATGATTTTGCAATGAAAAACGAAATAGATTTCAATTTTCATTTATTTCATAACATATGTCTTCTTACAAAATTAAAATTAAAAAATAACAAAAACTTAATATATCTGTAAAATAATCGGATATATGTGGATGTTCTGATGTATCTATACTTTTGAATAAGGAACCGTTTTCAGTTTCTGTTGTCAAAACTACGCAAGTTTTTGGTTCTTTATGAAGATTTGACCATCCAGAGATACCAAGAGGCAAGGAAACTGAGTTGGCTGATTCTTGCAATATTTTGATTTCTCTTCTTTAAACATTTTATTTAAAAGAACCGATAACTGAAGCTTACATGGTGGAATATATCCCGGTATTAAAATTCCGATTGCTTTCCTGACTTCTTTACAGTTAGTTGACCTGCAGGTACACTTTTTTTTTATAAAAATGGCCGTAACTATCCGCTTGTCTGATTTCTGAATCATATTGTAACTTGTTCTAAGAGAGCCTAAAATGTGACTACTCCTCTGCTGCGACGTGTCTTTCGACAAAGATACTTCTATGGAGTATTAACGTTTAAAATGAATCGAATAAGAAATGGTGATTTATGAATGAAAAATATACATATATGCTTTTTATTGACCCTAGTTGGTATTGAAACTTTTAGAATATTTCCGAAGGATTGGTACCAACGTTATGGTTATCATAAATGTGGAATTTTGTTTTCTATAATTTCAGAAGTTGGAGTGAGTACAAACATTCTTAATATATTACAATTAATAATTTCAGGTTTTTTGTTTGTCAGGTGACAAACACTTTTCTGCTATTAAAACTAATATTTATGGTATATGAAAAAGTTTGGGAACTCCTCTATTATAGTGTTGTATGAACCTTTTTGGTAAGACATATTATGGAACTCCATATTGAGAGACAGTGGAATGAAGATGAACAAAAATAAAACTAAAGTAATGGGAATAGGAGAAGAAACAGTGCATATGAGAATTCAAATCGAAGAGACGAAAATCGGACAAGTAAAAACGTTCCAATACCTCGAAGTGGCATTCGACGAGAGTGGGACGCAAGAAGCAGACATCAATAAAAGAATTGAGAAAATAGCGAAATTATACTACGCTATGAATAGTAAATTTATAAACAAGAAAGAAATCTCTCTGAAAGCGAGAATGAAAGTATACAAGTCTATTTATCGATCGATATTAACGTTTGGCTGCGAATCATAGATACTAAACCAAAAACAAAGAAGTAAGGTACAAGACATAGAAATCAAGTATGTGTGAAGAGCGGTCACAAAATGCGATAGAATAAAAAGATCGATATAAGGGAAGATTTAGAAATTAACTCAGTACTGAGCAGAGACAACCGGAATTGTGGGGGCATCTGCAAAGAATGGATAATGAGAGACAAACTAGAAGAATATGGAAAGCAAATATTGCGAAAAGTAAGAGAAGAGGAAGACCAGGACAGATTTGGGACAATACCATAGCGAAAATTTTGGAAAGAAGGAGTAAAACATGGTCTGAAGCAGCGAAGTTGGCAAAATATTGGACGCAGTAGAGAAAGTTTCTGAAGCTCTAAAAGAAATATAACTCCCGACACCATTTATATGGTACATGGGTTATTGGATTAGATATACATGCTGATTTAGACAGATTCTTTAATACTAAGATGTCCTACTAAATTTAAAACAGAATGCAAATAGCTACACTATAGTTTTGTGCCGGGATTTCTTCTTAAATCTTATAAAGGAGAATGACAAGAAAGTTAGAACGTTTCAGGATTTCCTAATATCTTTTGGTTTACAATAAACCATTAAAACAACCCATAAGGGTCTGCGATACTGGAGCTATTCTGTAGATAACATATTCATAAAAGCAAACATAAAATTTGAGAGTCTAATAAACAAAACTTCTCTGTCGGATCGTGACTGAGAAGAACCACACTTTGAACTTCTAATAGAACAATCAAAAGTCAAAAAAACTCTTTCGACAAGTGTTATCGAACAATGAAATCACTTGAATACGAGTATAATTAGAGCAAGTTGATGGGGACGGTTTGCTATTACTACAAGGCCCAAACAAGTACATTCACTTAGTGGTGTCTACGTTGACACAACTTTATGAAACTGCATGTGCAGAAAGGACAAAGTTTAAGCAATGAAACGAAGAAATTGGTTAACTAATGAGATTAAAAATAAATATATCAATCACGTCAATTGTATGAAGCTATGATTAGTAAAAGGATTCCAAAAGATTATTGCAAAGGTTACTGCAGATATCTTAATTCAATCATACTCCAAAAGAAAAGGATTACGACACAAACTATATTTTACAATCTCAGAACAAAATTCAAGCTACCTGGAAGTTAGTTGGTACGATATCTGGACGAAATATTCGGAAAAATATTGACATTGATAAAATATGCGACCATCATAAGCAAACCGCTGATGAGATTGTAAATAGTTTTAACTCTCGTTACATAAATATGGGTAATCACAATGCTATCTCTGAATGTTAGTTCTATGGTGCTATATCACTTACAATGATTTTTATTTATTTCAATTGTTCTCCTTTCTGTACATTTTGAAATTGCTTGGGCACCAATAAAATATCTTAGAATCCAATGTTCTTTTCACCCAACAGTAAAAGGGTTAAGTAAAATTTTCCGACAACTAAATATGAACGTGTCTTTTGTGTCAAAAAACAACTTAAAGAATCTCTTAGGGAATCCCAAAGATAAACCGGAGATGATAAAAAGGTCTGGAATATACCAAATCGCATGCAATGATTGTGAGAAAGGTTATATTGGACAAACAAAAAGGAGTATCGAAACGAGGTTCAAAGAACATATTAGACACTATCGTTTCGACAAACCTGAACTATCAAGCGTAGCAGAGCATATGGTAAAATCCGGACATAAGATTGATTTAAAAAATCTGACATTACTTAAAAACGTGAACTCGTATAGAGAATTAGACGCGTACGAAACGGTATATATGAAAAAGAACGGAAACTTATTGAACAGAGAACCACCCCCAATTGCACACTCGAGTTTGATGGATTTATTACCATAGGCCCTGTTAAAGATACGGTTCGCTTTCGGTCCATCCTTTCCCGTAAAAGGCATGAGGTCACCTAGTAGATTGTAAATAGTCATACGGTTTAGAAATTTTAGAGCCTGCGTAGAAAATAATTTGCATGTGTGATACAGTTTTTACTTTCAGTCGGTAACACGGTTGACAATGGGATCTCACGTGCTCTCGAAGCGCTACGTTCCGCATAATTAATTAATTTGTGTGAGTGGAGTTTACTGCTATACCTGTGAAATAAATAAGTATTGAAAAATTTGGAATAAAATTGTAAATTTGTTTGATATGAAAAGTTGTTTACAACAATTTTGTTCTTCATTTTAACCCAATCCAATCCAAGCAAAATTATAACCGTTCATTCAAGCCTACCATAAATTAATTCCGAAATTTATGACGGATTTCAAAATCGAGCAATGCACCTCAAGAAGACGACAAGCAAATACGAGAAAGGGTACCACGATCTAAATCTTAATTTGCCCCTCGCCAGGGCCCATTGACGTTTTTCCGTATTTTATGGCTTATTTTAGGCGAGCGCCCCCTTGCCACGCCGGAGTAAGGGGGAACGCCGAAAACCTTCAGGGGGCCACTTCCTTCCTACCGCGGGGGGTCACACCGGGCATTCCGAGAAGAATGCTACGTCCAGGCGTGTCACTACTGCACTCCATCGGCATGCATGCAGCCCCTTGAAGAACGCGTACGTACGAATAACCTTCTTCTTCGGTTCGGCCGGCGCATGTTACCATTGTTGTTGCTATATAACTATGATCTAATAATGGTAACGTCATGCGTTCGAAGCATTGACTCGTTCGCATTATAATAAGCGAGCTGAAGTCGTTTAGAAAGAATTCGTGATCTATGATCCTTCGCCGTGGATGTGATGGTATGAAAAATTGTTACAAACATTGGTCTTGTCGTGATAGTTTTTATAATACCACCGACTATGTGATTTTATGGTTCCACCATATATGTATGTATGTATGCATGTAGCTTTACTACGAACGTACTGATCTTTGAATAGCCAGCAATTAAGGCCGGAATGTTAATTGCTTTCTTATTTCACGTTTGAAATTAACGACGCTAATGATTTTGACTTTCGAGTTTTTCCTTTCGTCGCCACATCATTCGCAATTAAACTTTTCTTGCGCGATTTAATTGCCCCAGTCACAATAATGGTGACAATAAGTACGAAAGGCATCTTTAATAGACTAATGATAGTTTTACGAGGTTATATATTTCGTAATAAAATGACGCAGGCATGTACACCCAAGCTATGATACAAAGGAACGTCTATGTCGATAAATATTTCCAGCGGAAAAATTGGTGAACCCGAAGCTCAAGTACTATGCCTGATAGTCTGGTGTTGTTTGAGTTCGCTGTATCGAAATTATTGGTGCAAAGGTTATTGAGAATACCTCTAGAAACATCCAAAAATCAAATTAGGAAAATGATTTTATTGTTTGTTACTTTTTTTTCCCTTGACACCAATACATTTTTGTGACATTTTCCTCACTTTGTAGCTGATACTTTACAGACCAGTTGGAAACTGGTGGGGTTGTTTCACCGCTCTCAGGTCGTAACTTCTGTATAAGCTGTATTTTTAAATTGGTCGGTGATAGTTTGTAATGAAAAACAGGTGTAGCTTCACTTATTTTATTGATAAAATGAAACGCTTAAACCCAGGCACGCAATACAGGGTTGAGTCTGCACACAATACAGATGTAAGAGACTCAAGCACTCAAGCTGACTAAACTAAAAATACAATGAATGTTCCTTTTCCTTTGCTTACTGCTTGACTAGTGAATGTTCACTATTACTCGACTGACACAAATGTTTGGGGATTGCCTTTTATATACAGTAGAACCCGGTTATAACAACAGTCACGGGACTGCGAACTTTTTGACGCTATAACAAGGTGACGCCATAGGCGGAGTTTTTACAAGTTCCATGTTCACATACAAGAATTGGTGGGAAACAATATTACGGGTGGTGAACAGATACATATGTGAATTTAATTAATTTAATGTACTTAACCATATAACCTGACACATGTAACTACATACTAACTTGTTTGTGTAATGAAAGAAATCTGTAATTTTCTGTTGTACAGTTTCCGCACGCCAAAACTGTTTTTCTATATCCATTTCTAATTCTCTCACTTTATCAATAATTAGAGGTGACGTTTCTCGCTGTCTACAATAAGTTTTTAAAAGCGTTATGGCACTTAGGGCTTCTTCGTTTGTCGGTACGTGTTCTGCTTCGTCGCATGAATCTTCTTCCTCTTCGATTTCATTATCCCGCTGTTTTATGTCCAAGGATGCAAAGTCGTCGAAACAAAACTGGTTTTCGTCACTCTGATTTTGCTGCCAGTTTTTAATAAGTTCACATAACGGAACGTCATCTTCATTTAAGTTGTGACAAACTGGATTATTCCTTAATCTTGAATGACTAAAGCAGTTTGCTATAGTCTCAGAGATTATACTACGCCAAACCTTCCCTAAAAAGTCCAACCCGTCGAGAAGTGAAACTGCACATGGTGCGTTCTTGTCCATATCCGTAATAATTTTCTGCAGAAGAAATTTTCTGTAAAAACATTTTAAGCTTCTCATTACGCCTTGATCCATTGGTTAAAGGATGTTAGTGCAATTTGGGGGCAGAAACACCAAGTTAATATTTTTTAAGTGGATGTGCTGGGCAAGATTTTTTACCTTTAACCGCAAGTTCTTTATCCCATTTTCGAATTTCATTTTCAAAGATTTCTGAAGTCATCCATGCTCTTTTGTTTACGCAGTAATTTGTTGGGAGTGTTTTTATGTTTTCGAAGCAGCGTGACTTTTTTGACTTTCCTATGACAAGAATTTTACGTTTCTCCGTACCGGTCATATTAGCACACACAAACGCAGTTAACCGTTCTTTGGCTAGTTTACCGCCGAGACATTTTTCGTGTTTAAACCTCAGAGTCTTATCTGGAAGAAGCTTATGAAAAATTCCCGTTTCGTCGCCATTGTAAATTTCAATGTCTTCATAATCTTGTCTTAATTTAGGCCACACTCCATTTAGCCACGTCTCTGCTTCTATCATATTAACACTTTTCGCTTCACCGCTAACTTTTCTGTTATTGAATGTCTCCGTTTGAAACGCTCCAGCCACCCATTGCTGCACTTACAATTTGTGTCTCCAAATAAACTTCCAAATTCTCCGGCGTTTTGCACATGTAGTGGTCCATTAACGGGTAAATTTGCACTTCTACATTGTTTAAACCACGTAATAAGCGCTTCGTCGATTTCAACCTTTTCGCACGATCGAATTTTTTTTGACTTTTCTTTCCCTTTCACAAAGGTATTCATGATTTTATTCTTATTTTTCAAAATTGTACAAATCGTAGAATTAACTAACCCAAATTCGCGGTACACGTCCGCTTTCTTCCTTCCACTTTCGACTGCTTTGATTATCGCGACTTTGTCGTTCACGCTTAAACTTTTTCGCTTTAAACCTGACATTTTCGATAAAGAAATCTCACACGATTCAAACGCCGACCGAGGAAATTTCTTACGAACTTTGCCTGGCGCATTGCAAGAAACGATAATATTCTTGGAATCCCCGAACGGTCGAACGTTGCAGGCTAGGCAAATTGCAAGAAATCTTAATTCAACGAACGGTAATATTCTTGGAATCCCCGAACGGTCAGTTGCAAGTTAGGCAAATACCGGGAATTGAGCCATAAATGATAATATAAATACATACCTCAAGTGGTAAATATTTGTCGTTATATCAGAGGTTATTGACGCTAAAACCGGTTTTCTCCCTGTACGTTTGAATAGTAAAGTACAAGACCACTTAAAATTTGACGCTAAAAAGAAATGTCGTTACAGCCGAAGTTGTTATAACCGCGTTCTACTGTATTTAAATTTGTCAATTGATTAGGAACATCTGAGCCTAATTAGGTCTGCAGACAATTCAAAGAGGATCTGTTTGTAATGTTTAATATTGTGAAACAGTAATGATTAAAATGTAATAATGTACACTACTAGTGGCAAGGATTTCTAAACTGATAAAATGCATAGATTAAGTCGTAAAGCTAATTGCTGGTGAAGCCATACGGTTGCAATTGTTAAATATGTACACATATAGTAATGCAAAAGAAAACATGTTAAATAAAATATAACACGAAACATATCTGAATATTCGAATAATGTCCGAACAGAAACCTTCAGCAGCTGCTTCCGAAAACAAAACTTAAGACCATTTAAAAACATATTGTTTATTGTTGCATCCTTAAAAATGTAGAACATTTAAAGCATTCTACTTCGATAACTCAGGAACACATGAAACTGCTGAAAAATAAAATCTACTCTTAGACGAAACTTCAATGCTATCTTCAATTTAAGCATCAACTAATTTTTCTTTATAAATTAACAATTTGTTAATCCTTCTTCATTCCATTAAATTTGTCCAACACCAAAGCTTAAGTGGAATAAAATTTAGAATGATATTTCTGTACAAAGTTATTGATGCCCAACACAATTTCTGCTGACTTCTATATGGGACTTGTTTTTTACTAATTTGGGTGTGATGAATCTGAAAACCATAAAAGTTTTTGCATATCACGTCAAAATTTAACTCTGTTCCATACTATGCTCTTTGAAGAATCACAGAAGTTGCTATTTTAAGAACTGATAAGATATAAAGAAAGGAGAAAATTATTATAGTTCATTTATTTATTGAAACACAATATTAATCGCGAGTATTTTATTTTCATCATTAAAAAATTACAAGAGTGCTTGCAAAAATACAAACAACAATCCCTGAATAAATTTTCGTTTATTGCAGTTTCTGCTGTATATTTTGGTTTATCAGTCCCTTTGAACAGTCGAACAGTAATCGGCCATCACATGAGGATCTCATCTTCCCTAGTACTGAGTTTCCATAGTTTTTAGGTCTTGATGAAATCTCTCGCCTTGTTCATCGCTTACAGCACCTAAATTTTCGGGAAATCTAACAAGATAACTACCTATGAACGACCTGGGCGGTGAAATTGGTGAAGCACGGATTTCACTAGGTCTTTTGTAATTGGAGTGCTTTTTGTTTTCAAGAAAATTGTTCGTGACTAGTGAATAAAGTGCAGGCTTCTTTCTTAGCTCCGTTCACAGAGTTGACGAAATTTGGATCTGTCATTAAAGTTCTAATTTGGGACCCATCAAATACCCCAACTCCAATATTTTCGTAACTTAGTCGTGGAAACTTTTGGCATATGTACTTAAAACAATTCCCTTGTAAATCTAGAGTTTTAACATATTGCTTCATGAGACCCAAATTGATGTGAGGAGGTGAAAAAATTACTTTTCTCTATCGGCTAAAGGTTCACTTACAATATTCTTTTGGGAAACATCTAAGCATTTTCTGGAAGGCCAATGTTTCTGAACCGAGTGTTGGTTTCTAGCCAACTTCTTTAGTATATCCTTCTTGAAAGCCAAGTTAACCATTTTGAGATCAACACAGATGACCCCGTTATGATCACCATCTTTTAGTAACTTCGTAACCTTCTCAAAAATTTCTCGTTGTGTAGTAGGACACAGTTGAGGTTTCTGCTGAAGCTGTCGATATAAAAACGCCAGTCACTTCGATCAACAACGCCCATTTTAGTTGGCAAACCTGTCACATTGTTACAATAAACAAAACCATACTCTTGTTTAAAATATTGCACAAGATCACTTTCCTTGTGATGATAAAAAGTTATTTTCGTACTCTGCTCCAGCAATTTCTTTTCATCTAATCATCTTCTGCTTATTCCTTTGATAGGCCGAAAGCTCTTACTAAATCAGTCAACTCGGCTTGAGTAAAACGTTGTGGTCCATCATTACAAATGATATATTCATCGTCAGAATCTACATCCGAATTTTGCTCGTTAATAGCGGAATTTTGAAATCAGCAAACAATTCCGTAGAAAGAACGTGACGTGATAGGGCAAAATAGGTTTCATATTTGGCATTAGCGGACCTATATTAGTTAAAAACATGTATGAGATCTTAATCAACCGAAAAAAATATTTGGGTGTCAGTGTTATTAGCTATTTCTACTCTTCTAAATGACGTAGAAGAATTTTTTGCATTCCATACGTTTCGGATTTTGTCATTTTTTCTGGTAAGTCTCTAACCCCCGCCAACTGTTATTCCTACAACTTTAATAACCTTTTCGAATAACTAAATACAAATACTCATACTTTACAAAGGAGAAATTGCTTTACGCAATCGCTTATCCATCTTGTTCTTCTTACCACGTAACAATATGCCCACCGTCGTCTCAAATATTCAATGAACAGGTAGTTAGCATAACCGAACTGACAATATTGATGAATCAGAGACAATCGGCGTAAGCTAATTGAACAGCCTATCTTCGAACTTTCATCTGTTTCGTTGTTATTCCAATGTTCCAGCTTATGTCATCGTACAGAACTATCTCAGATCTCTCTCTTCGAGTGCGCCGTGAAGCCTTTTTCAATTTACTTTCGAACGATGATTAATGGTCGTTTATACGGCTGACTGAAAAGGCTGCTGCACAGATAGTGTAAGTAGCACGGTTAGTGTATTATAATGTTACATAATTATTTATGATTGACTTTTTGCCTGTTATCTGTATGCGATGGTGTACCTTTTTCTCTTTCTCGATGTATATTATGAAAGTACACATCTGTACGTTCATTAAGTAGGTACAAGTTGCGCTGGCTTGCGGTAGCGTTCGCAGTAAGGAGTAATAAAAAATGCGATGAATGATTGATAGTATATGCAACCAAATATGCTAGCAATTCATATATGTACTCCAAATACACCAGAATTACTGTAGAAAACGATATATTATTACGTTTTATCTGAATACTCAACTGCTTTAACGAACCAAATTCTAGAGTACGAATTAACTAAAATGTTATTGGCACGAATTATTTAATCACATTTATGATGACTTTACTACTTAAATTGATATTTTACTCCCAACGCGGTCCTAGTTTTAATATGCCTTCATAGCTGTAACTTCTGTTAAGCACTGTAATACATTCCTTCACACATTGAATTTTCACAGTAAATGAAAGTGATTTAACCCTAAACAATGAAATTTTGTTTGGCATAGCGCTTGCAGTGGAATAAACATAGTATTGCTGATGGAAAAGCAAATTGGTTTCGAGCGTTTCGAATTTGTGGTAATTGGTGTCTTTAAACGATTAAAAGACCAGCGCAACATCCTGCACTGTTTCTTTTTTCTCTTTATACATATGGTAATGGGCTTTTTGAGGCCCCTGTCCTCCTCAAGAACATGCCCAATTTTTTATTGCATTTGTTAAACTCACCTTCAATTTTGCTCATTTTATTGTAATTGTAGTTTTCTTAAATTTAATGGTATCGTTAGGGAGAATGCAAGGTTGGACTCCCTCTAACATCGGATAGGACTTTAACATTATATTTAATCACTAAATATCTTAACATATAGCAATTTACAGTTTCTTGCGATGGATTTGCATTTTTTACAATTGCCTAAAATTCCCTTTCATCTATATTATGCAGAAAATTCCGTTTCTTGTCAAAAAAAAAGAGTCTCTTAAACAACAGGAGACGAGAATAATAAAATTATACTATCAAAAATCTATCTCACAAAGGTAAATATAATTAATGTAAAATTTTATACAAATATATTTAACACAGGCACATTCACAGCACACTTAGCGAAGATCACATCCAAGACCTACATCTCCATCTCTGGAACCACATAGGAGATGTTTTCGTTACCATGATGACCCTACTGCAGTTATTTGTCGCCTAACATCCGGATCTAGTGGCAATTTACGAGCGTGATTGATAATTGACACTAATGGTGTCGATATTAGAAATCGGAGCATCAACAGAGTTTCTGAGCTCCGTATTTAGCGAATTTCGCATATTATAGTAAGAAAAGTACCTCAAAAAGTTATATAAAGTTGTAATGGACTTGTCACCACATTTAAATAACCGAATATCGAGTGAAACACCGCTGATCCAGCAGAGCAACGTCGGCGTAACCTTGGGCTATCGTCGTCAGAACGAAGATTGGGAGTTACACCGTCCTACAAAAGCAAAGTGCGTGTGTGAGTAAAGAAAGTAAAGGACTTCATCCTTAATAATGTCAGTTATTATTTAAAATTTCAAAATACAGGTTTTATTAGCTAGCTAGGGATTGCGATAGGTATTTTGTCAAACACCTTCCCGATGTAAGTGATATATTCTAAATTTGTCAATATATTGTTAATTTCTTTATTTCAATCTAATGTACTTTTCATTCAATTCATTTAATTTCGTTAACGTCTTCTAAATTTTAGTTCAAAAAGCCTCCCTGATCAAAGAACTCACTAGGTAACATTTTCGAACCCTGAGAGAACCCCACGCTACTTAAAATAAGAGATAATCCATAAAAATACTAGTAAAAAACAATTTCGAACGCCTTTGATTTCAGTAGTTTACTTTCAATATTTGTAAGGAAGTATCTGAACACATTATACTGCTGAAAACTTGTTTGCAACTTGTCTTAATACGATCTTGTTGAAGGAGTACAATGTGTTATGTACATAAAAGTTTTATTGCAGATTAATAAGGCGTATGAATACTTACAAATAGCTAAAAACGCTTGACACCTTAATGACGATGTTTAGGGAATTATATCCCATTCTTCCTTGATAATAACTTGTAATTCGTGAAGCGTTCTCGGTAACATATTGTCTAAGTCAATCTTCCTAGCATACTGTACGCCCTCGTACATCACCATAGAAATTTCGCTAAATGTAAAATTGATACAAACGATTTCACGCTCAATCATGTTCAAACTTATTAAATGTTAAAAATTTGCTTACGTTCTTCAATTTTATTTACAAGAATCGAGGAGGCTACCACCCTAATACCTGCCATAATTCTATCAACACACTCATGTCGATATCGATTTTAATACGTTACCTTAATTTCTAGACGTTGTATAAGTTATACTGTTTTTACGGGACCTCTTTATAATAATAACATTTTTGTTAATAAATACGCCAATTAGCTTAATTGCAACGAAAAGTCGATATTAATATCTTTAAAAAATCATCGCAAGGTATAACAAATACCTTTTCCTATAATAACTTTCATACCTTGTTCGAAATAAATTTGGTGCACTATTAAACTTATCTAATACAGTTTTAATGTTTTACAATAGAAATTAGTTCTAATGAAGGCATCTAAGCAGACATTTTTTAAATTAAACTACAATGAGCTTTAATATATATTAATTACTCCGTGATTCCCCATTTTTCGAATAAACTTTCGGATTCCCTTATTGAATTTAGTTAAATCTGTAAAATCTAATACGTCTTTTAGTTATCCGCATAAAATGAGCTTGCATCTAACCACGTACTCCATCGCCTAATTACTGGTATTGGCAGCGTTTTTAGTAGGTAAATGCACAAAGTGGATGAGATCGGTTAAATATTTTCCACATAGGTATATTTCAAAAGTCTGCTCATGTAATCAGTTTGTCATGAGGAGTAAATGTTTTTAAGAATTAACTATAACAGATCTTTACGTGAAAATTTATTAAAAAGCAACGTGTTTTTCGCACATACACTAAGGTGACAGAATAAAATAGACAGCAGGTAAACCGGTATAAATATGTAAACAGCTAAATTCTAAGAACGAATTAAGAACTTTCTCTTGTCATTAGGGTAGGCATAGATGTATCGGAAGGAATTCGTCATAGTTTAGTATCGTTACAACTATGCCTCGCTTACAATGTTCGAGTGATATTAGCGACTTCACCCGGGGTCGTATCGTTTGTCAGAGTGAATGCGGCGCATCGCAACGTGAAATAAGAAAATTTCTAAATATTCCGTTGTCCATAGTGAACCGTGTGATCAAACAATTTAAACGCAAGAGAAGAACAACAGTGGAGCCGAGACCAGGTCGTGCCGGACCTTCTGAAAGAAATAAAAGGGTGCTTGTGCGCGAAGTGTTAAGAGAATCGCGAAAAAGTACAGCTGAGCTTGCGGCAACTTCATAGAAACGCCAGCGCACCGTCCTGCGATACCTCCACAGTGTGGGGATGTATAAAAGGGTGGCAAAGAAATAACCTCTCCTTACGGCGTTTCAAAAACGGCGCCGAATGGTTTGGGCAAACGAAATGCGAACGAAGCCCGAAGAGTTTTGGCGGTCTGTCATTTTTTCAGACGAAAGCAGATACTGCCAATTCAGTGATAGTGGTCGTACGTGGGTATGGAGACGTTCGTCACAGCAACTGGACGACAAATTTTTGCATCAGACGGTGAAATACGGCGGTATGAACATCATGGTGTGGGGCGCGATATGGTACGGTGGAAGATCGCAATTAGTAATCTGCGACGGAAATATAAATGCAGCAAAATATATCCAAATATTAACAGGACTACTACCGATATTCGACAACGCCATTTTATCTAAAGAAGACGCCACTTTTATGGAGGATGGTGCACCCTGCCACAAAGCAAGAACAACAACCACATGGAAAGAGGAACAGGGGATTCGGATTTTACCATGGCCAGGCCAATCACCAGACATGAATCCGATAGAGAATGTTTGGCACATAATCCAGACAAATATGGCGAAACGACCCCGAAAACCCAGCACTAAGGAAGAACTCGTGGCAGCTGTTACAGAAGAGTGGTTAAATATTCCAGAAGACAGCATTACTCATTTAATAGATTCTATGCCATGACGACTCGCAGCACTTCACGCAAGTAAAGGTGGATCGACAAAATATTAATCTAATTTAAAAATTTTAAAATATTTTGTATATATAACGTGAATAGAATCTTTTTTTTAATTAGTAGCTGTCTATTTTATTCTGTCACCCTAGCGTATTGTGGTAGAAAATCTCAGGCTCTCTTTTTGCCGACTGCGTCCTTTTATTTAAATTTGTTTTTAAAATTATATGTATAAAAAATTAGATAATTGATGTAGCCAAATGAATGGTTCTATAAATATATATTGACAATATATGAATATATATATCGCTTTTTCACACAATTTATTAAGGTTCATAATTCTTTAATGTTGGAATACTACTCACACACAAGTGCATCTTTAACACCAAATTATTGCAGGGATACCCGCTGGAGCACTTTACTGTTTCAAATAGCTTTGAGGATTTGTAAGAACTGTACTTCGTACTTTTCAATATTGACATGAGTCACTCTGCGACGGCATTATTATTTAATTACCCGCTATTTCCGGGAGCACCATCACTTTATGAAGTTGTTTACCTGGTCGATAGGCTACACAGCAAATACTCTCGCTGGAATGAAATTAATTCCAAATAAGGGCTGCCAGGCATACCATTCACTCGACGTACGAGAATTTTGAAAATAGAGTGTGTATTATTTCAAGACGACACTTTATAAATTAATAAAACCGTATGAGTACAGTACATTACGCATCTTTAGGAAGAATTTGGAAAAAAATATATTTCATCATAAATACCTTTTGTAAGAAAAACGGTATATATATATTACCGTGGTAGAGTTGACGTCTCCACTATACACGCTGTTTAAGGGAGTTCTTTTATAAAATTTAAATTATAAAACGAATGTTAGTTATGAGCAAACTAAAGTAGACATCTGTCTTGTCTAATACACAAAAAGAAAACTGTACTCTGCCTCCAACAACAACAAAATAAAATAAGGGTTTGAACTCTTGAGAATAAATAAAAGAATAAGTTAGCATTCTTACAACTTAGTGTTGATTGTCTCTGCTAAAAACGACAAACCTATAAAGCAGACGCATATTTTATTCAATACCCGTAGAAAATGATAAACGACTTAAGCCCGATTTAAGCAGAGAAAAAAATATTCATCATCGGCTGCGCATTATAAAAATTCATACTATTAGAGCCAATCTGTCACGGGGGATGAACCGTACGCGGCGCGGACAACGGCCGAAGGGTGCGAGAAGAAGTGCTTTTCCCGTAGAGGGTCGAAAAAGAGCGGATTAAGCTTCGAGGGTTCGAAAAAAAGCACCGGACGACCCCACGTCCGCACGTCAACGTGTCCGGCGACCCGGCCAAGAAACAATTACTTATTGTCATTTCCTAATGCGATAATAACTTATCATTCTGACAAGGTTGAATTGGAAATATTGCTTTCCTATTTGGAGGGATTTTATTTTATATCTACGTACAGCTGATGGTCTTGTACGTTGGCGGCAATTTAGATAATTTTGGAAGTGGAAGTGGAATGATGTAAACGAATGCCATGTGCCCTTTTTTGTATCAGCTGTTAGATTTATCGAGAATAATGTTTCCGCTTCAGCACAAAATTTTTAATGTTCTTAAAATTGATAGAAACAAAATCAGCTGCAACGAAAACAATATATGTTTCGCACGAAGTTAAGAAGTCCTGAATTAAAGACAAGGAACGACAAAAGCTAAATACTTTCATTGCTGAATTACTACTACTACTACTTCTTTACTTGACTTTAATTTTGTGGTTGTTATGTATGAGTGATGTACAGTAATGTTGTAATGAATCAATTCATTTCCGATCGTTAACTGAAAGAAGGCGTCCAGAAAAAGATGAGTGAGATCGAAACACCTAGTCAAAACAGGGACCGACAACACGTGCAGTCTCAAAGATGGGAATATTATTCCAAAGTCATTTTCTGTACAAAATGTCAAGTCATTAATAAATTTTACACATATGGGTCTTAAACATTTCCGCCATGAAGAATCTTCGCCAGCTCATTATTAACCACATAAAATTAATCGCACCGCGCGCCAATTTCGCTGGGATTTCCCAGACTAAACCGGAGATTTACCGACTTTAATCTTTCGGTACAAACGCAGCCTATGTCGTGCATTTCTGCCTGGCGTGAATTAGGGACTTCCCCAAGTTGGTCGGGGATTTACCGTTCTTATTCTTTGGGTGTACGCCTTCGATTGAATCTGCTTTCAATATTAGCCTGATGTCTATGCGGAAAAGGCACAGTGGGGGACACATTCATTGTAGAAATGGCTCCAAATAGAGCTTAAACAAAAAATTGAGATTGTTGAAGTTTACAATAAAGAGAAATTAAGTGTAAGGAACTTATCCAAGCGTTTTAATATTGGAAAAACACAAGCTGCAGATAGAATTAAACATAAAGAAATCCTTCTAAACAAATGGATGTCGAACAGCAATTTGAATGAGAAAAGAAGCTTTTTGACGGGTGATGGTACTAAAATTGACAAATTGTGTTACGACTGGTTTACAGCAGCTCGGCATAAGGGGATTCCTTTAACAGGTATGCATATGATTTTTTTTAGATAAGATTTTCTTGTATTAATGCGTTGATTTTCTTTTCATATTAAATTCTAAAATGGATAAAAAAAGTGAGATTACCAATAGATTTGTCGTGATAAAAACGCGAAAAAACCCTTTTAGATCCGCTAATACGATGTAAAGCAAGAGAAATAGCGGCTTCTTTGGGACATTCTACATTCAGTGCTTCTTCTGGTTGTCTCAATAAATTTAGAATCCGCCACAATATAAGTTTTAAAGCGATTTCGGGAGAAGGAGCTTCGGTTAACGCTGAAGATGTTTCATCGTTTTTAAAAAATGTCCTTCTTTGATTAAGAGATATTCACTGAGAGACATCTATAATGTCGATGAGACAGGCCTGTATTTTATGGCTCTACTCAACAAAACGCTCACATTAAAGAAGGAAAAATGTGTTGGGGGTAAGTATCCCAAAGAGAGATTTACAATTTTGCATTGTGCAAATATGGCGGGTGAAAAAGAAAAACTAAACCCAGAACTTTTAAAAAGCTAAACCCAGAACTTTTAAAAACATTAATATAAATAACCTGCCCGTATCTTGGAAATACAACAAGAAAGCTTGGATGACAGGACAAATTATGACAGAGTGGGTGCAAGACCTAGATTGGAAAATGGCTAAAGAAAAAAGAAACAGTTTGTTATTTTTAGACAATGCGGGATCTCATCCGAGAGACGCTCGCTTAAGTAATATAAAAATATTATTTTTACCCCCTAATTGTACATCAGCTTGTCAACGACTTGACCAGGGGATTATAAAGAATTTTAAAACTTATTACCGAGGTCTAATGCTCAAACATCTGCTAGTAAACATTGAAACTGCTGGTACGGCTTTTGAGTTAATAAAGAAAATTACACCACTGGATGCAGTTTATTTGGCAAAAACCGCTTGGGACCAAGTAACCAAAGAGACAGTTCAAAATTGCTTCCGCAAAGCAGGATTTAATCATGTAAATAGGCAAAGTGAAGACCAATTAACTGAGGCTGATACATCTGACCTAGAAGATGATTTGCCTCTTAGTGTACTTACTGATATCCTCAAAAATAAGAATTTATTGAAACTGACGGATAATGAAAACCTTAATGATTTTTTGAACGTAGATGAAGATTTGTATGTTGAAGATCCAGATTCAGAACAAGAAACTGGAAATCCAGTTCAGATACAAGAACTTTCGGAAGATTCTGATGTCGATGAGGTTCCAGTGCCAACGGAAGCTATCCCAAATTATGGTAAAGCTATTACCCTGACCAAGCAGCTCAAAAGTTTTGTCGAAAATCACGGAATACAGTCTTTGGAGGTTCTTTCTAAATTAGAAATACGATTTCAAGACGCCATTTTAAAGAAAAAGAGAAGACAAACAACAATATATGAATTTTTGCGTCCTTAAAGTGACTATTCACTTCATTGTTTTGTATTACATACTACATCTATGTATCTATATTATACTTTGTATGTACATATATACCTAAAGGAAATAAATTCTTTTTCTTAAGTTTAAAGTTTCTTATTTATTTTAAAAACATTTATATACATATACGATTTAAATGTCCCAGTTTCTTTAATATATTCATTTTTCGTTAAAACACGATTTTTGTTGTATGTACTACATATTTCTTTTATGCGGACACCCCTCCTGAACGGACATCTTCAGTTGGTCCGGTTGGTGTCCGTTCAAGGGAGATTTCACTGTATTTCAATGTTTAATTTATATTACATTATGAACGTTATATTCTGTCAAAAATTATATGCCATTAGTTGTGAAAGATGCATAAATATATCTATTTTTATTGTTGCAAGAATAAAACGTGACAGAACTGCGTTAAGGAATTTTTTATTTTATTGATTGGGACCATGTAGGTCACGCAAGCTTTCTTCATTTTATTTAATGTTAGAATAGAATAACTTAAGTACTCGAAGCGTTTCGCACTATCTTGCGAATTCTCTAAAAGGAAAATAACAACAGTAACAACGATTCTATTCTACTCGATGCGATAGTTATATTTCAGGTACATAAGTACGCTTTCATTAATTTCTAAAGTAATGATGCTGTGTGCATGTTTGTTACAGACTCGTTTATGAACCAGTATAAATAGAATGGAATACACGAAGCTGTTAACCTGTACCACGAAATGTGTAGAGATTTATGCGTATAATTTCGTTATCTCGCTTGTAAATACTAACAATTTTATTATTGAAACATTAATGCGGTGTGGTTTATACTTTACGATGAGTTAAAATAAAATTAACGGGCGAATAAATTTCCTATCTTGAAACGACGTGAAAAGTTAAAATTGTATAATTAAAGTTTAACTTGAACATTTTTATATGATCGTTTGGACAAGAAGACTTCACATTATACTTTAATCAGATAACATTACTTGTAAGGCACAATCTGAAGAGATAGGTACACTGTTGAACGGAAAAGTAGGAGCATATATTTTGTAAAGATTGAATATTGGTACTTTGTTATTCAAGTTAGTAATAAATGGAACGTTCTACGTTTACTAATAATATCTCAAGGGAACTCAAAACCAGTCCACTATGAAAGCTGCTTCGTAGTTTTAGGAATACCTCCGAGAATCTCTCCGAGAATGCACAAACTGCCAAACATGTCTAGGGTTGGTTGAAATACAGAATTCAGTGTTTTGAGTAAAATTCTTGTATAATAGTCTAGAATCTACTTTCAGTTTCCTTCTCATACTTTTGAAAGTATTTAAATCACATAAGCAATCTGTTCTTTTATACATCAGTCGAAATTGATTTTTAAGTTCAAGGTTATTAATGTGATCACGTGTGAACCGCAAAGGATAATAATATGCGCACTGGTTTTTACTAGCATAAACATATCTAAGTGTTTATAAATTTCAGCACAAAATGCAGAATAAGCATCGTCTATACTGGTATAATTGTAAATAAATGTCCAATCTATAGTCAATAAAGAATTATACAAATTAATAAAGCATACACGCTTAAAATTATACACTCTTTTATCTTTATTACCGTAAATACGGTTAAATCGTAATAGTGCTAAAGCGGGGTGATCGCAGTCTTTGGCCACTAGTCCAACAATCTCTTTGTCAATAGCAACAGTGTGAACATTAGTAACAACTAAATATAATACTCTTCCTCCAGTATTAGTCACTAAATTAAGATCTGACAAATTAACAAAATGTAACAACTCATATACTCATATTTTTACTATCAATTATTTCAGGATTGTTCTAGTGGGTAATATTAAAATCACGGAGAATTATAGTTTCGGAGGAACTTGTCTTTATAGTATCCTTAGAAAATTCTCAAAATCGAGAACTGAAATATCAGGTGGTACATAAATCACATAGATAGCAAATTTATGATAGGATGAAATAATGACTGCTCCGACAATATCAACAAGCGAAGTCGCGTCGGTGATATGTGTAAAATCTACTTGATTATAAGTTAAGGCCTTAAAAGCTAAAATAACACAACCTCCACGATTTTTACTAATTACTTCAAATTTACGGTCTTCTTACGAGGGCGACATGAAATCTTTCCGGAATCGACAAGGAAAAGCACGGTATTGTTGTGGTTTTTTATTTTTATTTCTCGATGTAGTCTCCTCAAAGATCAATACACTTTTTCAAACGGTGCTCTAGTCTCTTCAAACCGTCGGCAAAGTAGGATGTTTCCAGGTCTGGAAAACAGCCATCTGTAGCGACGATGACCTCCTCATGTGGGGCAAATCTCTTTCGTCCTAGTGGTTTTTTCAGTTTTGGGAATGGGAAAAAGTCGCTAGGGCCTAGATTGGGTGAATATAGAGGATGAGAGACTAGTTCGTAGTGCAACTCATTCAATTTAGACAGGACAATGTGGGATCAATGGCTCGGCGTCTGATCGTCGTGGAAAAGCACTTCTTTCCGCTCCAAACGACGCCGTTTCTCCTTCAATACTGCATCGAATCGGGTCAATAAATCGCATTACCCCGTGATCGTTCTTTCCTTCTGCAGATAGTCGATGAGGATCACACCTTGGGAATCCCATAAAGTGGTCGCCATGACCTTTCCGGCCGATGGAACAGTTTTTGCTTTCTTCAAAGCTGATTCACCAGAAAAAGTACACTGCTTCGACTGTTTTTTGATCTCCGGTATGTAGTGGTGGATCCAAGTCTCATCTACGGTTACGAAGCGTATGAAGAAATCGCTTGGATTGCGTTGGATCCAGGACACACCGAAACGGTCACCCGATTTCGTTTTTGCTTCGGTGTGAGCAAACGCGGTACCCGTCGCACTGAAAGCTTTTTCACACCCAAAATTTCGTGTAGGATATGGCCAGCGCATTCTTCCTATATGCCTGTTGTCTCTGCTATCTCTCTCAGCTTCAGTCGGCGATCGACTAACACAACATCATGAATCATGTCGAGCATTTCATCGTTGGTAGCGGTTTTTGGGCATTCACCGCGTGGTTTGTCACTTGTGTTCGTGCGGCCAGGTTTGAACACGCTCAGCCAGAAGCTGATGGTCAAAAATAATGGAGTAGATCCGCCATGAATCTCTAGCAAAATGTTTGGAATTTCTGTGGCCGTTTTTCCAGCCACCCAGAAGTGTTTTATCCATTTTTGCGAAACCGCCTGATTTGCTACACAAAACATATTCTTAAAGAACAAATTTTATACTAAAATTTCGACAGTTGCCATAAAAAAAGGCTGCTCTTGCCGAGTAATGAATCCACTTCAACGTTCGCGCGCCATCTCTTGCCGATTTCGGCATTTCAGAGCGCCCTTGTATTTGTAAATATGGATTTATACTTTGCTTCCCTACTATAAGTATATTAAAGTTCCAAAACAAAATTACGCTTCCTATGAAAGCAACCCTTACACGCACTTTGTATTTGAAAGTATAAACAATAGGATTAAATAAATATCCTATATCTAATAAATTATAACAAGATAGCAAGACACCAACCAGCTAAAGACACCAACAGAGTTTACACGATTGTTCTTAGAAACGGCTACGATGTAATATCAATTTGCGTACAGCTTCATTTATTACGTCTACAAAAATAATCTATTAACAATTTTTCCATTATATATTTCTTTTCGATATAGGTACACAATAGAATAGGAAGACCATCCCGCAACAGCAACAGCAACAACATCAAGAACGGTATACACGGCGATCGTGTACTCTACGATCGGGTTCTCGGGGGCCGTTCGGCGCCCCCAGTGGCGCCGGCTGCATTCCCCACGTGCCCCGATAAATCACGGGGGCCCCCGCTAGGCGTCTCACGAGCGCACAAACAATGAAACAATGGGGGAAATAAAACACGGCGACATCACTTTGTTTATTCCGTATAATTGTTGGCGTGCAAGAGTCTAACTCTCCAACAAAACTATGTATACGTATATATACACACACACACATATACAGACGTTCACGACACACTTCTTCTCGTCTCTATCAGGCTATCTTTGTTTCGTTAGCGTATCAAACGTAATATCTTCTTTTTCTAATAGGACTTCTTCGACTCCCAGGCGCTAGCGACTTCTCTAACGAGAGATTGATGGAAGATTCGTGGATTGTATATCATTTTGACTTGCACACTGCGCCACTTCAGGTTCGAACACGCGGTTGTACGGATAGAACGCGTTCGGGTTTGGTTAATAATCGATTGGCGGGATAGAGAGGGTTTTAGAGGGTAATTACCCGGGAATATTTCCCCCGGTAGAAATTGGAATTGTGTGCATAGTTGAATCGAAACGCAAGTTGTCGACTTGATTATTACGGGTTGTTGGTAGTTTCAATGTAAATGCCGTATCATTGATCAATCCAGCCGCAGTTTATCTTCATAAGCGATGAATTTAGCGGGCGAATTGAAGTAGAATATTTCTTCTTATCATAGAAAAATTCAAATAGGTACTTGAAGATATTTTCCGGTTGGCAAATTGTTTCATATTCTTTTAGAATTTAAGATCTTGCAAAAATACCAGAATGATTTGTTGTAATATGACGATATTTATAAAAGTTCTCGGTTGTGGAACTATGTAACTGAATAGAAAATATGTTTCTTTTCTATTCTTTTTCACAAAGACATTGGAAGGTATTATAAGTCTTTCTAACGTATTTATCTTTTTCACACATATAGAGCGTACCATGTCTCCATTTTGATTTTCATTTAAATTTGGGGACAGTGTGGGGCAGTACTGTTTTTCGAAAGTCAAACTTTGACAATTGTCATAGTCAACGCAATTTACTGAAAACTTGTCTTATCAATTAGATTATATATTATCATGTTAGAAAAAAACAATACAACATTTCTCTTGTTGAAAGCTATTTTAGAACTGGTATAAAATAATAAATTAACTCAGCCTCGTTGATTATAAAAGAACCGACCACTGCCTTCAACAACTTGAATAATAATGATGTTCTTATTAAATATTTCTTTACTGACGAGGCCTGGTTTCATCTTTCGGCGTATTCAAACAAGCAAAATATGAGAATATGGTCGTCAGAAAGGAAAAACCATTGCATTCGTAAGAAATTCATGTTTGGTTGGCGGTGTCATGACCACGAATCATTGGACCCATGTTTCTAACAGAGTAGTAATAAATGTTGAAAGATACCGAAATAAGTTAATGGAACCCTTTATTAATCAGTTAAATGATTATGAAATTACAGAATAATATTTCCAACTTTCCAACAAGACAATGCTCCAGCATATACGGCTGAACAAACGCTTGCTCATTTGTAAGAGATCTTTCATCATTGAGTAGTGATTTTCCTCCAAGGTCTTCAGATCTTACAATTCCAGATTACTTTATTTTTCGGCACATGGAGAAGAAGATTCATTATCGAAATTCTCCACCAATCATCATTTTTAATACTAATGACTTTTATTTAAAATTGTCAGATTCAGAGTGGGAGAATATATGAACGGAATACGACTTAATCCTTGATTGGTGAATGGGTCTCTGAAAATTCAATAGTTCGCTAAAAATTCAGTTGGTATTCACTTAGGAATGCAGTTCTTTAATTGAAGTTATATCTCACCTGTCTTCAAGATAAGGATTTGAGAGCCAATTTGTCACAAAAAGCGGAAAGATTAGTTAATCAAAATCACGATGAACAGAGATAAGAGATATTAGTAGAGAATGGCAAGTTAATAACATGAAATCACAATTGCGCTTTATGACTTCTACCTTAAGAAAGTAAAATACAAACCCGTAAGGCGCTAGTTTTAAATTTATATATTTCTAATTTTTAATTTGGTTATATATCTTATTGATATTGTGCATTTTTGTACCACTAATATGAAAGCAAATTTGTTGAAAAGGAAAGTAGTTATACATGGCAAAAAGAGAAATTGGTTTGATTACATATATGTAGTACAGTGGTGTCCAAGATCAAAGGTTTTGAAATATTATTATATTCTATGTAATTATGGTTACAACAGAAAACGAACACGTTCAAATGAAAATGTCCTTATTTTTTACGGCTTTTTAAATATTTTTGTCTACAATAATGTGCAATACTATCACTTACTTCTCGGCTATCTTTGCCTTGCAATATTTTATTTAAACAATTACAATGATGGTGTACAAGCAAGGAACAGAATTTTTGTAAAATAAACTATAATATGTCATAAAACACATCTAAAAGAATGCCTACATAATAACACCAAAGATAAGAACGCTGTAAATACAGCTTTTTCGCTGTGTCTGACTTTTGCAGACAAATGGTTCATTCTTTTGGAACTAGTTAGCGCTAAGAATAATCACTTGAATTGTAGGGTTAGATATGGTGATAGTAGCAGAGAGGGAATTGCAATGTGTCGAGCAAAAAACCGCGCTGATGACGCCGGGTAGGCAGAAACGTGTCCGTGTGTTAGCGTTTTTTTGTCTCTTCACATTGTCTTTCTCATGAATGATTTCACCAATACCATGAGAAAAGCTGTATTTACAGCTTTATTATGTAAGCTACATTCACTGGTAAAATTGAACAGAATGTGTGCCTTTATTGCAGACAAAAGCAACTCCTGTACGTGTTTGTTTCACTAATGATGAATTTATAAATTTGTTTAGTAAATTTGAAAAACGGATCATTGCAATAAATTAAAAATTTGCTTTACAGTTTTCACAGAAACCGAAATGAGACACCGTTTTTGCTATAAAGCCATTAACAAACCCGACAGCAGCATCATCAATGTCTCGATCAACTGTTATTAAGGAACTTACATCCAACGAAGCAACAGATGCTTCTTGCTCCCTAATACTTGCATGCTGAGATAGAAATGATTTTAATGTCACAAGGTATTCAAGGTATTTCCCTGAGTTATCGCCTTCACAATTAAAAGAGAGAGAATGTGACGATACAAAATCATCAATTAATAAAGTTTTGTAATAATTTGCAAAATATTAGTGTATTTACATTATATTTACTAAACCCATGCTGCCAAAGAAATTTTCCAAAAGATCTTGATTGCAATTCCGGGGTAGGAAATAACCAAAGCCTAACAATTCCAAAGTTTTACCTAACAAAATAATATTTTCTGTTTGTATTCAGCTCTTGAAATATGTTAGCGTCGACTTTTGTTGTGCAGCTTAGGCAACAAAAGCCATTCGCTTCAATTTCAATATGGCATTCCTCCAAGATAAAATGTCGCGGGAATGGTTTGTTACTGCCGAGCTCAAAATTGGTCTTGACTTGGGATGTATTATGTTTCCATTCACACTATCGTTAAAAAACAGGAGTAGATCAGCATTTTGATCTGCATCTTTATCCATTTGCATTTTCCCATCGATACTTATAGACACTAAATGAACGATTTAAAGCAAATCATTTTTAGGTATTTGCAATAAAACTTACTGTCTATGCTCGTTTAATACCTTCAGCAACTTGCTTACTAAATATTTGTCTCCAATAAGACACCTTCATCTTCCTTATTTTATTTGACACTAAACTTTGTGAGGGGGGGGGAAGGGCAATGGTATTTGGGAAATATGATTAATTGACAATATATCTACACAACCTTAACGACTTACGCTATATGTTAATTTTGTACAATTTAAATTCTAATATAAAATAATTGTTAATAAGAGTCTGTACTAAAACACTAACTAAATGTAACTAAAAGCTAAACATAAATATCAGAAGAAAAATTTAACAACCAAACCTGACGAGTAGCAGAAATAAAATTACTTTCAGCTTTATTTCTCAAACACGTCTACATCAAATCACAGAGATTTCACCAGTAGTAAACAAACAACAGCGTTGCCTACCATCAGAAAGTAAACTAGAACTTGTATCACCCCACTTATAATTTACTTCGCTCCCCCGTGGTCATAAATATCTGATTAAAACAAACATCATATATAAATCACCTAGGCAACAATCCCTAAAGCAAAATCGAAAATCTCCTCAAGTGTCAATTTGACAGTCAATCGAAATGGCTTTATTTCTTAGAGTAACCAATCACTCCCTTCTCAAATACGTTGCTCCAAATAAGAGTCTCATGCTAATCAGTAGGCCCGTGACGATGAATATCACTGACGCGCCGAGACGGATAAAAGAGGACTACGATGAAAAGAATATGCGCGTTGGCAGACCGATGTCACCGCATCTAACCATTTACGCGCCACAATTGACGAGCATGCTCTCGATTACGCACAGAGGAATGGGTATGGCGTTAGGCGGTTACATGACCATGATCGGATTAGGAGTCTTGGTGTTGCCGCATACCATAGACTACTATCTCAACTATCTCGAAGACATCGGATGGTTCACTCATTTCTTCTTGAAGGAGTGTTTCGCTTTTCCGATGTGCTACCACTACATAAACGGAATTCGCCATTTATGCTGGGATATGGGGCAGTTATTGAAATACAAACAAGTGTACAAAAGTGGATACGTCATGGTTGCTGCTACTTGCGTTTCTGCTTTGCTTCTATGTTTGTAAGCCTGTATTTGTCTTTTAATGCAAGCGGAACATATACTATTGCTTTATTGACCATGTAGATATGTTGATGTATAATTTGTAACAAACTTTGTAATGTTCATGAACAAAATTTTGCTGGAACTAAAAAATAGTACCTTTATTTTCAGTTAAATAACAGAAGCAACTTTATCATGGCTTACATACGGGGCTGATGCCTCAGTGCCTGGTATGCTTTGCTATCAGTCTTGGGATCCGAGGTTGGAGCCTTGGGGCTGGTACTTCTTAGAGTTGAGGTTTTCTGTGATTACCCTCGCTCCATGGCAAATAGGGCAGGAGGGGAACGGCGGGGTGGAATGAGACGTGTGGATATTTTGGTTTTTATGTACTTCAACTAATAGCGAGCGAGCAAGAGAACATCGCCTCTGTACTACCCATGTCTCCAAGTTAGTTGATCGTCGACACTTCTGCAGTGTATACCACATTCTCACATTTTCCTTATTTTATTGAGTAATTTCATAAATTTTGTGTGTTTTAATTTTAAGGTAAGTAATGTTCTATTAATTGCAGTTGATTGAAAACTGGATGGTATGCAGGGTTATGAACCCTCTCTAGAATAACGTAAACGTGGTCAAAATACCGCATAATCTGATATTTTATGTTTAAACAAACTACGCATCTGGTGTGGAATGTGACGGGGCAGAATGAGACGTGTCTCAAGTTTTGGTTTTGACTATGATATTTGTTAACTTCAGATGGTTCGTAACTACATTAGAAAGACAAATCGGCAGGAGTGGTCCCTTGAAGCCATGGAGCGGACAATATCAGCGATAATAAGTATAGAAATCGGTTCAGATAGAACTTCATCCCAATTCAGTATACCAAAATCAACATTGGACAGATACAGAAAAGGCGAGAAAATCCAGCCATGAAAATAAATAAGAATGCAGGAAAACTTGAATGTTTCTTCACAGATGAGCAGGGACTCGGATTTGCAACCTACCTCAAAGATATGGAGAAACGGCTATTCGGTTTATGTATGAAATGATTGGTGTACCAGTTGACGATTCATAATAACATTCTTATCAAGTTCAACAAAGACCGGAAGGAAAATGGCCGGGAAGGATTGGTTTTCTAAGAAGACATCGTTTTATTAGTGTATCTTCGCCAGAGGCCACCTCCAGCCATGGGTTTTAACCGCGTAGCTTTTACTCAGTTTCATACGTTGCCGACTGAATGTATTGGCAAATATAAATTAACGGCCAAAAAGATTTTCAACTACGATGAAGCTGGAATCACAGTAAATCTTAAAGCTCATTATTCTAAAATATTGGTAACAAAGTAACCGCAAGTTAGAGTAATCACATCCAGTGAGAGAGGTCAAACGGTCACAGTAAAGATATAGCGGGGCTTATATGCCCTCCATGCTTATCTTCCCACGTAAAAAAGCAGCAGGCGTTTCAGCTGGGTTTGCCACCTGGAGAATGAGCAGAGGTGACTGAATCTGGCTGGATAACATACGAAACTTTCTTGGTCTGGTTTAAGGAGTTCATAGCATTTTCGAAATCTAGGAAGGACTCCCCAAGTTTATTGCTGTTTAACGGCCATACAACACACACAAAAAATATCGAACTCATTGATCTAACTCGAGATAACGGAGTAATTTTAGTATGCTTTCCTCCCTACTGATCTCACCGTACGTAATCCTTAGACATTGCATTCGAATGTGGATGAAGTCTAATCCAGGAAAAGTGGTGACTTTATTCCAAATTTCGAGTTTACTTGGGGCTGCATTTATTCATGCATCTACGATGTATATAAAACACTCTCAACGGGTTCAGGAAAACAGGGATTTGGCCTACAGATAAAACTGTCTTTACTGATGATGACTTTCCGCTACAACAGTTAGTTGGTTTACGCACTAACAACAATCAAGTTACTAATGAGGAAATCAATTACCAAAATACTGAAGTAGTGCATTCAGAAGTAATATATAATGAAACTTCTGTATTAAATGACAAAAGTACGTTCGATGTTCCACAATGTTCTTGGATGCTAGAAGTAGCTGTAGAAAGAATGTCATTTCCAACGGCATTTCTCAAAAACGTTATGGCCATTCCAAAAGTCCAGCAAAACAGAGAATTTGGTTCTTCGGATACAGATAATAAACAGGATGCAGAATGCTTATAATGAACGTTTTAGTGTGTGAACTGCCACAAGCAAGGGAACATATTGCAACAAATATTGTTTAATACTGTTCACATTTATCACTATTAACTCACTTTGTATGTGAATTATGGATCGTTTAGTTAGGAAATATATGATAAATATTTTTTTCTTACTGCTTATATTATTTACAACTATTGATTCGGTTTATCAACAAAAAACTCATTCCACCCATATATATATATATATATATATATATATATATATATATAACTGTGTTTTATAAAATGGGGTAGTAACTTACTCCATGTATGTATATATAGCTGCAATGTTTACGTATGCGTTCTAGGTTTGGTATTAAACTAAACAAAATAAGATCAATCCCAATTCTAACGAACTAAGTTCTTGCTGGGTTATAATATAATTATTAGCAGTACTTACACTTGTCGTACAGATTAAATGAATTACAGCTGACAAAACACTACTTAACAACACAAGTAAGAAGTTTCAAAGAATTTAGGTGTGTTAATCTTGTATATTGTATTTTTTTGCTTTGTACACGTGTAAAGGAAATCTGACGTTTTGAGTCGAAACATGGTTAGAATACCAGGAGAAATTAGTAATAATAGAAGCGAGAACACCCACAAATTCACCAAAAGCCGACTAATAAATACGTCCGGAAGACCTACGGTCCTTTCGAATGCGAATCTTTAAGGTCAGTTACAACTGTGTGAAACAGGAGACCGCATGCGGCGAGGCCACCATGAAATTTCTTTTGGAAAATGTTTGTCAACAGAGATATTCTATGTAAATACACACATAACGCTGTCAACCCGACAAACTGTATGGTTCGCTTCCCGGTCTCTACTTCGAACAATAATAGCCGATTGTGACAAAGAATAATGACTTCGGTATAAAGTAGTTTGTGTACATATGAATAGTGTAACAAGCTAATTTAAACGTTTTAAAAGATTTTCTGTTCTGTGTTTGATGCTGGACTTTCATTTAAAGACGCAAAGATGAACTGCTACTTCTCCGTGTTACCTTCAAAATATTTGCTATTAAAACTGAACGACTCTAGCATAGAAAACGTGATAAGGAGGAAGTTTCTGTGGAAAACTTGTAAAAGTTGAAATCCGAGATGTCGTGGTTATAGGTATCCAATTACATAATCAAGCACCTTTAATCCAAAAAGGAAAGATAGCCACCAAAACGAATTCAACGTTCAATTTTTTTCAAAGAAATATTTAAAAAAATTTAAGCTCAGTTGCCCATTACCACGGGGTAACTGGTATGTCCCCCTTTATCTCCCATATCACGCAATATTAGGTCTTGAGATGAGCGAATTGATTCTTACATTTCAAAAAAAAAATTGAGAGAAAGATATATAAAATAAATTCAAACAGGTATAAGGAAAGAAATGAACGCCATCATTGTACAAATTTATTGTAAAAGATATTTTTCATGGTTAACATATACAAGGTGATCCGCTTAAAGTAATAAACGCAAATAACAAAGAAAGAAAGCAAACATTGCAAATTCGGAGCAGGTAGAGTTATTATGGATGATTAGGGGTGACATTTCTACTACAACAGAAAATCTTAATTATTTAGTATTGCGTCATACGAAGCACAAACTACTACTAATTTTATGTATATTTTATTTTTCGTTTATTAAAATCTAGGTATTTTTATGCGTACCTTAAGATAAACCATTAGTAGCAGTAAATGCGTATTGAGTACGAAATAACCGTTCTCACTTTAAAATACAAAATTATACTAAGCTTGCTTTAATTTTAAATCCTTATAATAAAAATTCCCGATTATAAAAGTTATTCAGGTTCGGTCAAAGGTATTCAGGCGCTCTCTTTCACTGTATTATTGTGGAGGTTTCGTTTACCTAAGATTTGTGGTGCAGTGCAACACTTTCCGTAAAAATTGCGTGAACCAAACGGCGGGAATAAAAATATTCAAATTTTAAACGAATTTAATGTATGTACAATGTATTTCAAATGACAGCCTTCTTTTAATAAAGCCACAAATAATGTACAGTGTTGGTCTTAATTAATGCCTCCCTCTATGACATAGAGACTATCAGAGACTACTTTCCCTGTGATGCCGCAGACAATTCGGCTTCTATCGGTTATTGCAGATTTAAATCTTATTTAGCTTTTTCTATTGTAACTTTCGAAACCAATTCGACATTAAAGAATTGGCGTGCTATTAGGGAATTATTATAAATATTTATGTTATACGTAAAGTATTAGTAGTAACGTACCAATTCCAGAAACGCTGGAGTATTTGGTTGAATTTTTGAAATTAAATAACGTAGATGATGTGAAAACCGCGGAATAAAAAAGGTTAACTAAATTATGCATGTCACAAAATTGTTTTCAAATAGGCGGAAAATGGTTCGAACAGGTGGAAGGCACGGTGATGGGTAATCCTTTATCTCCTTTTATTGCGAACCTTTTCACGAGCAAATTTGAAACAAACCTGAAAAAAGAAACCAAACATTTCGCGAGAATTTGGCTTAGGTACGTAGATGATATTTTCGCTGTGTTTGATACCAACAAAGGAAACATACAAGATTTTCTAGCAGAACTGAACTCAAAATTTACCACGATCAAGTTTACTATTTAAGAAGAAGTGAACAATCGCCTCCCGTTTCTAGATACTCTAGTCATACGCAATAACAATAAATTAGAAATAGACATCTACAGAAAAGAAACTAATTCCAACAGATTCATCACGTTTGATTCGCACCATTGCGAGCAACAAAAAATGTCCGCGATTAGTTTTCTGGTCAATAGACTCGTCAGATTTCCGCTAAACAAGAGCAGGTATGACAAAGAATTAAAGTATATCAAAGATGTAGCGAGGTACAATGGTTTCTCTTCTATGGATGTCGAACGTATTTTAAGGAAGGTCCAATACAAACAACGCATAAGAAATTCCACGACCTTTACATCAACAAACACCGGTAATAAGAAATTTATAACTCTTCCTTTTCACCCAACAGTAAAAGGGTTAAGTAAAATTTTCCAACAACTAAATATGAACGTGTGTGTCTTTTGTGTCAAAAAACAACTTAAACAATCTCTTAGGGAATCCCAAAGATAAACCGGAGATGATAAAAAGGTCTGGAATATACCAAATCGCATGCAATGATTGTGAGAAACTTTATATTGGACAAACAAAAAGGAGTATCGAAACGAGATTCAAAGAACATATTAGACACTACCGTTTCGACAAACCTGAACTATCAAGCGTAGCAGAGCATATGGTAAAATCCGGACATAAGATTGATTTAAAAAATCTGATATTACTTAAAAAAGTGAACTCGTATAGAGAATTAGACGAGTACGAAACGGTATATATGAAAAAGAACGGAAACTTATTGAACAGAGAACCACCCCCAATTGCACACTCGAGTTTGATGGATTTATTACCATAGGCCCTGTTAAAGATACGGTTCGCTTTCGGTCCATCCGTTCCCGTAGAAGGCATGAGGCCATCTAGTAGATTGTAAATAGTCATTTGCATGTGTGATAGTTTTTACTTTCAGTCGGTAACACGGTTGACAATGGGAGCCCACGTGCTCTCGAAACGCTGCGTTCCGCACGATTAATTAATTTGTGTGAGTGGAGCTTACTGCTATACCTGTGAACGTAAAGTATATTATTTATTGTTTAAACCGTTTATAACTATAATTGTCGAAACACTAGTAAATGTAAATGTAATGATTTTATGAAATGAATAAATAGAAATTAAAATTCGAAAGGAATGTACAATTTAGTGTAGTCATTTATTATTTTTTCATTAATTAGGAACAACTATTAATTTATACTTTACAAATAGTGTCAGTTTACAGTTAAATAATTCCGCGAAAGTCTCTTCTGATACGTATTTATCAATCGAATCTCCTTCATTCGTTAATTAGGGGTTCTGGTACTGTCATTACAAGACGATAAATGTGATACCATTATCCTTATCCTACCGTAATAAATGAATAATGTAATGCAAGTAAAGATGATGGAATTTGGATTTAGTAGTTATTGTTCTTGTAATAAGTGAATACTGTTTATAACATTTTCTGATATTTTAAACACGCACAATGATTGTTGCTTTATATAATCTTAGCCAAAGTAACACAGATATTGGAAAACAATTGACATTAAGTCGCTAAATTGTCGATGACAAGTTGCTGACATAGTATTAAATTGTAGTAAATGAATAGGAGGATGGACAATAACGACACCAGCAGAAGAACGCCGAAAAAATTTCGAGAAATCGGACCTGAAATCGAATCAAGCGTGAAGGAGGACATTTTTACGAAACACGTTTTTGTCTCAGATAAATTATATTATTAAAGAAATATTATCAATTTCATTGTTTTAAGAGAATTTTATTAAATACAACACTACAGTTTCTCTTTCATATATCACCCCGTTTATTTATGGATTATTACTTAGAGCTTTGATCGGTAGGATATGCAAACAATAATAAGCTTTTACATATGCTCCCTAAATAAGATCTATGCCTTCAATAATCAATAGAAGCCGAACTGTCTGCGGCATCACAGGGAAAGTAGTTTTGTTATTTTCTCCGTGATAGGATGAGACATTATTCAGACCACTACTGTATATTTCATCTAAAAAAAGTAGATTATGTTTTGTGTAACGTATTTCTAAATAACTAAGATTGTTTGATGTAAGGAAAATGTGACCCCCACCGTACATAATAACTCTATCCGCCCCAAATTTTCAATATTTGCTTTCTTTGTTTGTTATTTGCGTTTGGCGTTTGAAATGGTTCACCTTGTACTTGCATACTCAAAAAGATCATCTGCGAAACTAATAGCAAGAACTTAAAATACAAGAATTGATTGCAAAAACATTTTGCAATTAAAAAAATATCTGCGAACACAAACAATTCATTTTCGAAACTAAGCATAACTTTATAGCAGACAGATTCGCTTTGTACAGATTTGGTTCATTTTTGGACATTTTGGAAAATAGATTTTTGAATACCTGACAATGTCGTTTGCAAAACTTAACATCTACCTCATCATAATATTTTTTCAAAATACGAACAACGTAAAATCCAAAGGAATTCACCGAGTTTCTATAAACTTTAGGAGTAACCTCTGGCTTTCGGAATTTCATCGGTATCCCTATGGTCTAGAAACTTTCGCTATTACTAACCACATTTTCAGCGGCCAATTTTAAAAAGCCTTCTCGTAAGGAGAACTGCGTTTATAAACATCCAAAGACAACGCTAAAATAATACCCTATTTTTCGGAAAGCTCCTCATTAATTTAAAACTACGACGAATGTTCCGAATGTTGTGGGAATTGTGCTCTAATTAAATTACGCAGAACTTATACGCAATGTTATTGGTGAGATGCAAGTCTTGACATGTTCATGCAGCTACCTAGCGCAATATCGTTCAGTTTGATTCAGATGTTCGACCGCGGCTAAATCCCAACGACCAATAATTTTCTCTTTGTGAAAAGAGGGTGTGAAAACTTCACAAATTATTCAATGTCTGCAAGGAGTGTTTGGTGAATCTGCAAAATCTAAAAGTACTGCAAATCGGCGGATCGATCGTTTTAAAAGTGGTAGAACATCATTAGCACACAATTCACAGTGGTTGCCCGAGCACGTTGGTAAATGAAAGAAACATTACTACCATCGAGAACCTACTGAACGACGACAGGCGAATGACTATTTCTCAAATTAGTGTACACCTAGGAATTTGAACGTAAACAAGGTTTCAGCTCCCTAGGTGCCGAGGCTGTTAAGACCGAAGCAGAAGCTCAATAGGTCTGACACGTCTCGTCAACTTCAACAGCTGTTACCCGGTACGGTAATGAATTTTGGCAGAGGATAATAACCACCGACGAAAGATGGATTCCTTATTTCAATCCTACGACCAAAAGTTAATCCAAAGAATGTATAAACCTGAAGAAGCGGCTCCACTTAAGGCGCAGGTCGTCCTGTCTGTTGGAAAGATAATGCTTATTGTATTCTGGGATTGCGAAGGATTTATTTATAGATTATCTGCCGAAAGGTACCACAATTAAGGCAAAATATTATTCGAATTTATTATTCGCACTACTGCGATAGGAATTTGTCAGGAAACGGCCGGGAAAGTTGTGTAAACGTCCGTTATTGTAACAGAATAATGCAAAACAGCACACCGCAAGAAAAACGAAGGATGTTTTGAATGATTTACGACGGGAATTACTTCCGAATTCATCCTACTTACTGGATCTCCACAGGGTGTTCGATTTGATAGTTTAAGTGACGTAAAACGTGCCCCAAAAGTATATGGATTCAGAAGACACAAAAAAGTTGTTTGAAGACGGCTTCAAAAAATTACATTGTAATATTGATGAAAATAAAGAAAATATAGCTAAATTCCCAAAACTTTGGAAACATCCCTTGTACACGAGCAATTTTTTCTTCCTTCCCAGCTCACAAAGAATTTCGAACATCCTTTCGAGTCCATGAATCACGAACGCAGAACGTAAATTACTGTATTCTTAAAAAAAAAACCAAAACCGGTAAGTACTGTGCAGAAGTGTTAAAAGAACGAAAACGAAAGAAAAACAAACAAACATGACACTGAAGTTCGTGCAAAAAAAAGGAATATAACAAAACACATGCAAATGCCTCCTACGTAAACAGAAACAACACAGGCGCGTTTCGACTAATAAAACCCAATGCTTGTCCGCAGCGTTTCGCCAAAACGAGCCTCCTTCGGCTATCCACCTTTCCCCTTCCGCGCCATTTCGGCCGCATTTTGAAATTCAATTCACGCAAAACCGTCGAACAAATACCGCAAAAATCCGAGCCGTTAGCCGGTCCGTGCCGGCGCCCGCGCCTGATGCGCCTCTCCCTAGTTAGCAATAATGACGATACGGCGATGATAAAACGAACGCGATTCGACCGCGAAAAACAATAGAAATTCCAAAATGGTCCGAATTATTCCGTAACATGCGGTGGTGGTATGCCGGGTGTGTCTACGGAGAATTCATATTTATGAGTGTGCTGTGAAGTTTTAGCAAATACTGTTCGTACCGCTCTTTTCATTTTGGAAAGGTTTTTTTTTTTTGGGGAACGCTTAAATAAATTCGCTTTCGATTATTGTACCGAAGAAAATAATTCTGTTAATTCAACGAATTTCAATGCACTAAGATTTTTGGGGATGAGTTAACCCGAATATTGTTAAATGAACACCTTTTTTGTGATTTAAATAGACAGAAATGACTGACTGAATGAGTTATGTATTTACATGAATAATTGGCGTTCGACTAACAATTTGCAAACAGGTTTGTAATATTCAACCAAACGAGGTTGTTCAGATAATCTAAAGAATATGTTCGTCTTATTTGCGCGCTAGCAGGATGTAGTTATTCAATCAACGTCAAGTAAATCTGCACATAAAATCAAAACAACATCCTATTGCATCCGCATGACTAGAGTTGGGATGTCTTCCCGCGGGCCAGTTTGGTATTGAGTACGTAGAGTCCTCATTAGTGCAATATAAAACGGCTGAAACGTATAATTATAAGTAAGCTTGCACTCATTGGCATAGATTGCACATACCCAAAGTCGGGATTCATGCCCTTATGGTTAGTACGTGTATGAATGCTCGAAAAGCGAAAAAAATTCAATACGTAAAGAACAGATATTCCTATCGAGCTTAATATACGATTTATTAATAATAATGTACTCGAAATATATAGTTTTACACATGCATAGTTTACAGTAAAACAATATTATTTTAGAGACAAATATGACAAAGTAGGGGTTGTTCTTACATTAATAATATATATATGTAATATAATACTTATAATAATAATTATACCTACTAATAATTTTGCCAAACACTTACTGGGGCAACATTAATTTAAGGTCTTCTTCACTAATGGGAAGGTGTTTCTTCTTAGGCTCAGACCTCAGATGTGTAATATAGGGATCTGAGGACTCGAGCATCTTATGAAATACATCCTTGTTTGTGGCTGTACGTATTACAGTTTAATACAATGCAATGTAATATTGTGCAATGTTGTATTATGTTGTATTTCTGTTTTTGAGATTTTGATTTGCTATTATATTTTATTTTTGGCGTTTCGATAAAATGAAATACAGTAGAACCCGGTTATAACGACAGTCACGGGACTGCGAATTTTTTGACGCTATAGGCGGAGATTTTACAAGTTCCATGTTTACATACAAGAATTGGTGGGAAACAATATTACGGGTGGTAAACAGATACATATGTAGATTTTAATTAATTTAATGTACTTAACCATATAACCTTACACATGTAGGTACATACTAACTTGTTTGTCTAATGAAAGAAATCTGTAATTTTCCGTTGTACAGTTTTCGCACGCCAAAACTGTTTTTCTATATCCATTTCTAATTCTCTCACTTTATCAATAATTTGAGGTGACGTTTCTCGCTGTGTATAATAAGTTTTTAAAAGTGTTATGGCACTTAGGGCTGCTTCGTCGCATGAATCTTCTTCCTCTTCGATTTCATTATCGTTTTCGTTATCCCGCTGTTTTATGTCCTCCGCGATATCAGAATCTGAACGCATTCCCAACGTAATAAGGCAACTGTCCACGGATGCAAAGTCGTTGAAACAAAACTGGTTTTCGGCACTCTGATTTTGTTGCCACTTTTTAATAAGTTCACATAACGGAACGTCATCTTCATTTAAGCTGTCACAAACTGGATTATTCCTTAATCTTGAATGACTAAAGCAGTTTGCTATAGTCTCAGAGGTTATACTACGCCAAGCCTTCTCTAAAAAGTCCAACGCGTCGAGAAGTGAAACTGCACATGGTGCGTTCTTGTTCATATCCGTAATAATTTTCTGCAGAAGAAATTTTCTGTAAAAGCATTTTAAGCTTTTTATTACGCCTTGGTCCATTGGTTGAAAGATGCTAGTGCAATTTGGGGGCAGAAATACCAAATTAATATTTTTTAAGTGGGCTAATGATGGATGCGCTGGGCAGTTATCGACTAAAAGCAAGATTTCTTTACCTTTAACCGCAAGTTCATTATCCCATTTTCGAATTTCATTTTCAAAGATTTCTGAAATCATCCATGCTCTTTTGTTTGCGCATTAATTTGTTGGGAGTGTTTTTATGTTTTTGAAGCAGTGTGGCTTTTTTGACTTTCCTATGACAAGAATTTTACGTTTCTCCGTACCGGTCATATCAGCACACTCAAATGCAGTTAACCGTTCTTTGGCTAGTTTACCACGTACACATTTATCGCCTTTAAACCTTAGAATGTTATCTGGAAGAAGTTTATAAAAAATTCCCGTTTCGTCGCCAATGTAAATTTCATTGTCTTCATAATCTTGTCTTAATTTAGGCCGCATTTCATTTCGTCACGTCTCTGCTTCTGTCATATTAAAACTTTTCGCTTAACCGCTCACTTTTCCGAACGTTATTGAGTGTCTCCGTTTGAAACGCTCCAGCCACCCATTGCTGTACTTAAAATTTGTGTCTCCAAATAAACTTCCAAATTCTTCGGCCTTTTGCATAAGCAGTGGTCTATTAACGGGTAAATTTGCACTTCTACATTGCTTAAACCACGTAATAAGCGCTTCGTCGATTTCAACCTTTTCGCACGATCGAATTTTTTTTCACTTTTCTTTCCCTTTCACAAAGGTATTCATGATATTATTCTTATTTTTCGCAATTGTACAAATCGTAGAATTAACTAACCCAAATTCGCGACACACGTCCGCTTTCTTCCTTCCACTTTCGACTGCTTTGATTATCGCGACTTTGTCGTTCACGCTTAACTTTTTCGCTTTAAACCTGACATTCTCGGTAAAGAAATCTCGATGTTTCATTCACACGATTTAAATACCGACTGAGGAAATTCCTTACGAACTTTGCCTGGCGCACTGCAAGTAACGATAATATTCTTGGAATCCCCGAACGGTCGGTTGCAGGCTAGGCAAATACCGGGAATTGAGCCATAAATGATAATACATACATACCTCAAGTGGTAAATATTTGTCGTTATATCAGGGGTTATTGACGCTAAAACCGGGTTTTTCCCTGTACGTTTGAATAATAAAGTACGGGATCGCCTAAAATTTGACGCTGAAAAAGGAGTGTCGTTACAGCCGAAGTTGTTATAACCGAGTTCTACTGTATTTCAAAAGGAAATTATGAGATATTTTAAGTAAAGTTATAAAATTTTAAACAATGATGATTTTCAAAAAACTGTGGTGATGGTAAGCCACCGTGATAATTTAAAAAATAATGTGCTCCCTGTTTTGTATGAGAAAAACGAGTTTTAAAGCTTAGATATAGTCAACCCTAATGCAAGTTGCACGCAAATCATACGAGAAGTTCAATAAATCGATAAGAACTATACTATTACACGTAAAATAAGAAAGTTGAATCAACACCCTGTACGCCGCAATACTGTTAAACTGAAACTGTATAGTTAGTTATATAATACGTAATTATAAATATCGTAATACCAATGGAAGATACTTTTCTTTTGAAATAAGTTCGATAACATTAAAATAGTGAAACTATTTGTAGAGGTAAAGGATCAACAAATATGACTGTCGGTAGGTAAAACAACGGATGCAAGGAAGAATTGTATTTTAAATATGTGAGAGTGCTCTTTAAAAATCGGTGAGACATCATTGTCTCTTCTTTTATGTAGTAGAATATTACGACAAACGTGGAAAGGATAGTAGAAACTATAGAAAATACTCTTGGAAAGGTTGGTTACAGATTGAGGTTCGAATATGGTTAAAGCTGGAATGTTACTAAAAGACTCTTATCCTCAATTCCTTCATATAACTTCTTTGGTCCATGCATGTCACCTTGTTGGTGAATCTATTAGAAACACTTATCCAAAAGTAAATAAATTTATAGTTTCTACCAAAAAAGTGTTTATTAAATCGCCAAAACGCATTCCTGAGTTTAAATGGACTTGTCAAGGCATCCCTCAGGCACCACAGCCAGTATTGACGAGATGGCAAATGTGGTTTAAGGCTGTCTATATATTATGAGAAATTTTTACCCATTATTAAATCTTTATCTAAAATTTAAACCCGCAAGAAGGCCAAGCAATTTCAGTAAGCCAACGGCTGGTTTCAAATACCGAAATTCATACACAAATAGAGCAAATTTCTAAAATTTATTCAATTCTTTTAAAAACTATTTCCAAATTACAGAACACCAAGCTGTCATTACATGAAGCCCCAAATATAGTAGATCACTTCAAAGCCTCGTTAGGTAAAATAATAATAGAAAGTATAGGAAATTAACAATCGATAAATTATAAATAAGAAACCCGATTTTCAAACTATAGTGCGTATAGACAAGAGTTTAAGTGAAAACCAAGTGCGCGAATGTGGACTGTTCATGATTGAAACTTTCGTCTACTCGATAAGCAAATCGTTTCATGATTTCTGGAATAAATACTATCCAAAATGGAAACTACCATCGCGGAAAGCGTTACGGAACCGTATGCCAAGTGTACGTAACGGCATCGATAACAAGATCAAAGTAGAAGTCATAAATAAACAGTTGTGGTTATGTGTCAACGAAACGACAGATCGAAAGACTCGTTATCATTCAAAATATAGCGAATGAATGTTGTAGTGCGTGTTCTAGATTCTTAAATTTCATCCCTTGGTTCCCTGTGCATCCGACACCTGAAAAGGGATAAGAATATAACAACGGAGATATACCATAGTGTAATAAATTTCACCCCCTGGAACCCATGGCAAGTGATCGATATTATGGGGATGTGCTCTCTATAAACCTAGAAATATAACTGTCGGAGCGATTTGTGAACAGGTATATAACAGCGTAGATATATTTTTTGTATAAGGTATTTTATTAAATTTTACCCTTCGGAACCCTCAACAAGTTAACGAAATTTTGGGAACATACTCTCTATAAACCTAGAAATATAACCACAGATGTGATTTATGGGCCGGTTGCCCCCTGGAAATCTCCCAGTACCCAGTACATAGACTGCATTAGGAGAAAATATACATACTACTCGCGTTTACGTTTGTGTAACAAGTTATCCTTGCACATTATAACTTATTAATTTAAAAGTATTAATGAGCAGATTGTTTCAATATGTACTTAATTTATGAGTATTCTTTAAGTAATTCCTTGAATATGTAAATTACGTATCACGTGTTCTTGACTTTTCTCGTATAGTTTTGCATACTCTGAAATAAACATTATATTTCTTGCGCTACTAGAGACATTAAAATATGTATCACTTGTACTGCCCCACACGTTCTCTTCAATTGAAGACAAAATATACAGCTAACAATACATTTTGTTATCATGATAATAACCCTAGAGTCAATTAAAAGTAAATGTCATAAAACTTACCGTTATATCTGTCTGTATCTTCCTTTCCCCGTGTAGCTGTAGAGTTAGATGTATGTACAGCGATCAGTTTAATTTGAAAAGAACACATATAGAGCAACCAAACTTTCCCACTTGGAAATTAAATCTATGTTTCCAAACACTTAAATAATTCAAATTCCATATTGCTAGCAGCGCTATCTGTGTATAATAATTACAATCTGTCATTACAGTTCGCTAACAAAGAAACCATTATTTTTACGAATTATTTTGGAACTTTAAACTTATTGAATAAACAAATTTTGTAAATACATACAATATATTCATATTATTTATTTAACATCGTCATAAGTACAACAATCTCTACTTATAAGAATATATCAAAAAAACCACTAACCCTTGCCAACCTTAACCTAGTGACCAATCTTATGCATTGTATTTGTTCTCATTTACTGACAAACTTGTTAGGCTTTAGTTTCTTACCGCAGAAGTATTCCAGCAAATCTTTAAACCGTGAATAGTGTGAATTTAGTCGTTTAACTGGCATCATCTTGTGGTCTCATAACCATTCAATCATTAACCTAATTAAATAAAATAATTCCAGTTAGCGAAACAAAGCACGTATTTTGTATAATTTTGCTGACGTAATTTATTCTAAAAAAATATCTATAATATTGGAAATAGAACAAGAAGATGAATGTATACGAAAAAATGCCAAAGTAAATTTGAAATTCCCAAAGGAAACATAACGGATATGACGTATTCAATGACAGTTATGGTCGACGTAGTCTACGGTTAGTGATTAAAGTTAGACGTTTATATTCATTATCTTGGTTTATGTGCTGTTATTGTTGTGAATTATTAGTTCACATAGTACAATAATAGTCTTAGTGCATTTGTACACCTTTGAGGCTTCATGAATGAAGAAAGTGCATTATTTCATATTTTTGTCTAATGGTTAGTTGTGTTCGGTTATGGATGTTGCAAGACTTCCAGAATAGAAAAGAAGGGATTTCTTTCTTACTGGTAAGTACTCTATATACCAGCTAAATAGTAGTATTTCACTATCATTCATGTTTAGGTTATGTTGGTTATATATTCGAGCATAATTCGTCTTCAGTGGCGTAGATTATATTACTATAAATGGGCAACCAAATAGTGTATATATCGACAGGCCTTCTGTGAATAATGCATTTAAGATGCTTATTATAATATGCATTAAGTTGAATGAGTATGATAATTAGGGAAGCGCAGTTTAGGTTATTGTGGAATGAGCAAATAAAAGTTGTCAGTGGCGTTGTGATTTACACATATGTTAAAAATAAGACAAGTTAGAAAAGTATTACGATTCCAGATACTCTGTGGTTGTACAATTCAACAAGTATTGCATATATATAATAATTAATTTGTGTGGTGTCGACCTTACTGCTATACCTTTGAATTTAGGAAAGGTTGAAAACGTATATTTTACAAAAACATTGAAGTTTTTTAGTTAATAGCTACTTGTAATGATTTAATGTAAATATACTTAACATTTTCGAATAAAAAAGAAGATACAAATAAAAAAATGTGAAGTATATTATCTAACTTTTTACTCAGAATGACATTTTTCTGAATATTTCGTTAAACAGTTACCTATTTTGGTGACCTTGTTCAATATTTAAAATCAGCTGAAAATAGTATAGTCTTGATCCAAAAGTAAAAGCATCTAAGAAAACACCGAAAAGATATTACTGTCTGACATAAGTGAAGTAGTGTGTAATATAGTTTACAGCTGAATGGCCTTCCGGCATACGAGGACGACTTGAAATGTTTCCGCAATCGGCAAGAGCTAGCACACGAAGACTGAAGTGGATTCCTTGGTCGGCAAAGGTAACATATTTTATGGCAAACTGTTTAAGAGTGTTTTGTGTAGTAAGTCAGGCGGTTTCGCAAGAATGGATAAAATCGAATTTCGGCAGTGATAAAACACTTCCGGATGGTTGAGAAAACGGTCACGAAAATTCGGAATATTTGGCTAGATGTTCATGGCGGATGTACTCTATCATTTTCGACCATCAGCTTTTGGATGAGCGAGCTCAAACGTGGTCGCACAAGCACTAGTGATGAACCTCGTAGTGGATGCCCAAAAACCGCTACCAACGATGAAATGGTCGACAAGATTCGTGATGTCGTGTGCCGATTGAAACTGAAAGAGATACCAGAGACAACAGGCATCTCAGAAGAACACGTTAGCCATATTGTACACGAAATTTTGGGTATGAAAAAGTTGTCGGCGCGATGGGTATCGCGTTTGCTCACACCGGAGCAAAAACGAAATCGGGTAACCGTTTCGGAGGCGTGTCCGGCCAGGATCCAACGCAATCCAAGGAATTTCCTCGTGCGTTTCGATACCGTTGATAAACAGTTGAAGCGAATCAACTCCAAAGAAAGCAAAGACGGTTCCATCGCCCGGAAAGGTCATGGCGACCATTTTTTGGGATTTTCGAGGTGTGATCGTTATCGACTATCTGTAGAAGTGAAGGACGACCACGGGCCAATATCACAGCGATTTATTGACCCAATTCGATACAGTATTGTAGGAGAAACGGCCTCGTTTGCAGCGGAAGTGCTTTTCCACCACGACAATATACCGGCTTATTCATCTCGCACCGTCGTGTCCAAATTGAATGAGTTGCGCTACGAATTCGTCTCTCATCCTCCATATTCATCGGCTTTAGCCCCCAGCGACTTTTTTAGGAGGAAAGAGATTGCCTCAAATGAGGAGGTCATCGCCGCTACAGGTGGCTATTTTGTAGACCTACTTTTCCGACGGCTTCAAGAGACTAGAACACCGTTTGAAAAAGTGTATTGATCTTCGAGGAGACTTCATCGAAAAATAAAAATAAAAAAACCACACCAATACCGTGGTTTTCTTGTCGATTCCGGAAACATTTCGAGTAGCCCTCGTAGCTTCTGTCATTTACATATAGAGAAATTACCAACAAAAGTTGTGATAATTTTTCTATGTATTGCTCGTTTCCTTCATATAAGGACATAAATGAGCTTTCTTATTTTATTATTCTGCATTACTTATCATCTTTTATTTGAATTACTACCGCAGGTTTACTAATTATGACTAAAGAACTTTTCCCACCGAGATCGAAGGCATAAACGTTACAATCGCAATTTGAAATTCAAGCGAACTAAAATATTGCACGCGTCGTCCAATAAAGCACGTCGATATTCGCGGAATCGAGAAACCTGAACCTTGTTCTTTTCGAACACTAATTTACAAGAAATCGTGACCGCTTCTAATTGTCTCCTGTGATGAATTAGCCATCCAACAACGTAAACGCTGTTCTTTCAATAGAAAACAGAGAACTTCCGCATATTTCAATTCCAAATAAAATCCATTAACATTAACGCGAACAGCATCCATCGGAACGATGTTCGTATTATGTTAACAACTGCGAGAATGTAGATAGTCAGCACTTCTAGCTAACTTTTTATGCTAGATGGCTATGGATGATCTTATTCTCGAGAGGTACATAGTTGTAACAATAAAGTGTATATTGCCACTACTACAAATAAGGAATCTGGGTATAATGGTACTTGTTAGCAATGACATTTAGAAATATTTATTATTTTCTTAAAGAAATAACCGTTGAACTTTCTTTCCTTCTAAATAGATTCTAAGTTGATTTATGCTACAAAATTGGATATTTCTTCAACTTCTTTTTCAAATTTCCAGAGAGTGGCATTCTTAACGTGTTCTAATAATAGCATATGGTAATTTAGAATAAATTTAGATGACAAATACACTATTGTATATAAGTTTAATATCGTACCACCTATTATAAATTTTATTATAAATAGCAAACTATTAAGATATTAATAACATGACAATATAAGCGTAGGGTAATATAATATCCCGCTATATTTATATCACCAATATTTCTACAATTACTGAAACCAGGTATGCTACTATCTAGGTGATATATAAACCTTTCTTTTGTTATAACCTCAACGTTAGTCCTTAAAAATTTTAATGGAAGTGTCTTCTTGGTTAACGATCGCATTTCTGTGAATTACACGTGCGTTTTTTAGACTATTTCACTTTTAGAGGAGTAGCTCTAGAAATGAATACGTAGGCTTTCACAGCTCGAGTCAGTAATAAACGAACTATTTCCGGAATTGCACCGTGTCATGATGAGATATATAAAAAATGAAACAATAGTAAGAGGAAAAGAAATAAAAAGGAAAACGAAAAATGAAGAAAGGGGTTAAAAAAGAAGAAAAGGTGAAATAAAGAATGAGAAAAGGAAATAGAGAAGAGAGACAGTGGCGCTGGTCAATTCAAGTTGTTTAATACCAACGATGGTTTAATATTATTAATTTAATTAGTAAGAACTTTTCTTTAATAATAATACTATGTCTGCTGAGATGTTACGATATATCTGCAAACATCGTGGCATCTAGGTATTAAAAGCGATTTGAACTCACATTCAATCTCGTGGTGTAATGGTAGTATAATGCGTCGGCAACGGAGAGTTTAGAGGTTCAAATCCTACCGCGACTGATATTTTTTGAGGAATTGAAGAATGTTGGTTAATTGTAATTTTCTCATTACTAATACCAATGGTGCTTTAATATTAATGATATATAATATATAATTAAAGGAAATTAATGTTAACATATATATATAAATGTTTATATTATATACATATATATATATTAAATATTAATACTATTTCATTCATATCTTCATTTTAATATTAATTATTTTCCGGAGGGATTTGAACTTACAGCTCTTGTTCCCTAGACCGGTGTGCTCCCCAGTTACACCATGTAGACCATATGAATAAATCGCTAAATTTTAAATGTATAAGCCAATATTATATATTTTTTTCTAATAACTCCTTGAGTTAATCTATTTCCTTCTTCATTTGTCCTGTTACTATGTGAAACAGAAAGATTTTAATCGTTGTTAATAATCCTAAAAAAAAGGTTATAATACCTATAACATCTTTTGTGAGGATAAAAACATTCTTTATCGTGTTTTTTATCCAGCGATTTTTCCAAAACAGGACAGACAATTAATAAAAAATGTTTATGCCTATCCCAAATCCTTTTGGCTTCACTAAGGTAATGAAGAACGTAACTTATTTTTGTAGTTATATGTTTTAATTTTGTTTGCTAAAAAGATCGATGCTCTTTACATGGCTGAAGTGTAGAAAGTTTGGTACTTGCCCAGAATTGCCACGTAGATCTTAGTTGCTATAATTGGCATCCTTTCGGGATACTGAACTGGTAATGATAAATACAAATTTGCTTGTCAGGCCATAAGTGCTTAGTATAGTATACTGTAGAGCAATATTATTCTTTAAAAACGAACTGTTTGTAAAAGGAGAAACAAAGAAAAGAAAAGGGAAGAAAAAAGAAAGAAAGAAGAGTGAAAAAGTGAAATGGGTGAAAACCAGCTACTCTGCGGTATACGGCAGAAGCTTTTCGCCTCTAGCGTGATTTACAGGTTGAGTTACTGTGACCTTTTTCCAAAGTGGTTTTACCTCTGTCGTGGTTTATACGTCGAATTTGCCGTGCTACTTTGGCTCCCCTGGTTTTTGTCGTGAAGAAGTCTGCTACGACGGAGGCGAAACGTCGAAATCCCACCTTTCTCTTTTCTTTTGTTTCTGTCCCTCTTTTGTCTTTTTCTTTTTCACTTTTTTCAGTTTTTCTTTTTTGTTTCCTTTTCATTTATTTCGTTTTCCTCTTACTTTTATTTGATTTTCTCCTTTTAACTACTTCATCATGACACGGTTCAATTCCAGAAACAGTTCGTTTAATAATAACTCTAGCCGTGGAACCCTACGTTATCATTTCAATATTCTTAGTGTAGTTGCAAAATAATAGTATAAGTGTATGTTTTACAAAATCTTATCAAATGTCCAAACTTGCATGTGCCAGAGTGTATATGTATAAGAGGAGTGGACCCCCCTCTCCGTTCATTTCGCAAAGCTGTCATTTTCATATCATCTTCACCGCATATTTATATAAGTATGAATATACGTCGAAGCTGAATGTTGTATGTAGACGTTAAATTATCAATAGCATGTAATTGCAACCCAACACAAATTCTGTTCCGCCCGCAGCAGCAAAATCTTATACAAAAGGACTTTGTCGGTGATAGTAGACATCCTGTTTATATAATGTTAACGTTGTATATTAGTATGGAGTAACACGGAGCATGCTTTGCACTTATATATACATACTATGGCAAAGAAATGCATTTATGACTTTCTGAGAAACCTTATCGGTGTATAAATTAACCGTATTAATCGAATAGCTTTACCACGCTCAGCTTAGAAATAACCACGCCGTCAATAATTGGTTATGTCAAGAAAGTGAATTGTTTGTTATTATTGGAAATACAGTATAATCTCCGTTAATTAAATTTTGTCAGCCTTGCGCGACATATTGTAATCATATTATAACGAGTTAGCTCACCTCAGAGTGTAAGATATGCCGATATATTTACGTATCCCGCAAACGAATTTAAGGCAGGAGTTTTGTATGCTCTTGTAATTTTATCCTTACCCACCCCAGCTAGACAGTGATAGTAGATACTGATACCCAAATTAAATCTTTTAAACGTTAATGACACGAAGAAACCTTTTTAATTATGTTTCCAAACAATCTCTGCTTCCATGCAAAACCTTTAAGTTAGTAGTTCTAAATACGTGTGAGACATGTACTTTATAACGTAATCTAGTCTGTAGGTATAGGAGAGATTTTCTGAGTTCCGTTGCACTTTGCTAATGACATCATAAGCATTTAAATCTGTTGTCATTTAATTAAAATTCATATAATTGGCTAATAATAAACAATAAGCTATTGTGCAAAACACATCAGTTATTTTTTAGGTTGCATTTGACTCACTATTTTCAATTTAATTTTATCCAACTCGCAACACAATTATGCCAAACTGACTTATTAAGATTGATTTTAAATGAAAATAATGTTTCGTAAAGAATTAGTGGATAATAATTATTCAAAGAGGAATAGTTTGATACGTTGTTTTACTCCGTAGACTATATACTTTTCCTTTTCCGTGGTGCTTGTATTCCAAAGAACCGGGAAATTTGTACGATCGCTTTGGTGCCGATATTTTTGGATTATAGTACGAAGTTTTCATCACGCTTCGCGCACATCAGGTATCATTAGGTTTGGATCAGACTCTACTTCGAGAATGGACGTGATGCACGTTATGTACAGTGACACCATAAGTACGAGGGCAATCCCAAAAAAAAGGTCTCCTATTTTTTGGAGACGTAGAGAAAGTTTTAATACGGTTGTTGGCAACACTGTTGTGAGTGGTGTCTTCTCCGCTACCACATAAGCACGCAGGCGCTTCGCTTGGATGCTCAGTCTTGGCTTGGTAGCCATTCGAAATGGGGCTCCCGATAAACGTTACCGTCAAGTGCGAAGTGCGCGCAGTTATACGATTTTTGAATGCAAAAGGGGTTAAACCGGTTGAAATTCACCGCCTAATGACGGAAGTGTATGGACAGTCGTGCATGGATGTCAAAAACGTTCGCAAGTGGTGTAGAGAGTTTGCAGCCGGTCGTACTGAAATTCATGACGAAGAAAGAAACGGGAGGCCATCAATTGCCGACGAGACAATCGCGAAAGTTGAGGAACTCATGCGTAAAGATCGGAGGATCATTCTGGATGCTCTCTGCATTTTGGTTCCTGAGGTTTCCAGAAGCACCATCCACAGGATTTTAACGGAAAAGTTGCAATATCGGAAGGTGTGTGCAAGATGGGTGCCGCGTATGCTGACAGAAGACCACAAACGGCAACGGGTTGATTCTTCCCGCGAATTTCTTCGCCGCTATGGAGGCGAAAAGGACAACTTCTTGGACTCGATTGTCACGGGTGACGAAACCTGGGCATTCCACTTTACACCTTAGACAAAACAACAGTCACGCGAGTGGCGGCATCCTTCTTCGCCCAAGCCACGAAAATTCACGCAAACACAATCTGCCGGTAAAGTCATGGCAACTGTGTTTTGGGACGGGAAGGGGGTACTGTTGGTCGACTTTCTGCCTGCTGGGACAACAGTAAACGCTGACAGGTACTGTGAAACATTGAAGAAACTCAGAAGGGCAATTCAGAACCGGAGAAGAGGGATGTTGAGCAAGGGTGTAACCAATCTCTACGACAACGCCCGTCCTCACGTCGCCCGTTAAACCGTCGATCTCCTGCAAAATTTTGGTTGGAACGTCATCATACACCCACCCTACAGTACGGACTTGGCACCCAGCGATTTCCACCTGTTCCCTAAGTTGAAGGAACATTTGTCTGAACGGCGGTTCTGCTCCGATGATGAGGTGAAAGATGAGGTTCAACGCTTCCTGAAGGGCATGGCGGCAAGCTGGTATGACATGGGCATTGTAAAACTGTCACAGCGTCTACAAAAATGCATCGACCGAAATGGCGAATATGTTGAAAAATAAAGCATTCTTCAATCTTTAAAGTGATGTAGCAGTTATAGAAAATAAATGGTTCTTTGTATATCTAAAAATATAGGAGACCTTTTTTTTTGGGATTGCCCTCGTAATATAGGAGTACTTCCCTTCATTTAAATAAACGAATAAAATTAAAAATCTATTACAGCGTGTAGCCGCAGCATTAAATATTAGTTTATCGACAGTAATTCAGATATCACAAACTGTGAGAAACAACAAACCATTGTCTTCATCAAAAAGAAAAGTAAGTAAGACCAAACCAATAACGGATATTGATATTCAGGCCAAGTATGTATTCTTAACATGTGCTGTTATATAGCTGTTATAAGATGTACATGTTACGTTACGTAACATATTTTAGAAGTATGTATCTCTTACATACCATGTTGATTTAAGAGACCTGTTATGATTTGTATGTTAAAATTAAGTTCAACATAAATTTCCGAACGCTGTTGATGCTCTTGCTGTTGAAGATAACAAGTATGTTAGGAGTAACATATGGTGTAGGGAAGTTATCAGCTGATTAGTCTTTCACTTCTAATCAATTAGGACGTTCGAATAATTTGTTTATTCTGGAAAATGGACGGATTAGTAAATTTATTTATTTTAAATGAAATTGGAATTGGAGAGAACAGTGGTTTGTTCTAAGTATATGCACGCTACCGTCCATATTAATTTCGGCGGCGATTTCTGATGCTGCCATTTTTCCCAAAAAACATAAGGGATACCCCTTTGAAATTTCACCCATCTTGGATTTGGTTCAAGGTTTACCGAATGCTATCTCCAATCATACAGAATACGATTCTAATTGGCACTAGAGGACTAATCTAGACGCTATTCGTTTCTAAAGATTTAAAAACATATGAAAAGTATAATTACTATTGTTAAATCCTCCTCTAATTTTAGAATATTAAGTATTTCGCCATGATGGATAATTTTCCTACAATCTAATCATCAAATTCTTCAGTTGCATACGCATCTTGACATATTTTAGATGATTTGAAATTTCGTCAAAATTTCGCTCGTCTTGGATTTGTTCCAAGGCTCACCGAATGCTATCTCCAATCACACAGAATACGATTTTAAAACCAGAATTGGCACAAGAAGACTAATTTAAACGATATTCATTTCGAAGGATTTGAAACCATGTGAAAAGTGTAATGAGTATTGCTAAATCCTTCAGTTACCACTGCGTGTATCTGGATGAAACTTGGACATTTGAAAACGGAAGTGACAATTATTCATGGCAAGATAATAGTTAGCGGTAACATGTGATGGCCGTACTGCTACATATTTCTTCAATAACATTATGGGATTGACACCACCCTCGTATAAAAGGCCAAAAAATCTTTTCTTGTGGGTTTTTGGGCCGGGAATAGTAATAGCAATCATACTCTCCGAAATATCAACGTCCGTAAACATTTTCACTAATTCATTACCTCTACAAGCTCCACCATTTCCAATCAAAAAGCTACTTACATGATCAAAAATACCTCATCGGGAGATGTACACAAAAATTTATCAACTTGTTCTTTTATGAATATTTTAGATTTGTTAACGCTATATCCAACATTCCTTCAATTCCATATAAGCTCGGAACATGGAATACTTCAGCCACAAAGATGAAGGAGAATATTCATTTGAATGTTTGACAAAATAAGCCAGTCTAATCCTTTCTCCAACATCTTGAACTTGTTCTCTTTCTTGCCACTCACAAAAGAGACGATTTTCTTTTTCATAATAAAGTTTTGATTTCTCCGGCAACAAATCTAATCTTCCACTGTTTGCTATCTCTAGAATGCTTTCAGGAATATCAACATCTTCCATGGTTTTTTCAAAAGCGTGCACTCTTTAAGGTATTTAAAATTTAGAAAAAAAATCATCCATTTTTAATTGAGGTAAGCTATTCTGATCCTGAACCTTCTGTTGCTGTTTCGCATCCTAATAAATCGTCCCTATTGATGTTACAAAATATGTATATTATCAGACATTGTATTTATGATAATATAATAAGTAATATCAGATTCTGGTAATATGATTACTGCTGTTAAATACGCCGCACGAATATCCACCGCCCACGTTGAGAAAAGCCTTGCAAGTTGACACATATCTCGTCACAAATGCGTAATCCACGCTCGAAGATGTCCAATTTACACTCCTCATCCGACATATTCATAAACACATCTCATCCAGGCCTTATTTCATGGTAAATTGCTGCATAGCGGCCGTTAAAAATCCGTGAAGACAAAATTGTAAACAGCTCCGATTAAGCCTTCGGTAATTAGACCGACATGCCACACAGACTTCACGCGATCGTTGCTTTCTGAGCACAGAAATCGGCGCCTTAATTAAATAAATATGGTCTCCGTCGTTTCTAATCGAATCTTGTGCGGTCTCCTGTGCATTCGCGAGGATATGATTTATTTAAATTTTATGCGGTTTTTGCGGACGCTGGGACGTTTTACTTTTTTACGCTTAGTGTCTTAATTGGGTAAAAAGTTTCGCCTGTCTGCCGGTTATCTAAATTTATGCTCGTTTAATAGGATTGTAAATGTATATTATTATATTAGTACTATTATATACCATGAGAAAATGGAAAGTGTATAAAAATACGTATATGTAAATCGACTAGATATTATGTAAGAAATTTAAGTGCTTGTAAAAGGTTTCTTTCGAATAAATTGTGGTTTCTGCTGCGATGAATATCTTGAACATATTCCTGGTACCTATTTTGAATCTCTAATCCTTGAGAAATGATATGTATTTATGTATATAACAATCCATGTATCATAGAAATCGTGTCATGAGTTTTATTTATTTCAGCTCCTTACAAGCTTCCACCACTGCTTTCTATTCTATGCCAACTTCGCTGCCCCAGTCCACGGTTTACCACTTCTTTCCAAAATTTTGCCTATAACATTAATCTAAGTCTGCCCTGGCCTTTCTCTTCTCTTACTTTTCGCAATATTTTTCTATTCTTTCGGTTTCTTTTTCCGGGCATTGCTTTGCTTTTGGATTTCTTAATTTATAGACTCGTATTACTTCTGCCTGGGATGTCATCTCTTTGTTTGTACCATCATTCACTTTTCCATTTATCTTCTCTCTTTAGATGTGATCACAAAGTGATCACTCCTAATTTCTTCTTCCTTTCTACTACGCTTTTTTGTTGTTTCTCTCCACTAATAAGCCATCGATAATCGATCTTTCGCTTCTGTTTTTCCTTTCTCTACTATATTGTTCTTGAAGAGCTTCTATACGATAGATAGTATATTAATATTGGGTAGAGTTGTGTTAAACCATATCTTTCTCTTTACCAGTATGACTTTATCAATGGTCAATATATTGGTGAAAACCTTGATAAACGTCTACAAGTGGGTGCGATATACACCGATTTTAGCAAGGCCTTTGACACCATTGATCACGTAATATCATCATCGAAGCCAACTGCCATTGTTTTCTGTCCTGCGGTTGTTTCTATAATTCGGTCATATTTTAACAATCGTTCATGTTATGTCCACTACAACGGATTTCAGTCTCAATATTTGCTTGAACCGCAAAAGTTTTGATTTCAAAACCGAATTAAATTCAATTTAGGATTGCTAGTACAAAGGAAATCAAATTATCATTTCAAAATCAACGGAAGTTGCTTTAAAATAATTTATTTGATAGTGCACTTGGCATTAGTATTAAATATCATGTCTGCCTAGATATCAGGGGTATATCTGCAGCCAATAATACACCAAGGCATTTAAAGTTGTCATTTAAACAACGATTTGTTCATACAGTCTCCGTGGTGTAACCGGAATACAAGCTTGTCCGACGAACAGGAGCTACAGGTTCAAATCCTGTCGGGAACTGTAAAATTTTTAATTTTACAAATTAAATTTAACATTACTACTACCAAGGAAAATGAATTATCATTTAAAAACCAACGAAATACAATAATAAGAAAGATTAGATTATGTTATTTTAAGTTAATTTATTCTGCCTTTCTGTCGTACGCCTCTGGAAATTTGTTTTATTAAAAAGAGTCAATCACGAGAACATTACATCAATAATTACATGGGTAATTTCACTCATTCTACTCGCCAGCCTCCACTGCGTGACCTGTATGTCGGTCAAGCTTTCACACACTTTAAAGAAATTCAATTTCCTGTAATCGCTTTTTCATTATAACCATTTTTCGGCAAGGAAAGTTACTTCTTTAGTATATAAAAAGTTTATTTTTATAGATCTTTTTAAAAGAATATTTCTCATGCACGCGATTTATTTTATATTGGTTAATGCTCATCTGTTATTATCTTCTTCTAAATTTTGAACCCTTAAATCCTTTAAAAGGGTTGTCAAGGGTTACTTGCAAATATGTAGCATTTCTTCCACTTTCAGCTATGCATTTAATGATTTTGAAATAGCATGCAAGGGTGGATCTCTATGCTGTACCCCTGACTCCCTTACAATAAATTTAAAGTGGCATTAATTTTTTATTTTTCGAGATAATTCAAAGCCTGCTTGGTGTATAGCAACCATAGCAATACCAGATGTATGGCAGAGACCATTGTATTGATGGAACAGTACGCCGTGTCTTAACTTTCATCGGCATTCCTCTTTGATAGCATCTCGTAATCTAGAAATCAATTGTGCGTAGTAGGCCCCTATAATACTCTGTCCCTTTTGCAAATAGTCAGTCAGGATGATTCCTTGAGCATCCCAGAATAAAGATAGCAAAACCATTCCAGCAGACGGCACGACCTCAAATATGCACGGAGGAGGAGAACTGCGATGTTTCCATTCTTTACATTGCACTTTGGTCTCGGAATCATAATGATGCATCCATGACTTACTCATGGTCAGACACCGACTAAAAAGGTGTTGTTTGCTTGGTAGTTTTCCCAAAGACGCTTACAAATCAACACCCGTTTTCTTTTTTGATCAATGGTTAACATTCGGGGCACCCATCTTGCACTCCCCTTTTTCATATCTAATTCTTTAGTCAGGATGTTGTGCATTACATGATATGATAAGCCAGTATCTTCCACAATGTCCCCGATGTGTACTCGTCGATCTTGCAGTGCGATATCGTGTACCTCTTTAAAGATTTTGTTTGTTGTTACCGTTATGGGAGGACCACCGGCATGTTGGTTTTCACAGGATGTTCTTCCGCATTTAAGATCTTGATACCAGCGTTTGACTGTATCATTTTTATGAACAATCGCGTCACATAATTCAAGAATTAGCCACATTACAACAACACTTTGAGACACGAACTTGATATTATGTAGATATGATCTACAAATGTCATTAATCAAACAACCAATTAGAAGCAGGTGAGGGGTGGGGCATGATGATTCGCCCTTGTATTTACGTATGAAAAATGATATCAAAATAATAAATATGCAAGGTATTATTGCTTTTCAAGGAATTTAAAAAATTATCCCCCAAAGACTTAAAATTCTTTATGTTGCTTATATTGATTTTATATTAAAAATATTTTAAGGCAATCCTTATTGAATACGTAATAATTATTAATAGGATGGGCCTTTCAAGGAATTTACAATCCTCTTAACAGATCACTTTAAAATCAAGTAAAATATGCACTGTTTTGGTACGTCAGTATCCAATAGATCATACCCATCTCGTTCACAAAACGTCAGAAACAATACCTGCGCAAATATCGAGAAAAACACTTAAATCTCTTCCGTATCAGATAACCGAAGAGTTCTCCAATTCCACTGGATCTTTCTATCTCGAAACAGATCGAACCTTTCCAATTTTTGTTTGCGTGTTTACTTCACAAATACCCTGACAGCAGATTTATCTATTTCGAAATATAGCGAGACGATGAACGAGAAACACGCGTTAAACAAACTCCACTTTCAGCCTGTTTCATCCGCCGACCTCCCTCGAAATACGTAAGCACGTATACATATATCAATTTTAATACTTCCCCAGCTCGCTTCTAAGACGTAACGCCGAAGTAATACACACTCGCTTACGCAAGGAATAAAACGGCGAAGGGGTGGGGTATAGCGCGCTATATTTGAATATATTTCATAAATTCGGCGGTTATAATGAAGTGAACGCCCGGGCTATGATTGATGTTTGGGGGGTGGTAGATGTCGTCGTCGCGAACGGAGAAAGCCTATCGCTTTGATAAATCGTTGTTATAATTGATTTCGGTATAATTATTCACATAGAGTTTGGCTACCGGCATCTGCGGATTGACGTGTTGCTGTATATGCGTCGAACCTTCGCTTTTGGATGTCCGGGCATCCGACGGCCGCCTCTTTTAATTACATCAGGGTGCAACACGTCGCATCACGCTAGGAAGTGATGAAAATACGAATTGTTTTCTAGGCTCTCAACTATAAGTGAAAGGGAAATATTGTTTGATGTCAAAATTTACTGGGAGTTTAATAATGGTGCCATATGAGTAGTCTCGGCGAAGTGGGGCAAGTTAGAGTGCAGTGCGGAGAAGAAGATTGAGAGGCCGAGCTACCGTATCAAAGCGCGATCGGTTGTTTCATCCATGCCTAACCACAATAGTCACGAACAAATAGCATAAAGTTTCTTAACGATGTCCGACTTGGCAATGTGCAATCCGAATACTTGCTCCAGAAGGAGACAAATGCTTGTTGGTCTAATAAAGTGAATGGCACATTACATAGAATAAACAAACACCTATATCAAATATTAATTGTTCGGTTTTTAGGTGGCGTTCACACTGCTGCGTTCCACCTGCGGGTACACGTCAAATAGTTGTCGCACTTTGCACATTTAATTATATCGCCTTCCTATTCTAAATCCGGCATACTCGCTATTACGTTTTCTAGTTTAGTTTTTAGTACGGCATTTGTGAAACATACCTAAATGCGACATTTTCTAAGTATGTGTGTACTGACAAGCACTCACAACGACCAGCCGAATAATACTGAACAAGCGTGCTTTGATACGGGTACTCGATTCTCGTCCCGAAACTTGCCCCTCTTTACCAAGACTAGATATTACACATATTTTGGCAGAAAATGATATTGATGAAAACAATTTTCTTTTTGTCAATTGGGCTCGAAAGAAACAGCGGGGTTAAAAGAAATTACTTTATCTAGACGCCTAATAGGTGATGTAGGTCGCGCTTACGGTGTTATATGCAACAGATCCTATATGCGTAACATTTACTATAACTTACCAGGTTAGATCTTAACTGTCACAGTAGCTATTGATCTTCACTACTGATCTATCATTGTCACACTGATCAGAGTATGTGAATCAGCTTTATAGCGAGATAAGCACAGGCAACTGTCCCACAAAGTGCCGTGTTATTTTATGAATCCATTTGTTGATGTAAGTTGTGGATAGCGGAGAAATCTATGTTATATTGTACCATAACTGAATGATCCCTTGATGTACAGATTCATCGGTAAAACGCAAATTCGCGAAACTAGTTTCACGTTTCAGATTACGGCCTCGTTAATGTAAATACCTTATTCATACTGACATACGGCTTTGGTTTTAACGAACCAGGATTTGTTATCCTGTAGTGTGAATTCCTTTATACAATTAAAACATTAGCTGAACTACTTGGGTTAAGTCGAAAATATCTATTCTAGGAAATAAATAAGCAGATGGTCTTAAAATTTATTTGTGTGTTCGAATAGAATCTAAATCCTGTTACTCCTTGTAGTATAATACACGATTAAAATGTAATGTCCCTAAACTATTGCTTATTACTGTTATTTTTATTAATGAATTTATGTTTTCATTATGCTGTTCTTCTTCTGTTTGTTTTTCTGAATAGTAGTTATCACATCGAATAGATACTAAGAAAATTCTTATTGTTTTCTATTTACGAATTCAAAGTTTAACATGGATAATACAAATCAATATATATATAAACCTATACCTTCCAGATGAAGAGTCAGTCTCTATACAGAGTTGTTAGACTTAAGACATTTTTGCTACAACTTGTTAAAATACATAAGTATTTTACATTAAACAATAGTTAGTAGAAGAAGTTGTTTTATTTCAACGGCGAGAACACTATAAAAAATTGGAAAATCAAAGCTCTTATCCCATAAAGAATTTAGAAATAATACAAATGTCCATTAGTTGGCACCTTTCAACTTCCATAAAATAAATAATAGCACGCAAAGTGCCTCTGTACAGAATTTCCACCATAAATGGTTAAAAGAGCGGCAACAAGTGTATTACTGGTCCAAACGTCATAAGTAATTCTCCAACTAACAATTTATTATATAAGCATTTTCTCATACAATTTTTTTATGAGAAAAATTAAGATTTAAGCGTGAGATAAAATCTTTTGTACAATTAATTGCTATGCCTTCGCCTTGATTAACATAAGGTAATTAATCATCTTGCAGTAATTAAGACGTATCGATGTAAATCTATGAAGTAAGAGTGACAAAATTTGCATAAATTTGAATAATATCTAATTAATATTCGGCGGTAATTTACGAGGGGGGGTATGTCGCAAGAGGTGCTAGCAAATTATTACACTTGGAATATCGAACGAATATTTTTGGAGATAGAACGATGAGTTGTAAAAGTTATCGTAATTGCTTGTGTGTAAATTTGTATTTCCACAGTTAAATACACGAATATTAATTGGACATTAAATACACTTCTATGTACAAATCTACTAGGCACCTCTCTTACAATGATTGCAAGGACTGTGTGGTTGTAGAATTCACAGTTATCGGAATAAACTTCACACCACACAAATTAATAATTTATTGGGAACGTGGCGTTTCAGGAGCAATATTTCAACTAGAGATAATAGCAATTCATACATCATTTGACGTTTGTATGAAATAAAAGAATTAAGGATATATTAGCTCTTGAGAATAGTAGCGTTCAAATATACGTACCAGAGTAACTATATTTTCTTGTTTTCATTCTGCTATGAATATTGTTAATCGTAAAGGAACAGCATTTGAACACTTCTCTGTTAGAGTTTTTGTACACTTTTCATGTACGTACGTTTGAAGTTTGTCGCCCTTGTAAAGTTTATACATTTATTTTCAAATGTGAAAGTGAGTTCTAACAATTATCTCTTAAATTAGGATTATACCTGCATTTTATGTAGTCAGATGTATCAGTGGAAGCTTTACAAACGCTTTAAAAACAGTTTAAATTTATATTTGAAATAGATCCCAATTAAACTTTTTAAATACGGTCCTGGTTAAACGTTCATATTTTCAAATATTTGGGAACGCTTGCTGAAAATTATTCTATGCACATAGCACAGAGTTGGAAAAAAAATCTTTTACGATCGAAAAAAATTATAATTATTTTATTGCTCTTTTTTATTTCAGATTTGCGAGGTTAGAACAGGGAGGAATACATTATTGCGGAGAGAACGAAAAGCAATGCTCCAACACATCCCACTATTCGTTCTACCGTAGCCGAATTTGAGCGATACGACCTCGTCCTAGACGATTGGCTAATAACATCGACGCAACACGTCGACATTCAACAAGATTGATCCTACCACGTGGCACGATTCCTTAGATTTTGACAAAACATCTGCACCTATACTCTTACGATATCAGTTGGTCCAGCACTTCCATCCTAAAGAACTGGCGTTTCCTTCGGAGTACCGTAGAGCTGTCCTAAATCTCTCCGAGAATGACTAATTTCGGAAGAATTTAATATTCGATTAGTCTCATTTTTAAGTGAAATTAAGCAAAATGCAGATGATTTGGTGATAATTTTTGGGACACCGTATCTTCACCAACGTCCATTGCAACCACTTTGTGTGACTGTTTCTTCCGCAAGACTTACATCCCGTATTTCTTCACAAATTGGTGCAGGTGTAAGCGATATAATCAATAAGGATCACTGCAGAGCAATGCTTCTTTTTGTACTCTCGCAAATGGACAACTGTATTGGTCCACAACGCTCTTGGGACAGCGAAGTTGCTATGGAAAAAAATTCCGAATCTTGTCACCTGAACAAACAGTGACTTGAAATAGCCACCACGATCATTTCGAGACTTTTATTCTCTCGGATTACATAAATAAGATCTATAAAACCACGAACTTTATAGCACCTAAAAGAAAACACTGAGGTCAAAGTAGCACAAATTCGATCGGTTACACTGCAAAACATAATCCAAAATTTATAAATTCTGATGGTAGAACACTCCGCCCATATAATTTCCGCTGGTTTTGGTATTTAAAACAACCGTCAGGCGATAAAGTTGCTCCATGTCCTTATGTAATGATAACATAAACCTTTATCCACTAAACATCTGTAGGAATTTACTAACACCAAGGATAGGGTAACAGTTTCTATAATTTCCCAACAAAATTGCGTTTGTCTAAAAAACAAAATAAAAACACTAAAAGCAAAAAATTTACCGTCGCCTTAACAACACATGACTGAGATTTGTCTTAGTTTGGTCTCCATTTTTCTATGTAATAGTTGCTTAATATTTTCGTGAGTTACATAGTTTAAAACGTTAAAATCTTGTGAATCTAACAGTGGACACATTAATCACATTTAATTATTTGATGAAATTTGGCGTCTGATATAAGTGTACCGTTTAAGTAGTTTTTTGCACTGCCATCTTCCTTGCATCTCCTGTTGTATTTTAATCCTTATATCTTTGTGTACAGAAATTTGTACATAAATTTCGTACGCTTCTGAATTTTCTTTTTTCTTCAAGAGCTTGTATCCTAAGCTCCTCAACCGTGGTCTGCTTCTGTGCGTCTTACTGAGTTACTTCTATTGACTCGTAGGTTCTGAAGTGTGTCCCTGTTTTTTTCATTTCATTAACTATAGCTGCAAAAAATTATATACTTTTTTGAGCTAAATCAGTTTGTCTTCCTTATTTACTGTGCTAAATTCACTGATTGTTGCGCATGTGGCAAGTGTTGAGCACTCATGCGTAGAACTGCCAACTGAAGTTCGTATTATCAGGGCCAAAAATAATGTCTCTTGCTCTTGTCAAGAATGTACGTAATTCGAGAGCAGAATAAACAATCTTAAGAAATATAGGGAAAATTTGCTTCAGGAATTAAGTGATCTATTTGAGCGCGAACAAAATGTTACTGTCTTTAATCACGTCGAAAATAAATCCTATAGCATAAGCAAAAGAAACAAACATAACTGGTCTCCGACTTGTTGCACTCGAAATGAAACTTGGTAAATTCAAAGATGCTTATGAAATTATCAAAAAATACATCTATCCCATATGACAGAACTTTTCGCCAAATTGATTATTCTAAAAAAGTGAAGGTCGATATGAATGCTCGTCTAACTGTTGGTGAAGTAAGTCTGAGAATCCGTTATGAAAATGGTAACTCCCTTAATTGAGTCATTAAACTGAATATGTAATAACACGTTTATCCACTTAGATCTTCAGTTATTACAGTTACAAATCAAAAGAGGGCTAGTCGTTCACCTTGTGTATACAGTGCAGTCTCGATAACGTGAACCGAACACTAATTTTGGGCGATTGTGTTCATATATTCGACAAGTTACTGAATAAAGTAAATCACAAGTAAAGGTGGCATTAAGACTAACTTAAATTTGTAATACATATTCTTAAAACATACTTCATTTAAAAATCGAATAAATCAAATAAACAAGTGTAATTAATTTTTCTTTAGAAAGTAATCCAATTTTTTTTTATAGAAACGTTGTTTGGCTGAAGATATAGTAGCATGTTCTTGTAATTTTAGTAGGGACTGAATATCCTCGATGTCAGCATTAGTTTGCCCAGCCCATTCCAAACCTCTGTTAAATATATGAATTGCGTCTACGTGGCTTATTTTGTCTATATCCCTAGGCAATCTTTCGTGTTGATCTGAGACATATTCGACTTCAGTATCATCAGAATAATCTACTGTAGTACAATTTTCATCATGTTCGTCGAACTTACCTTTATTCCATTCTATAAATATAGGCTAACGCTAAATATTTCTTCCGGATAATTGGCGGCGTAATACAAAGGTATTAAATTCACCGACAAATGGGATAAAACGAATTTTCATTTATGTTCACGTTATAGAGGCAAAATATTCTTGACGTTTACGTTTTGGAATACGCGTACATCAATTTGGTTGTTCACGTTATGGGACTTTCACGTTATCGAGACTACTGCACTTGTAAGCTGTAGCAAAATATCAAGGTAATTCTATTACACCACAAAAGGACTCTACTAATATTGATCCTGAATGATATATAAAATGCCTTTTTTCGTTAATAATGTAAGCAACTAACAACTAGAGACTACTAAAACAATCTCTACAACTACTAATGCCATATCATACCCTAAAAAGCATTTTCGTTAAAATGGGTTAATGAGTAATTTATTAGTGATACGCTGTATAATGGAAGGCAAGTTGATGTTATATACACAGATTGTTCTTGAATCCTCAACAAGATTAACCATTCTATTGTTAAAGAGTCGAGTTACTACGACATGTCTCCTCGCCTTCGAAATTTCATGGAATTCTACTTAAAAAATTGAATGTACTACGTTTTCTACAATAACTTCAGTTCACGTGGATATTCTACCGCATCTGGTGTTCCACAGGGGCCAAATCTGGCGCCTCCGCTTTTGTGCTATTTTACTTGAGCCGTTGACCAGTGATACCCTGCCTTATGCTGATTGTGTCAAGAAGTACTACAAAATAGATTCCATCGATGATATGGTTAATCTACGCTAGACTATTGACTATATATATTTTACTGGTGAAAATTCATCAAGATGCATGCATATGACCTACATTCGTAAAATAAAAGGATTTCAAATTGCATACAACTTATACGGTCACAAGTTGCACAGGATCGAAACCATGAAGCATCTTGGAGTAATTTCCCATAGTCATCTATCTTTTGATCAGCTTGTTATAGATATTCTACCACATTCGTAAGCTGTAGCAAAATATCCAGATGATCCTATTACACCACAAAAGGACTCTACTAACATTGATCCTGAGTGATATATAAAATTATTCTTTTCGTTAATAATGTAAGCAACTAACAACTACTAAAACAATCTCAACTACTAGGGCCATATCATACCTTGTATTCCTTCTCTAAACAGTATTTTCGTTAAAAGGCGGTAATCGAGTAATTTATTAGTGATACGGTAGATAAGGGCAAGTCGATGTTATATACACTGATTTTTCTTGGCTCCTCGATAAGATTAACCATTCTATTTTGTTATATAAATGACTTTGGTATGTCACCTCGCCTTCGAAATCTCATGGAATTCCACTTAAAAAATTGAATGTACCACATTTTCTAGAATGACTTGAGTTCACGTAGACATTCTACCGCATCTGGTGTTCCACAGGGCCCAAATCTGGGGCCTCTGCTATTGCGCTATTTTTTTGCTATTTTACTTGACCTGGCTTATGCTGACTGTGTCAGGAAGTACTGCAGAATAGATCTCATCGATGGTATGCTTAATCTACGTCAAGCTATTGTTTATACATTTTACCGGTGAAAATCCATCTCGATGCTCGTAAAATAAAAGGTTTTCCCATTACATACAACATCGACGGTGGAAAAATTGCACAGAAACGAGACCATAAACGCTCTAGAAATAACTTTCGATAGTCATCTATCTTTTGATCAACCTCTTATCGAGATTCTAGTACACTTATAAGCTGCAGCAAAAAATCCAGAAAATCCTATTACACCACAAAGGACTTTACCCTGAATGATATATAAAATTCTTCTTTTCACTAATAATGTAAACAACTAATAACTTCTAAAGCAATCCCAACTACTAGCGCCATATCATACCTTGTATTCCTTCTCTAAAAAGCATTTACGTTAAAAGGCGATAACTGAGCAATTTATATTCAATTTACGTCGAATTATCTTCATTTACAAATGGTAAAAGGAACCCCAAGATTGCTACTTTTATCTCTGCAAATATAGGTGGCAACTGTAATTAAATCCAGTTAATTCTTAAATTCTTCCAATGCAATTATATCCGTAAACGGTAATCTAAAATATGGAGGCTGTACCGTATATAGATAAGACTGGTAACTTTTAAATATTAATAATTTACTTGGGATTAAATTTGTTTGTTTCTCCAACGACGGGCAAACCTATTTATGCGTCTGGTGTGGTAATAAAATAACGAACGACACAGAACCCATTCCAGTAGTTCGCATCTCGCTCCAACTAGTGAGATTGTCCGACGATTTCTTACGTTCCTCTCAATCCAACCAAGTAGTGGTGGTAACGTCATTTATCTTTTATGTTATGAGCTTTAGTGGGATCACTTATCTTTTATATATTCCATAATAGACTTTAAAAATATCATTCACATATGTTAAATTTATTATGTTATTAAGTAAAGAGCGCTTCGTAAAAATTTCAGTGGGTTATACGCCACTTATGTACGCACACATATGGAGGGCGACGGGTCCGTGTGTCACTATCGGAGACACGAAACGGCGTCCTTCATTGGTTGTTAAACACTATCGTCCGTTTAATGTCGCCGTTAGCAGTGAAAGGATTCATAAAAATTGAGGATGGTCATTTACATCACCCGATATCTTCGTCTCGATGAGATGTTTAGATCGCGTCGGGTGATATCGAATGACGTACGCATGGTTTTAATGTTTCGCCGTGTGGAATTATTAATTAGTATCACCGCGGATAATTTAAGCGATCCTAATGATACCGAAGATTTTCTCGGGGAGGATAAGTGCTGAATGGTTGTGTACAGTACCTTGTAAATAAACTTGCATTTTTAGCTAATAGAAGTGATATTTGTTGACGCTGGAAAATTGAAATCATTGTCTTTATTTGGTTCCACAGTTTTTTCATCTGCGTCACAAATAGGAACACATTTTTTCAAAGGCACTCTAACCCAATCCCTTCTGTTTTTTAACTACGAGGTAAGCGCTATAAATTCTCGGCCTAATATAGTGAAAAGACACTTGGAACAATATAAGAAATTTTATTTTTCAATGCAATTTCCTCTAACTTCTATACGTTTATTACAACGATTGATGAATAGTTCGATACCCTTGCAAAAATAATTTGAAGATTTCCGTCAAAATGTTCTATAACAGCTGCTTGCAATTCACGGTCGTCCTTAAAACGACGTCCTCTAAGGTCTTTTTTTAAAATTAGAAAACAAATAAAAATCACAGGGAGCCATATCCGGATTCTACGGTGGATGTTCCAATTCTTGAAAGTCACATTCGCGGACTTTTTCGCTGATTAAACGACTTTCGTCTTTCCGGGACGAGATTCATTAAGTTGCTGCCATTCCACGGACTCCCTTTTGGATAGAGAATAGTATTGTTTCTTGTCCTGTGATAATGGACTCCAAAATCGGTTTGGGGTCGTCTTCACACATGTTTAAAAACAATCGCGCACATTCGACTCGACGTTTATATTAGAGAGCAAAAAGAAGTCACGGTACCCATCTTGCACTAATTTTATTCATACCCAAATGATCATGGAGACTTCGGCGAATACTTGTTTCGGATATGTTTGTTATCACTGCTAATTCCTTCACTTTCAAACGGCGATCTTCTAGCACTAAATCTCCATTAATTGAAATTTGTTGAGGCGTTATCACTCATTAATTGGTCGACCTGACCATTCAGCATCTTCCAGGGATTCTTCCTCCAAACGGAAACATTTGGTCCAGTTCTTGACAGTTGAATACGAAGGAGATGAATCACCCTAAATGCTGTCTAAATGTTGTTTTATGTGATTAGGGGTATACTCTTCTTTTGTTAAAAATTTGATGACCGCGCGGTACTCAATTTTCATTACTTCAGATATTTTCATGCGTTAATCACGTTCGTTGCCTAGCTACTAAAAACTACTATTCGAACCGTCACATTTATAGCGTAGACCCTGCGTATGTGCATGCACGCCGTGACGGAGTTTGAACATGCTTGAACATGTATTAGTCTGTCAGACCGAGAATTTTTTGCACCTACCTCGTACACAGTCTCACATAAGTATACATACATCAGCGATTTCTTGTATTTCTTTAATAAAATGAGCAACAAACTACTCTTCTTCTTGCAAAGTAATTTAGTTTATATATAAAAACGAAAAGTTAATAAAACAACATATTTCACTACAGACAAAAAAAATAGCAAAATTTCTAATTTTTGGCATTAAGCCACACTTACATAAATATTCAAACATACCGTTTCAAAATGAATAAAAGAAATAATTCTAATAAGAGGTATGACGTCCTTTGACGTGTATTGCAGTAGAGAGTCGTGATGGCATAGAAAATGCTAATTTTCGCGTAGGTTCCTGTAGTATTGAAGGGTATTTTGCGCATTCCAAATACAATACCTAACAAGGGTGTACTTTATCAGAATCCTCCAGAAATCGCTGATGCATTTGCTAGAACAATTTTTCTACTTATATTCCACAATCTTGTAGACTAACCAAAGATGTTTAGGATATCGTTGTTTGTTGTCAAGCTTGTGAGTGGAAAAGATTTGCTAACTATCTAATGAGTCTTTTGACAAACAGCTTTTTGGTGAAGGAAACTATCTTTGTACTTGCCAAACCAAATTTGCTGCTTATCAACCTTTGCTTAGAAATACATATCTACCTTAGACAGCGTTAAAAACGACCGAGTGTTATGCCGATCCCCTAAAAACTATCTTATCTTTACTAGTCATGAGCCCAAAGGTGAAACATAGACATATGTATATGGTCTACTAAAAAGACACTCCCTCAAAGATTTTCTACAAGAATAATACGGTTTTTATTTTATTTCAGAGGGGATATTGTATATTCTAATATTTATGCGTATTAAACTATTCGTAGTTAACGCGAGCCTGTGATTAGGGACATGAATGTTGGTTGTGAATGAAGGTTTCGTATATTATAGTGATGCTCCGGGTTGTTCCTACGGGAGTCCTTACGCTATGCTTGGTTTTATGCACATATATCTAATATGTAGATCGCTGTAATTGTTAAAAGGTTAAATTGTTAAAGTATGGTCAACACGACGTTTGGTGCGAGATCCCCGCCATTACACGGGTAGTCTCTTTTGGCATAAAAGTACTTTTTGTATGGAACTGCTAGGGCCCCATACAATTATTCCATAGCTTAAACGTGATTCAATGTCTGAAATGTATATCAGTCTCATAACTTCGTAATTTACTATGGCTCTCAAACGTATTAGTTTGAAGATTGATCTAGATATCAGTGAATTAATTGTGTTGATGTGTTTATTGCATTTCAGATCTTGCGAAAAGGTTATTCCTAGATTCTTGATCGGCGTTGCCTGGTCTATTGTGCTATTTCCAATTGTAAGGTGAAGACTTGGAAAAGTGTACGATATACTTGATTTAAATGCTGCATACCTCGTTTTTGTCTTGTTTAAAAACAATCTATTCTTTGTAAACCAAACATTCAAACTCTCTAACATTGGGTCGGCCTCATCTTCGATATTTTCGTTACTACTACTAACAATAATGGTGGCGTCGTCAGCGTAAATGGTAGGCTAATAAATGTTCAGAAGGGTCACGAGATCGTTAGTAAACTATGTGAATAAAACTGGCAACAAAACGCTCCTTGCGGAAGAACAATGAAAATTGGTTGTAATTCAGAGACGAAATTTTGTTTCTCACAGTCTTTAAGCAAGGGAATCCTGATTTTACAAAGGCACTCAAACTAGTTTTATATTATTCCATATGTAATAATGTGTAGCTGTACGTGTCTATAAAAAAACATGGGATTTATTCCCAAACGATTCATAACTAATCTGGCATCGATTACGCAATTCATTAGTAGCATGTTATTAGATGATAGAGGGCAAGTCGTTGTTATATACACAGATTTTTCTTGAATCCTCGATAATATTAACCATTCTATTTTGTTATTTAAGTTGAGTTACTTTGGCGTGTCTCCTCGCCTTCGAAATCTCACGGAATTCTACTTAAAAAATTGAATGTACTATACGTTTTCTACGACTTCAGTTCACGTGAACATTCTACCACATCTGGTGTTCCACAGGGGTCAAATCTGGTACTTCTGCTTTTGTACTATTTTTTGATAATCTGCTAGAGCCGTTGGTCAGTGATACCCTGACTTATGCTGACTGTGCTAAGAAGTATTGCAGAATAGATTCCATCTTTGATATGGTTACTCTACGACAGACTATTGATTGTAAATTTCACTGGTGAAAATCCATCAAAATGCATATATGCGACTGGAACTCATAAAATAAAAGACTTTTCTATCGCGTACAACTTAGCTCTAATTGCAATAGAGGGAGACCATAAAAAATCTTCGAGTAATTTTCGACAGTCATTTGTCTTTTGTTCAGCATGTATATAAGATGTGTTCCCCAGGCGCGACTATGTTGACATTCTTTATTGATTTAATGAGTAGTTTCAATTTGAAAGTGGAAGGTTTTTCTCTAGCTACTAATATATTAGTCAGTCCCAGTGAGTCTGAACTTCTACCGTATTCTTTCTTATTTCAATCAAAACTAAAGACCTAGTCGTTTGGCAATCCAGAATGTCGTAGTATAGGTTAGTAGTATGTTGTATTTACAAAAAAATTGAGAATATGATCCAAAGCATATAGAAGCTTGACCATTAAATAATTTTTATTTTGTCCTAGACATCCGTTGCTGAATAGTACCAAGTTCATTGGATAATATCTACGTTGTCAAGATAATGCAACAGCAATCATATTGCTCTCTTTAGCTATAATTGCATCATAAACAAACATGGTTACATCATTGTTGATTAAATTAAGTACTTCAAATACGTAATCTCAGAACTGACTTGAAAAAATCTTTACCAGCTTGAATATGAAACAAAGACACGTTTTGCATGTAACTAAGGGTTACGGACCTTGTTTTGGTTTAAGTTTGCATTGCTATTTTATATCAGCCTTACGTAGATGAAAATTCCTTTCTGTCTGGGCCAGGAGTTAAATTTAGGTATCTAGGCCTGCAGTGGTTTCTGTAGGATCCCGAGAGGACTATGGTTGTTTTTTGTAAAAAACTTTTCAATTGCAAGTTTCATTAACACTTCAATAGAACGTTCTTCTCCAATTGAATTTGCTATTACTTATAAGAACTGCACACGGAAATGAAGGGTTCAGCTATAAATTAGTAGATAGATAAGTATTAATTAACATGTATGGTGAATGACATCAGACATTTATTACAATCAGTCCTGTTACATTTATTTGGTTTACAGGACAAACTACTTCGATATTTTATTTGGTATTCATTAAAGCGTATATTTGTTCCCTTTAGATTAATCGAAAAATATTCTAAGTTTACTGTATGACATTTTAAAACCGTGAGTTGAGTTTTTTTGAATGCTATAGCACCCTTTCCAGTCTCCCTTTATATTTTTGTCATAATACTCTACGAATCTTCTTACCGTCACTTAAAATCCAATCAACAACAATAGAAGAAAATTAATCTTTAACGGACAGTTTACTTGATATATACTGTACATAAATACGCATTCCGATTGTAATAGATTTTATGTTCGAGATGTGTCGGCTCTAACATCGTCTAATATTACTTCCACTGTGGATTTTATCGTCGAACGTAAACAGAAGTCCGTAACTCTCTTATGCGATCGTTGAGACGCACTAAAACATCGAATGGATTAGTTATGTGTGGTAGCCGACATCCTAACGTCGATTCATTTTCGATTTTTTATTGGAGTAATATTGTAATATAATGGCCGGATAGTTGTAGAGATAGTCGGTTACACGTTGTACATCTCGCGATGTATGTCATTTTTCCCTCTTCCAGATAGAATATTTTAGATAAATCAGACTGGATGGAAGGTTTTATTGCGAGGACATGTGTATGCACCTTAAGTGCATCGGGTGGGCAAGTGACACAATCTCATGCCCGCGTAGATTTAACCGTTAAAATTATTTAGGTGTATACTTTGTTTCAAGATATAATGCGGAATTTACAGTAGCACGGATACCGCGTGTGGTACGCAATAACTTCAACTGACATAAGAAATATGTTGAAATATATCCGTATTATCAAAGATGTTATATAATAAACAATAAAAATACGTATACAATAAAAGTCCGTATACGATAAATAATACTTGAACATTACAAGAAATTGAAATACCAATCATAAAACATAATTCAATCTTCTTGGGGAAAAATAACAAATGAATGTATTTCAATTCTGTTAAGAATTTTGCGCTGACGTACTTGGTACTCTTGATTTTGTGTACCAATCATATTTATCAGAACTTGCCTCCACAGTGGAAATATTTGAGATTTTTCTGAACCCCAGTAATTATCAATGACGGAAAATAATTATTCATTATTGGTTCTAAGGTGACAGAATACAAGCTCACATAACATTTGCAAGTTAACTAAATTGAAAGTATCTGCTCCCAGTCACTTGTGTTCAACCCATCGACCTTCATCACTCTTGCTTTTACTGTCCTACTCAACAATTCCTTCAACAGTCGCCAAAAAGCTGAGCTTTATTCAATACATACAAGGTCACCCCACATTTCCAGTTCCAGTTTATCTTTTCTTGTAAATCTGTCCATTCAAATAGTTTAACTTCATTTAAATTAGAACTTCCTATTATTCAAATGGAACGCATAATTTGAAAAAAGTACTGAAATCTTCCATATTGCTCTGTCCACTGAGAAAGACGTTCTTTCGTGTTTAACGGCAAGAATAACTCATTTAGACGATGTTCCAATTTATTTTTGAGACTGAGACATTTTAAAGTAGCGACACTGAATACGAACCACCTCTATAGTTCTCAGATGCAATTATCAAAAAACTGTTTAATAATTGTTGGACAATTTATTAATTGATTGAAAGTAAGATTTTAATGGTTCATATATTTGTAATATTAGTTCAGTTGCCAGCATCATTGTTTTAGAAAATATTCGCACTTCACAAACTCACAAATTGGCTTAATCTATCCACTTACAGAGTAAATATAAATATCTTCAGGGCAATAACTTCAATATCTATTGGTAAAACATCAGTGACATTTTGAACGCAATTGTTCAAAATGTAGCGGTATAAGTTCTATGACACCATGATTTGACGAGTCAATAATGGGACTTCTAAAGTTTACCCTCTGCATAGCCACTCGCTTTTGGTTCGAACGGAATTAACTTTTATTTGAAATAGATTAACTTACATATACAATCTAAAAGTTTGCGCTTAAGAGTGTTGTGGGTTCACTTGTGAGGACTAACAAAAACTATGCAAGCTGGCATGACGGTCATATGTTATGTTACGCTCAAGGAACGACATCATCCCATGAACATTCTGAATGTTGATTTCGAAGTAATTTCCAAGCATACTAATTTTGTTATCGATTTGACGAAGTTAATCATCCTGTATATCGTATTTTGCTACATCTCGAATCAATACTATTGGAGAGCATACTATTCTTAACGTGATACTGTTAATGATGGATTATAATTAGAGTTGCCGTTTGGACTGTTACTTGCTAGATTCATTATTCCTTTGATGATTTTGTCTAACGTATTTGTCTTCGCAATTTTTTTATTAGTGAAACAGCTTCGTGTGGGGATCGAACTCGATTTGTTTTTCTCGAATTTCGTACTCTAATAGACTGAACCGCTAAGCAGTAGGCACATTGTTGAAACGTCGGACTATGTAATTTGCACAAACGATGGAAATAGCCCAAAAACAACAATTGTCTCTGGCTCTAATCATTCTAATTCTGTCGATGGTATCTATTGGGTAACATTTTCAACGTTTAAAGAGCAAAATTTAAGTGCCCCCAAGATGAGGCGCCAAAATTTATAAGATTTTGTCTTTATGTGTTCTTATATTCAAGATTTTGTCTTCTATTATCACCTTTTTACAGTACAATTGAATTTAGAAGAAGTACGAATTAAATTCTGAAATTATTTAGGTAAAATACACCATAGTAAATAAAGAAGTCTATCTAAGATCTTTATAAAGTAATAACAAGATCAAAGGGAGTCCAACAATGCTATCTGTCTTATGATAAGTTAATTAAGAGGAAACTGCGATTATATGAGCAAAGTAAAAGGTATATAACATACAAATGACATGAATAAGCATTAAATAGAAAAGAGGTACCATGAAAAATCCCATGACAATAGATTTAATAGTTACTAACTACTCCATAATGATTTTTAGTGTACGAAAATGGTACGATAAATACTTGTCTTAAGCAATTGTTTTGCATTTAGCAAATTTCTCGACATAATCTCCTTGTAACTCTAGAGACTTAGCCTAGTAAAGATCCAAACCTTTAAAGCCATCCAAATAGAATCTGCGGAACTCTGCAAAGTAGGCCTCTGTTTCGGCAACGACCGATCATTTGACGTGAGCCGCTTCTCGGTAAACCATTCCTTCAAATTTGGCAAAAGAAGGAAGTCACAGAGGGTCACTTCTGACGAATGTGGTAAATGGGAGTACCAATTCGCATAGGAAATGGTCTAGTTTGCTATCGCAATTGCCGATGAGTGGACCACAGCGTTATCATGATGGTAGAGAATTTTTTTCTTCGCTAGGTGGGGCATCTCTCTCTTTAGTTCTCCATCAAATCGGACATATAAATCAGTATAGTATTGTTCCGTAATTATTCTTCTCTTCTCCAAATAATCAATTAAGACTGTTCCTTGCGAATCCCCAAAAATCGTCGCCATAACCTTTCCGGTTGATGGAATCGCGTTCGCCTCCTTTGATTCGTGTTTGCTGGGAAAATCCTATTGTGATGCATCCATGTCTCTTCTACTCACATTATACCGCAGAATTTCACTCTTATGGCGCTTAAACATGTTTAAATGTTGCTCTGCAATTCCGTTTTTGATCAATTGTTGGCATAGGCGGCACTCGCTTTGCCAATAGCTACTTACATACGTAAGTTTTCGTGAAGGATATTTTGTACACATTCAGTTGCTAACACGATATCATGATCATATCGCCCATAGTCAGCTCAACGGAACAAACTGACTGCTCCTCATCAAAGACGAACGTTCGAATATGCCTAAATTCATTAAACCAATATCTGGTGGTAGTCATCGGAGGTGTATGGTCCTTATAAACTGAATCCAACTTCTCTCTGATTTTTGCACATGCTTTCTCATCCAATGCGAGCAATCGAATTATTTATCGGCATTGTTCTTTTTCCACAATTCCATAAATATATGAACTTTCTCGCTTTCAATAAGTTTCAAAACAACACTACTCAATGAATTTCTCCGAAATTTTGACGGCCGTCGATAATGCAGATTTTTGTCTCTGAACACGGGTATTTCTCGTAGCATCCGCGTGTTATACAAGCACTAATTAAGAGTATAAAAAAGCAAATTTTGATTGCTTCGTAGAAATTGAATAAAATTATTACGTTGATTCAAACACACATACAATTTGCACCCCCTATAGAATAAAATATGTCACTCCTAAACTTGTACGTCGACTCTAAAATTTTTCAATCAGCGTTACCTTTTATTGTGCGCAGTGTTGACTTTGAATCTTCAATATTGTGACTTCTTAATCCAATTCGTAAATTATCGATCAATCGGAGATTCTTCATTCTTCCCGTAGGAAGAGTGAAAGGAAACAGGTTAATGGAGGGATTCTTTCTAATTGAATCAAAAATTTACTTTCCCTTTCGCTAAGAAAAGATAATTACGCTCATTCGCAACTTATTTACGTCATTAGTTTCGAAAAAATATTTTCATGGGTTTTATAAATTTCTTGTTATTCAAATTAAAATTCCAATAGAATTTTGCGATGATTTTCCCTTACAGCCTGCCTAATATCGTTTGTACTACTAGCGCATACCGACTCCATAACGTAGTATATAACATGAAACCGAGAAACATTTAAAGGCCATATAATCCGAAACTCAGGTAAAATTTGTGGTTGGCGCCAGACTTCGAGAGCTAATGAAGGTCCGGTAACCCGACTCCGGTTCGGTTCCGGTTATTATGGGCAGCGAACCGCAAGAATCATAAACTACGTCGTGCTTGTGTGCTGCGCTGGGCCGTGCTGCGTGAGATGGCGCAAAAGCGGGCGGCGTTACAGTAACCGGAGTCAGAAACGCCGGTCGACCGATGCCTTTACACGGTCGTAACCGACGAGGTTTATAGATGGTGGCTTTTGGGCCGGTGAAGGCGTTGTGAATTTCGGCTGTACGAGAGATTTGTCCTGAATAAGAATACAATAACAGCATATCAATTGATGAATGGCTATCATTTGATGAAAGTCTAAGATGTTATACAAATTTTAACATCTCTTCCTAAATTGATAATTTTCTGCTAATAGCAATGAAATAGGTAAAACACGTTACATTTGTGAGAAAATATCCTCTCTTTAGTTATTCAGCAACATTTTCGATTAGGACCTAAAAATATTCGTGATTCAACGTTTCTTTTTGTTAACAAAATAGGTCTTAGATCAAAAAGAAATGTTTGCCAACACCTTTCTACTAAACATAATTTTTGCTTTCTTAGAACGCGGTTGACTATGTTTTATCCACATTTTGGATTTGTGTGCAGACTTACCAGGTGTATGCATAGGTGTTTTTCCGATTTAACTAAGAGATGGCGTCAGCCAAAAGTAAGCAGCGTATTAATTTGACATATACGTCATTTTGTTCGTTTGACATTTAAATTACAAACACTCACAAGTTGAGTCCGCCAAAAACTAGTGTCTATTTTATCGTTCAGTGATCATGTCGAGTTTTGTGCCTGAAAAAGAGCATGTACGGCATGCATTACTTTTCTAATTTAATCAAAAGAAAAATACTGTTGAAAGTCATCGTTTGCTGGTAGAAACATATGATGAACACGCTCCATTGATTAGAACATGTGAGATGGTTTCGGCAATTTAAAAGTGGTGATTTCAATGTGAAAGACAGTGAGCGCTTTGGTACACCACAAAAATGTGAACACGACCAATTGCAGGAGTTATTGGATGATGGCCCAATTCGAACTCAATGGCAATTAACAGAAGCATTACACGTGTCATAAGAAATAATCAGCAGACGTTTACAAGCAATGGGGAAGATCAATAAACTCGGTAAGTGACTCCCACACGATTTGAATGGACGCCAAATAGAAAATCGCAGTCACCTGCGCTGCTTCAGTACCATGAAAGGAAATTATTTTTGTATCGAATTGTGACGGGTGACGATAAATGGGTTTACTTTGAAAACCCGAAGCGGAAACAATCGTGGCTTTCACCAGGCGAAGTCGGTCCTTCAAGACCAAAGCCAAATCGCTTCGACAAGAGGACCATGCTCTGTGTCTGGTGGGACCAGAGCGGTATTGTATATTATGAACTTGAAGCCCGGCGAAACCATTAATACACAACGCTATCGCCAACAAACGGTTTATTTAAACCACGCATTAATCGAAAGACGACCACAATGTGCCAGAAGACATGGCAAAGTGATTTTGTTACACGACACTGCGCCGTCTCACATAGTAAAATCAGTGAAAGGACACCTTGAAATCGGTTAGATGCGATATCCTTCCGCACCCGCCGTACTTCCCAGACCTGGCGCCATCTCATCATCACCTCTTCGCATCAATGAGGCACGCGCTCGCAGAGCAGCGCTTCAGCAATTTCGAGGAGCTTGGAGAATAGCTCGACGAATGGTTTGCCATAAAACCCAAGCAGCTTTCTGGCATGGTAGCCAATATTTTGAATAAATGAAAATTACTTGTATGCATACACCTGATAGAAGCATGGAAATGAATCCAACTCTCATCAGAGTCAACAAATCGTTCCCGAAACTTAAACTTCTTTAAATTATCCGTGAGAGCTTGATAACCAACAAATTTCTGTACACCTTGCCAAGCTGATATCCGATTATTCATGCAAATTATGGAGCAAACGCTCTTTGAAAATGGCTATAGTGCCATTCTCCACTGCGGGGGTCATGCATATGTCTAAATCTACGAAGTTCGCGAAAGAAAATGATTTATACTTCCAGGCGTCTAAGAAGAAATATACACATTTGCTGGTATAAAGCGACCGTCTGCAGGCATGTCTGTCAAAATTGTGTAACCATGTGTTGTTGAAAGCAAAAATTGCACATCTTCAACGATTTTCTAACCCTGTATTGCTAAGGTGTGACTTGAGAAAGTTTCTAAACCAAATCCCTTCTCATTAGCATTGTGTATGCTGCTTTTATCAAGATTAGTGAAGTAGGGTTTAATTTCGTTAATAAAGCTATTACTTAATAACCATAAATCTTTCATAGCATAACAATACGTGTAGAACGAGTATTAAAATTTATTTTAAGTGGCAGATGGATGTCTGATTTGATTTCAAATCGAAGATTTATGTCGTGAATTATTCTACTGTGAATGCTATTTTAAAATGTTCTAAGAATATATTCTGTAATAAACCATAATTTATCCGCATGACTACCATTTGAAACTCTCACACTTTCGACAGAAAGTCACTTGGTTTTACCTCATTTCCAGTATTTTGCAGCTTTAATTTTGCAACTTCCTTCTCAGGAACACTATTTTCAGGTTTATCTTCTTCATATTCTGCTACATCTTGAACAAATTGCGTATCATATGGTTGTTCCAATCGCTTGAACTTAAATCTCGTTACGTATTAAAAGAGTACATGCTTTCTTGTTAAACACCTACAATTATATTTCCCAAGGCACAATGTAGTTCACTTTCTTGAGACTTCAAAGCAATTACTGCGATGTTGGTTACTTGATATGTTGCAAGTAACATTTTCAATGCGTTGGGTATATTAATTGTTGTCATTGTATCAAACTACACATTTACACTGAACCATTTTTGTTTGAAATGGCAATCACGTATTGTTTGGACTAATAGATAATCCCTTGTGTTTCTACTCCAGTTCTTCTAGAACTAGATTAGTAGATAGTCTTTCCCCTAAAACAGTGCGATATTTTTCCTTCGATTGCTACATCGTTCTGCGTATCTGGCCGTGTTGTTTTTGTTAAGCTGACCAATTTCGATGAAATGCTTAGTTTTTCCATTGCTTCATATAATTTTTTTTGTTTCAACTGAGTCATACACCGTCATGAAATCGATAAACATGGGTAGAGGAAGATTTTGTTCCTGGCTTTGATTCTGTATCATTGACAGTGTAAAGATTTGGTCTATCACCTCCGAATCCTCTTTAATATTCTCCCACTGAACTATTGTGGTAAGGACTCAGTCTATTTCTAATTATTCTCGTTAGAACTTTATATGTAACATCAATCAGTGCGAAACCTTTGTAGTTTTCACAGTTAGATTTATCTTCTTTCTTCAAAAGTGGACACATTAGAACGTTCCTCCACTGAAGTGGTATTCGTTCCTCGTGCCATATTTTCTTATCGGGGTACTAATTCTCTCTTTTAATTTACCTCCTATATGTTTTAGAATTTCTGCTGGGATACGGTTTCCGCCTGCACTTTTATTATTTGCTGGCTTCCTGCATTTATCTTCTATCTCTTGTTCCGTTGACTTAGTACTGCTTAGTAAGGGGAAATAATTTGACATATACAGCACCCTTTTTAACCAAGATGTGAAATAGTTTTAAGAAATAGGGAAATACATTTGTCAAACGAGGAAAACCAAAAGAAATTACTGTAAATTGGCAATTAGGCTTGTTCATCAAAAGCCCCATTATTATTGTTTAATGTCTTTAAACCATCTAAATTTGTTATACATCATTTTCTACGTAAAAATGACCATTTTTGTAAACTATATATCCTTCATTTTTTCTGAAAGTAACTTTCGTCATGCCTGAGATAAAAGTTTCAATAATCCAAAAGGGCAATTAGTTGTAAAGAAATAAATGAGAGAATGAGAGACAAATTACTCTTAAAAAATAACAACTATTGAAATCTAACGAAAAATTAATTTTTTTCCTATTCACTAACAAAATTCTTAAACATTCCTTTCGTAAAAAAGTCCACCTTTTGCATTAATTACAGCTCGAACAAGTTGCGGTATCCTTTCGATTGATCTTTTGAGGTTTTTGCCTTGGATGTTCCATTATTTGGATGTAGGACTGACACTTCGAACTTTTCTGTCAAGTTCATTCCACAGTAATTCAATATGGTTAAGATCTGAACTCTGTGGTTGCCATGTGATAACTTGTAAAATATCTGTTTAATTTAGCTCATTTGCATCTTCTGGTTGTGTGTTTAGGATCATTATCCTGCACAAAAAGTAAAATTCTCGCCTATTAGTCACAGCCCAGAAGGAATGTTGTGATCCCCGTCCTGAAGAGCGTGTTCGGTCACCGCGGATTTGTCTGTTTGACCTAGACGACAGTTGCGTTTGTGCTCTTTTAGCCTGGTGTTGATGTTGCGTTTCGTAGTGCCCTATACTAACCCACAGCAACAGGGAATCCTGTAAACTCCGGTTGATGTTATGGGATCCCTGGGGTCCATTGCCGAACGTAGCTGGTGGCGTAATTGCTGCGTGGGTTTGTATATCGTTTTTATATAGTGTCGCCAACATATAACGGCTGCACGCCAGACAACGAATTATTCGACGCTGAGCCACCGAAGCGAACACTTCGACCTCGTCGCTGAAGATGTTTACCGTAGCTGTAAACGAAACGTCCGGAAGAAATTCCAACGGACCACGGCTAAATAGCCCGGAAGAACCTTTTTCATACAGTACCGGCCGTGAAAATTTACATTCTTCGAGTTTAAATATTGATTCGTCATTCTATAAAATATTTTGCCACTGTTCTACCGTCCAATCCCGATGTTCACGGGACCACTGTAGTATTTTCAGTCGATTACCTCGGCGTAGCAATGGTTTACGCGCTGCCACGCGATCGTGTAAATTTCCATCTTCAACTCCTTTTGACGGTGCTAACTGAAATCAGATGCTGACGTCTGCGATTGAATTCGCTCGCTATTTCTACGATTTCCCTTACTTGGAAGTTGTAGTAGACGATCGTCGGCTAGGGCGGTTATTTGTGAGGCACCTGGAGTGTGGCGGTCCTCTAAGTCGCCTGTTTCTTGATATCGGCGAATGGTGCATTTTACTGTCGACCCGGCTAGATTTAATTTCTCACCAATTTGCCTTCTGGCTAGTTTTCTTTATGCAAAGTTATTTTACTGGATCGTTTAGCAATACCTATTGATTAATTACGTGGCATTTCAAACAGTGTTATTCACTTACTGTACCATTGATCACAATAATATTCGAACTGAACAGGGGAAAATCCTAAGAAAATCTTTGCCTCCTTGACCGCATCGATATAACTTGTCTAATAAATAGATTAGAGCAATCCGCTCTAAATGCTTTAATTGCGGAACAATCGGGCTATTTTTTTTTTATCCTATGTCCTTTATACCTTGCGGTGTCGGACAACCGGGCCATAAAGTGCTTAATTACTTCTTTTCTTCATAACACTTTTATTATTTCAGTTGCAGAGATATTTAAGATGTTTATTAGGATTGTCATCGTTGAATGCAATAAAGCTTATTAAAGTATTGAAAAACTTTCTGCCTTGGGCAAATTTCTATGGACGGTAGTATATTGTAGTTTCCGAAATATTTAGGGAATTAAAAAAAAATTTCAGTCGTTAAAGTCTGTTAGATATCCTTTTTGTGAGCAAGAATCGGCTCGAAAAGTTACAGGGCGTTCAGAAATCTATCGCCGAGATTTTATGTTGCAACAGAAAGCTCCAAGGGTAAGAGCATAATGTAATACATGCATACACAATCTTGTGAGTTACATGAGTACTTGCGATTATTTAATTTAAAATTGAAAAAGAGTTACCTAAAGAAAATTGATATTATGATTTATACTGAATAAATTAATGAATTTACATCGGATTAACATGATCAGCACTATGATCGGTTATGTAATTGAAAAAAAATTCACTACCGCTTAGTATGGACACTTCCTATTTCATGCAAAATCTGACGCTTCAAAATTGCGACTTATTACACATGTGTACACAAAAGAAAAAGTAATAATAAACATTAGAAAACATAAAGCAAGTTATACTTTCTTTTTATCAAAAAATCCACCTCTGGAATTATAATAACTGCTCGTACAACTCGTGACATTCTTTCTGCCAATTTCTTCAGTGTATCTTATGGAATATTGTTCCACTTCCTCTGCAATGCCGTCCAGAGAGACGTTCTGGAAGTTGGACATTCTTTTCTAATTCGTCTGTCCAGTATTTTTAATATTCGTAATATTAAGCGCAATCCGAATGGTAGAGCATTTTGTTCTAATATTTCGCGATAATTCTGCTTCCTCATTACTCTATCAATTTTCGCAAGTCCCCTGTTCCACTTAATGAAAAGCAACCCTATACAAGAATAGAACCATTACCTTTATTTGTTGGTGTAATGCACTCAGGAAGCATTTTCTCCTCTTGTGAGTGCCTGATAAATCACAGGTATAGCAGTAAACTCCACTCACACAAATTATTAATTATTCGAAACGCAGCGTTTCAAGATTTGTCTGTTTGACCTAGACGACAGTTGCGTTTGTGCTCTTTTAGCCTGGTGTTGATGTTGCGTTTCGTAGTGCCCTATACTAACCCACAGCAACAGGGAATCCTGTAAACTCCGGTTGATGTTATGGGATCCCTGGGGTCCATTGCCGAACGTAGCTGGTGGCGTAATTGCTGCGTGGGTTTGTATATCGTTTTTATATAGTGTCGCCAACATATAACGGCTGCACGCCAGACAACGAATTATTCGACGCTGAGCCACCGAAGCGAACACTTCGACCTCGTCGCTGAAGATGTTTACCGTAGCTGTAAACGAAACGTCCGGAAGAAATTCCAACGGACCACGGCTAAATAGCCCGGAAGAACCTTTTTCATACAGTACCGGCCGTGAAAATTTACATTCTTCGAGTTTAAATATTGATTCGTCATTCTATAAAATATTTTGCCACTGTTCTACCGTCCAATCCCGATGTTCACGGGACCACTGTAGTATTTTCAGTCGATTACCTCGGCGTAGCAATGGTTTACGCGCTGCCACGCGATCGTGTAAATTTCCATCTTCAACTCCTTTTGACGGTGCTAACTGAAATCAGATGCTGACGTCTGCGATTGAATTCGCTCGCTATTTCTACGATTTCGCTTACTTGGAAGTTGTAGTAGACGATCGTCGGCTAGGGCGGTTATTTGTGAGGCACCTGGAGTGTGGCGGTCCTCTAAGTCGCCTGTTTCTTGATATCGGCGAATGGCGCATTTTACTGTCGACCCGGCTAGATTTAATTTCTCACCAATTTGCCTGCTGGCATAGTTTTCTTTATGCAAAGATATTTTACTGGATCGTTTAGCAATACCTATTGATTAACTACGTGGCATTTCAAACAGTGTTATTCACTGTACCATTGATCACAATAATATTCGAACTGAACAGGGGAAAATCCTAAGAAAATCTTTGCCTCCTTGACCCCATCGATACAACTTATCTAATAAATAGATTAGAGCAATCCGCTCTAAATGCTCTAATTGCGGAACAATCGGGCTATTTTTTTTTAATCCTATGTCCTTTATACCTTGCGGTGTCGGACAATCGGGCCATAACGTGCTTAATTACTTCTTTTCTTCATAACACTTTTATTATTTCAGTTGCAGAGATATTTAAGATGTTTATTAGGATTGTCATCGTTGAATGCAATAAAGCTTATTAAAGTATTGAAAAACTTTCTCCCTTGGGCAAATTTCTATGGACGGTAGTATATTGTAGTTTCCGAAATATTTAGGAAATTAAAAAAAAAATTTCAGTCGTTCAGTTCTATTGAAATCTGAATTTTCTGGTTGTCAGTGCTACCTTGTTAGTAAAACGTATCACTAACGTAAATCTTAACAGTAAGTTTTTACTTTCTTCTAATAAAACATTGGAGAGATTATTAGAAATATTTTGTTTCTTTTTCTTCTTCTTCTTCTTTAAATTCCGTGGAGTAAATAAATGATTATTATAATTTTAATTTTGGTTTTGTCGGTTGTTTACTTGTTGAAATGGGATGGAGTTACCCAGATTGTACCATTCACTATCTGTTCTTTTAGTTTCAATAGTAGAGCTCGAAAAATCCATATCCACTCATTTTTTACTGGTACTTTAAATTATAAAAAACCTAAGCGAAATACATTTAGTAAAACGTGTGATACAATAGGTTGTACATAGTATTCCCATACTTCCACATAGCTTTACATTTCGTCTGGTTACATAGTACCTATGTAACAGCTATACATACATAGCTGTATCATTGGATCATCGGTTTAATTGTATATGCATAGATGCAGAGGACTTGCAGACGGACCGGCGTGAAAAAAATATACAGCAAGGGCGGTCGAATGGTAATGGACACGGAGCGAATGGAGAAAAAAAACGTACTCTCTCACACACGTACAGTTACGTACACAGACGTATGGAGTGTCCGAAACCTGCCTAATTGATGTGTCGTTTTTGTTTTGCTTAATACAGGGCCTCGGACACGGTTTGGCCATTAAAACGTCCGGTATATCGCGGTCCGATCTGTACTAGATATATGATGGGCCGCAAGACAAATGAAGCGCGACTCCGCCGGCCTAACCGACGCTGGCATGTTGGTTGTACGCTGTGTCAGGCGTAGGTACGGATATTTGGGCGTTTTGGTGTATTTTCGGATCTGTTAGATATCCTTTTTGTGAGCAAGAATCGGCTCGAAAAGTTACAGGGCATTCAGAAATCTATCGCCGAGATTTTATGTTGCAACAGAAAGCTTCAAGGGTAAGAGCACAATGTAATACATGCATACACAATCTTGTGAGTTACATGAGTATTTGCGATTATTTAATTTAAAATTGAGAAAGAGTTACGTAAAGAAAATGGCGTTAGTTCGCTTGCCGAAAACGTGTACTTTTGTCTCTTTTTGCTAATTAGTTGCTCAATATATAATGTTTTAAAGTAAACTAACAACTGCAGCATCAAATAAGCTATAATAAGGAATAGCTCTCATTCCTTGAAAATTTCTGATTTTATGATTTATACTGAATAAATTAATGAATTTACATCGGATTAACATGATCAGCACTATGATCGGTTATGTAATTGAAAAAAAATTCACTACCGCTTAGTATGGACACTTCCTATTTCATGCAAAATCTGACGCTTCAAAATTACGACTTATTGCACATGTGTACACAAAAGAAAAAGTAATAATAAACATTAGAAAACAAAGCAAGTTATACTTTCTTTTTATCAAAAAATCCACCTCTGGAATTATAATAACTGCTCGTACAACTCGTGACATTCTTTGTGCCAATTTCTTCAGTGTATCTTATGGAATATTGTTCCATTTCCTCTGCAATGCCGTCCAGAGAGACGTTCTGGAAGTTGGACATTCTCTTCTAATTCGTCTGTCCAGTATTTTTAATATTCGTAATATTAAGCGCAATCCGAATGGTAGAGCATTTTGTTTTAATATTTCGCGATAATTCTGCTTCCTCATTACTCTATCAATTTTCACAAGTCCCCTGTTCCACTTAATGAAAAGCAACCCTATACAAGAATAGAACTGTCACCTTTATTTGTTGGTGTAATGCACTCAGGAAGCATTTTCTCCTCTTGTGAGTGCCTGATAAATCACAGATATAGCAGTAAACTCCACTCACACAAATTATTAATTATTCGAAACGCAGCGTTTCAAGAGCACCTGGACTCCCATTGTCAACCATGTTACCCACAACCACACAGTCGTTGCAATCGTTATTGCCTGATAAATGTTTTGGTGTCATCAGTTTGTAGTACGTTTCCTCAATGTTCTATTGTCCAATTTTTATGCGTATTCGCCCACTGGAGACGTATTTGTTTATTCTCACTAGGTTCGCTTCTTTTAAACGACGTTTCACTGTGCTAACGGATATCTCCCTGTTTCTACCCCGATTCGTTTCCACTGCAATTTTAGGAGCCGTTAATTGTTTATTTCTCTTACTAAGCAATTTTGTGAATTTTCGTATTCTAATTCATTTTTAATACCTTAAACACAACTCAGTCACATTTAAGCAGCATGAAGATAGAGATGTTCGCTGTTCGACGGGGAACAAATTCAAAGGCTATAATTGTAGTGTACAAGCATAATGGCAACATAAGTAGCTTTACTTACATATAATAATTGAAAATAAAGCTTAGGAGTCCTTAGTAATTGTTAGGGCAAATACAATTTTAGAAATTGTATGGTGCATATCGTCTTCAGTTTACGGAAACTAATACCAGATTAAGAGGTTATAGCGTAGCCGGTTCTTATGTTCCCAGTTACCACACCGTTTGAGAAAATATAGTATTGAGAAATACGTTTATCTCTTTAACATAATTTTCTGTTTAGTTTTTTCGCGATAGTTAGAGCGACTCCACCCGAAATCGCTTGCATTGTAGTCTCATCTTCAGGTAAAAGTGTTGTGGGACTCTTAGTGGAATGATACATTTCGGATTTCTGTACTACGTTATCAACTGTATCGTACTGACATAATAATAAAATTAAAATTGGTATATACATTTCCTTCCTTAAAATTGATTTTAATTTGCTGTAATTTAAATCGATTTAAAAATACATCAATTTTAAAGAACGAAAACAACATAAACAAATAAAAACAATAGATGCTAATTCATATCAATGCTGGGTCCTTTGGACACCGATCTTCTTAAAGTTGGTGATAATACTATTGGTATGCTGGATAGTTCGATGCTTTCTTCAGAACATGCTGCTTGTTTCTCCAAGATTTGGAATAATTGGGCTCTGGTTACAGGTACTCCAGTGATGTTGGTGTTGAATATTTGTGCGCAACATCGATCTGTAGAATTGGGTTTCTTGCAAAACAAAAATCAGAGAATGAGTCGTGGTAAATCAATCCAACGTAATAGTTTCTAAGTAATAATTACACCGGTAACGGAACCCACGGTTGAGATCAATATAGAATACCAATGAGTTGAATGTTTTGGAATTTCTTGATGGATGTGGCGTTCTAATACCTTATCTAGTTGCTTTAATTTATAGTTTGCTAATCGCAGTTCGTCTAATCTTATGTTGGTAACACGTACAGGTGACAATTGAGTAGCAATCATAGTTAAGTTTTCCGTGTTTATAGAACAACAGTCATCGTGTAGTATGTTTAAATCAGGAATATACGGGAAGTAGTTAGTAGTAACAACACTATCTGCCTCCAGAACACTAGTAGAAGTGTAAGTCTCTAGAAGTATATGGTGACAGCCATCAAGGCCATAGCCTGACACAGCAAACTTCTTGTGCTGATCATTTACAGATTCTTTAGGAAATTGCCTACAATTGTTTAGTTCTTTCATTACCTGCGAGTAATGCTTTTTATCCTGATATAAGTTTTTTAATTTATTTTTTAATGAACTCCAATCTGTAAATTGTTGTTGAGCTAATTGTTCTTTTGCGCGCCCTGATATTTTGGCAAGAATGTAATATAATAATGGGACTTTTTGTTCCTCACATGCTAAATCATTTGCATTATTGCAATCAGTCAAAACTTGTCCGATTTCGTTTTTGTTGCCAGTAAATTCTCTTGGGATTAATTTACAAAGGAAATCCATACTAAATTTTATGTTAGGAGTTGAAGGAGATGCGTCTTCCGTTTGATTCATATTTGAGTACAACAAGTTACACAATGTAATAAATTACAGAAAACAAAAGAATTGCACTTACTTGAGTTGTTTCTTTCCTTTCGAATACCTTACGCTTGTTGGAGAAGATTCTACTGCTGACTGCGCCAATTGATGCGGGACTCTTAGTGGAATGATACACTTCGGATTTCTGTACTACTTTATTTTTAACTGTATCGTACTGACATAATAAAATTAAAATTGGTATATAATAAATATTTATTATAGGAGAAATAGAACCAAAGATACAGTGCTAGCTAATGCAACAAACACGTTTAAGATTAGAGTCATGCTTTGGCAATTGTTTCCGTTTCTCTGATTATATCATAGTCATCATTATATGGTCACCACATGGTCGTTGCATGCCAACTCCGAACTTTCACCCTTAAAACAGGCCTCGCGTTTATATGGACGGGCGCAGGTCATTTTTTGATTGTAAACAGTTCCATCCGTTATAAAATCTAGTCCATGCAGCATCCTTTATACATCTTCATTAGTTGCGGTGACGTAACATTCCGCATTACCAACGATAGTGTCTCGTCGAGATGGTGATTGCATTTAATCGAACTTGCGTAATGGAAGGCATTGTTCGCAAAACTGCAAGTCAATCTCGTCTAAATACTGCATCCGATCATGTTTAACACCTTTCATCGTTGATGTAATTCACTGAAAAGTCATGATAAAGTTTCGATATGACCCTTGAGGTACCTACGACGGTAGGGAGTATCTGTACTCTGCTACCCGGTCCTTCACACTTGTGATATAGACCAAGAAATATCTTTTTTTAACTTCGGTTGGTGGTGCGCCAGTTGCTTCTGTAGTAGTTGTGGTTGTAGTGGTCGGCTTCGTAGTTGTCGGCGTTATGCTAGTTAGCATTGGGGTTGCGGTGATCCGCGTTGTGGTGGTCGGCGTTGTAGTTGTCGGCGTTGTGGTTGTCGGCGTTGTAGTTGTCGGCGTTGTGGTTGTCGGCGTTGTAGTTGTCGGCGTTGTGGTGATCGGTGTTGTAGTAATCGGTGTCGTAGTGTTCGGCGTTCTAGTAGTTGACAATGTGGTTGTCGACATTGTGATGATCGGCGTTGTGGTGGTTAGCGTTGTACTAGTCGGTTCGGCAGTTGTTGGTAATCGGTGTCGTAGTGTTCGGCGTTCTAGTAGTTGACAATGTGGTTGTCGACATTGTGATGATCGGCGTTGTGGTGGTTAGCGTTGTACTAGTCGGTTCGGCAGTTGTTGGTATTATGCTTGACGGAATTGTGACAGACGGCATTGTAGTACTCAGCGTTGCAGTGGCTAACGTTGTAGTAGTCGGTATTGTGGCTGTTGACGTTGTAGTTGTCGCTGCTGTAGTGAAGCTCTAAAAGTTGGAAGCGACTACGACTATGACCGCAGTAGAGGAAGATACCATGGTGTGGTCGTGAGTGCAGATTGGTATATATATATATACGTACATGTTACGCACTGTCTGTTTAAAAGTACCTGCTTCATCCACAAACAAGAGTGTATTAAAAATATTAGCCATTTTCAGATATATTGAGACACTTTTGATTAGATGTCAAGTGACAGTTGACATGTCAGTATTACTAAAACTCACCTTAAACCCGTACAATAAGGATTTCGTGCGGCTGGCTTGCTGCACGTGAATGACTTGCCTTATGTTTGCGAACTTCATTATGATAATTATGGGTTTGCCTGCTGGGAGACATGAGTGGGTTACAGGGACATTGAAATGTTCTACTTTCCTGTAACTATGTCATAAAAACACATTCGATTTCCTTTTCCTTTCGTGAGCAGTTTATAAAAATAATATAGTAATGCTTGCACCTCAAAAAACTATACAATCGTTCCGTATACATGAGGACTATACAATATTTATCGCTAGAGGAACCTAACGATGGTAACATAACACCATTTCATTGGCAGCTTAAGATTTGTTGAATTTCTTCTTTTTCTAATAGTTCCTATCCATTTCGGATGTTGGCTACCATGCTTTTATGATTTTAACTTAGCTATACTACTATAATTTAGCGTTGAACACAGTAAAGTAAATATTATTGGAGATACCTATTGTAGGTCTTTAAGGCAATGGTTCCTACTTGTTTTTTTGCATTCTCATGTCGTTGACTATTTATTAGTCCATCCGGACCGATTTCGCGATCCATGGGCAAGAGAGTGGCCTTTTGTCTTATTAGCTCCTCCATCCGAAGCTATTGGTCAATAAGAGGGGGACTGCTTTTTCTGGCAGTCATTCGGTCGACAGAGCATCGTTAGTTCTCTAGCAGGATGCACTACGAGCAGGTGATGTTGTCACTTAGCATGGTTTGTCTTTGTAACCATCAGCCCTTACATATTCCATTTGTATAAATACCTTTGAAAATGGGTTTGAAGTAACGTCTTACTCCTGAATTTAATAAATTCATTTGCTACTACTCATGGATAAATTACATTCAATATACTGCACATTAAATAATCGATTAAGAAATGATGAAGATAAAAGATTTATCATTTAATTAAGTGTAACATACGTAACATTAATATAATTCCTAAAAAACTAAAATTTTGAAGTAAATATTATTTTAGAAGGTTAATTAAAAACAAGGCATCTTTTGTACAAGATTTTCACCCATTCATTATGACCCCAATTGATCATTACGTCTTTCAATGCTCTGCAGTGAAGGGAATATAAATCAACAGCTTTTGGACACACAAGCTTAGAGATTTGCGTTGATACTGGCTTTGCAATGGCAAAAGCAAGCTCACTTGGTTTGCATTATGAGTCGGACTTCTTCATGCTAGTTACGACGGGTATCGATCATCTCGTGGTGTTGGTATTGTTGGACTACCTTGTCCTTGTCCTCGTTAAACATCTCTAGTTTCTATTAGCAATTGCAAAATCTAAAAACGGCGATCTAGCTCACTCCAAAGCTTCCAGCAGGAGTTTGCTACATTCTTTAACTTTCCAATTGACTTATGACCCACCAAGGATCTATCTCTAGAAAATAGTAGTGTGCTTTCATTTCCGACAATACCCAAAATTGCAAATCTCGACTACTAATCACAACAATAAATTGTTACATACTGGTCCATATCCATATCCGTATCTAGTGACGATCGCTTTAACAAATCCATCAACATATTTAACCACATCTGTGTATTCCATATCTTACTTAAATAAGCTGTCATTAGTTTATAGAAATATTTGTAGGTATTTGTCAGGCATATGGTACATCTATTATCACCAGTGTATTTAACGTAACATAATCTCTATAGCTAACAAATTAGAGCGGTAATTGTAACAAATTTTGGTTATTGCTTTTGGGTATTTTCTAGTTCCTAAATTACAAATCAGGTGATATACTGCTGATTCTACAGCTCTACTGTGTGTTGTATTCTGTTGCAGAGCACGCAGAAAATAAATTCGAATTACACTGGATTGTCTTGTAAATAAAAAATTTCCATCCATATGCTAGTGTAATCGTTTAGTACTTCTATAATAAAATTTGATGCGTAAACAGAGTAGGCATTTGTCTAGTTATTGAATGACTTCAGTCATTTTTTAGTCAATAATTCCATGTTTAAACGCATAACTAAAATCAGTCGCACTTATAGCAAATAACATGAAGATAGAAACGTTTATTGTTCAACAGAAAACATGGTCCAAGTGTATAATTGCATATATATAACAAACGTAACGATAATATAAGTAGCTTTGCTTACACATAATGGTTGAAAATAGGACTCTAAAGGTCCTTATCAGTTAGTAAGGCAAGCGTAATTAAAAAATATATACCATGCAACAAGATCTTTAACTCAGGAAAGGTAATCTCACATTAGACTGTTATAATGCAAGCGAGAAGCAGCGGCTTCTGATATTCCCATGCTTCTAGTGATTTATTCATCAGTATCAAAAATTTGAGAATACAAATACTGAAAAGGAAGTCTATTTACCAGAGAGCGTCTTATTGGAATTGTTATTTGCATTTGATCAAGCAAGAGGAAATAACTGCAATAACCGTCTGTCAAATCAAGAAATACTGTCCTCGCTACAATATATCTTTCCGTGTGGTTCTCTGGCGTGAATAAGAGCGACTGCACCCGAAGTCGTTTGCACTGTAACCGTGATGCCCAACCTTCCGCAAGAATGATGGCCTCAAATTACATTTTGATTGAAATCAGTCTCATCTGTTAGTAAGCATAGGTTGTAGTAGATATTTTTCAAATCGTTATTGGTTGCGACGACATAACATTCCGCATTTGTCAATGACATTGTCCGATAGATTGTGGGCCAGTTGGCTCTGTAATTGTCAATGACTTCGCAGTTGGTGCCGTGGTTGACAGCGTTGTGATTATCCGCGTGTAATGGCTGGCGTTGTGGTGATCGACGTTGTGGTGGTCGGCGCTATAGTAATCGGGGTTGTAGTAGTCTGCGTTGTGGTACTCGACGTTGTGGTAGTCGGCGCTGTAGTGGTCGGCTTCATAGTCGCTGCTGAGGGATTTGGAGTTGAAGCGGCTGCGCTCATAACGGCGGTGGAGGAAAATACCATGGTGTGACAGCGGCTGCAACTGAGTGCGGATGTAGATTGCGTCTCTTCACTTGCGCATTGCAAGTATTCATCGTCCATAATAAAGGAAGATTAAAAATATCGCAAATCTTTTGCCATTTTTTGGTATATGAAGACATTCTCGAAGTTTAGCCTTTAGTTGTCAAGTGACGTTTGACGTGTAAAGTAATCATTGGATGCTATGATTGTATAGTTCACTGTCATGTCAGACTGCTTTCCGATTACACGCATTATACGTGATTCGTCCATAAAATATGTTGAGAGTTCCGATTAACTTGATATAGCTTGCTTTGAATTCAACTGGAAACATTATCGTTGCAATATTTACATGTTGATGTCTAATATCAACCTTGCATGACCCGTTTGATTTATATTTTCGCGTTATTGAAGACCATTGGTGAAAATTTAATTGGAAATAGGTCCAGAGGCATCGCAGTAAACTCCACACCACACAAATTAATAATTTATTCGGAACGCAACGTTTCAAGGCCACATAGACTCATTGTTAACCTTGTTACCGACTGAAATGGGGATTATTTTACTAGCCACAAGCCAGATAGCGATGTGTAATGAAAATTCTACCTCAAGTAGTGATAGTATCGGTGACAATAGTAATAATGAAATGCTGATTATATCTGAATACTTGGCAAAAGGATATATAGAAAGTATTAAAGTTTTTAATTGGATGTTGTGTGGTGTACAGCATTTACATCAGCAGAGATGACTTAGTAGGCGTGATTCTTGATCAAAAACCTGAGGTCAGAAACATAAAGCTGGTGGGTTTTAACGAAAAAAAGGAAATTGCTATCTGCTTCTATGAAATTAATTATAGTAATGGATACAGCTTAATAAAATACTTATTTCCTTTGTAATTTGTTTTATTTAAACAAAACAAACAAAATATGTTACACCTCCAAAGCTTAAACAAATTTTTAAATATGTGTACATTTGAACTTTTATTAAAGTATTTTTTAATTAAAATGACCCTGAAGAATATTGTAAAGGTCCTGTTTAAGCACAAACATTTTTTTGTGAACGAGTGTTTTTAATAACTCTATTAAGAGATTTGTAGTGGTATTCTTCTTTTTTCATGCATTTTTTTTATTCCCTCTTTAATGCCTCTTTTACTTTTTGTTTTTCTTTTTTGTAAACATAAGAAATATTTCTTTTTCTTTCTGATTTTTTACTTTCGCTCTTATCTGTACTTTCGCTTCACGATATTGAACATATTGGTAGGTTATTTGATATAAGAGCAGTTGGAGATACCTATTTTTTCATTATCTACTTCATTCTTTTTCTAGAATTAAATATATGCACATAAGCTATAAGTATACCCAACTATTGCGGTCATTCTCAACTTTTGCATTACAGCCTGTTATTTTCATACTATCCAGGGATCTTGTAGACGTCAAAATAAGACGTTTTGTATAAACATAGCAGTAGCAAACGAAGTTAAAATAGCCTGCATGGTATTCAACATCCGAAACAGATTACAAGAGGAAGAATCTCCGAAAATTTGTCACCTCCGAGTACTTCGAACAATTCGAGAAACACCGCACATTTTTTGCTACTTTTTATTTTTTGTCTTAACCACAAAAAGTGTTCGAGAGGTGAATCATTTGAGACAATGCATGCTTCCATTTTTCGCCAAATCGATTGCTGCATTCCTTCATAATTGCAAAGCATATTACCAAACGTTATTTAAAAATTTATGAATATACAGATTTGATCTGAAGCAGTACACAGTCACTAGGAGTGTTAATGGTAGAGAACAGTTGAAGATCGTCAGCATACATAAGGATCTCATCTCTCACTATCAACGATATCAAATAGATTGTATCACCTTGACCTTTAGCATCCAATGTTTACATGCTGTGCGAAACAGGCAAAGTTAGTAATTGTAGAACGCTGTTTCAGAAATCTATATTCATTAACAGATATCATTCTACGAACCTGATAATATAATTGTGTAAAGAAGACGTGCTCAAACGCGTTAGACAAATTGCAAATTAAGGAAATCGATCGGTACTTTCTAATATGAGACGAATCGTTCTTCTTCAATACAGAAGTTTCCAAATTGACGGGAATGTAGATGTTAATATAAGGTTGAAAATCCGATATGACGATTTTGCAAAAATATATGCCTCTCACAATAAAGCAGGGAACACCATCTGGACCTGATGTGAACGAATTATTGCAACGTTTAAGAGCTTGTTCAATTTCTTACAGTATCATAGCAGCAAATGTTGTGGTGTAACACATGGGCTGAAAAGTCCCGGGCCTAACAAAGAAAACACGGCTCTTTTGGTTCAAAATTAGCTTTATTCATCAACGTAATCTCCATCAAGAGCAACGCAATCATTCCAGCGCCGCTCTAACATTTCAATACCACTTTTGTAGAACGATTTATCTTTTGGCTCAAAATAGGCCTCAGTTTCAGCGATAACCTCTTCATTCGTGCGAAATTTCTTACCGGCGAGCATTTTTTTGAGGTCTGCGAACAGCCAGTAGTCGCTGGGAGCCAAATCTGGCGAATACGGTGGATGTGGGAGTAATTCGAAGTTCAATTCATGTAATTTTGCCATTGTTTTGATTGACTTGTGACACGGTGCGTTGTCTTGATGAAACAACATTTTTTTCTTTGCCATATGCGGTCGCTTCTTTGCAATTTCGGCCTTCAAACGCTCCAATAACGCTATATAATATTCACTGTTGATGGTATTTCCTTTCTCAAGATAGTCGATGAATATTACACCACGCACATCCCAAAATACCGAGGCCATAACCTTTCCAGCCGATTGTTGCGCTTTCGGGCGCTTTGGACGAGGTTCACCAGTTGCTGTCCACTCAGATGACGATCGTTTTGATTCCGGAGTGAAGTGATGGATCCATGTTTCATCCATTGTCACATTTCGACGCAAAAATTCCGGTTTGTTACGTCTAAACATGGCCAAACACTGCTCAGAATGATCAACACGTTCTTGTTTTTGGTTAACAGTGAGCAAACGCGGCAACCACTTCGAACAGAGCTTTCTCATGGTCAATGTTCATGCAATATAAAGCCAATACGTTCTTTTGATATCTTTACGATGTCAGCTAACTCACGCAACTTCACTTTTCGATCATTCAAAACGATTTTGTGGATTTTTTGGATGTTTTCTGGTGTTACTTCCTCATTTGGACGTCCACTGCGTTCTGCATCATCGGTGTCTCTACGACCACGTTTGAAGTGAGCAAACCAACGTTTTATTGTTGTTTCTGATGGAGCGGAGTCCCCATAAGACTTTTCAAGTCATTGCTTCGCTTGAACGGTATTTTTTCCCATCGAGAAGCAGTGTAAAATTAAAACACGAAATTGTTTTTGATCCATTGTTTTGAAAATAACAAAAGTAGCGTGACTATTAGCACAATAACTCACAAACTAGTGAATAGAATATCATGGCATTTTAACAGCTGTCTTTTGAAGGTTAGTACTAACTGAGAGAAATGTGACTGCAATATACCTAGCGTCATCTATGTGTTAGGTCTGGGACTTTTCAGCCCATGTGTTAACTTGAAATATCATTGAACGTACGGAAGCTGTTATTTTTTGTGTCAATGTAAGCACTGCTGAAGTATTTTTCAAAAGCATTAACGATATATATAGGTACAGAGTATTCCGTATCATCAAGTCTCACGAGTGAAGGTATTCTGGTACGTTCTCGTCTGCGATAATTAAATGACCAGAATTGTTTTGGATCATTACAGTAGTATTTTGAATATCATCAAGATAATGCCGATAAGCAACCGAAATAAGGTTTTTTGCTTTGGATCTGAAATATCTAAATTTGTCGTAAAAATATTCCGTTTTATGTATTTTTCTAATATTGCAGATTTAATACGTAAACAATAGATAATCCCGGTACCACGGAGGATAGTGGCGACGCTGGATTTCTAGAGGCTGAAATTTAGGAACTGACGAGGTAAACATCATCCAGAATATCATAAAAAATGCTGCAAGCGTCATCAACGTTGTTTACGGTGTCGAGAATAGACCAATCCAAATGGTTTATATATGTGTCTCAAATTTGAATACTTTAATAGTTGTGTAAAGTTTGTTGGATCTGAATGTAGTCTTTGAATTGCAAATATAATTTCCAATACACACTAGACATATATTAATAAAAAATACTTACTTTACCTTCTGGAGAGCATTAATACCTTACCAAATTCTAAATACTCCACTCACGCTTAATCTTAATTAAAGACACTTTCAGAGTACCTGAATGTTGTTTCCATTACTACGTTTCATATTAAGCTTCTGAGAGCACCTGCGTATATGCTAGACCTAATTGTAACCGTACTAAAACGATACTAAATTAATAAAATTATTGCGGCCATTAATTTATTGGAAATAACAGTTATTGGCGACCATATATTATTGTTGCCTTCGGTTGTCGAATCGTAACGAAACCGGCCACAATTAACAAGTAAGAGCGCACGCATTAATAAAAACAACATCGCCAACGTCGACAAGCTTTGCACATGTAAATGAATTAATAAGACAACCTTTCTCAAACGAGAGCCTATCGCGAAGCGACCATGTTTAAAGATAAAACTCTGTACCTTTTAAACAAGGCACGGAGGAAATAAATTTCGACCGAAGAGTGTCGGACCGACCGGCTAGTCAGCGTTCGGCATTATAGAACGTTAAAATGTTAAATACTTTCCTTTATCTGAATTCGCTTATACAGGGTGAACCAAGTATCCTATAAACGTTACAGGTATTACACCATTTCTTACACGTTCTCTGTAACCTTTGGACATATGTAATAGTCACTAAATTTAAGTGTTTCTTTTCTCGAGATTAGAATTATTAATATCAGTTGTTAACAGTATTCACGTGTGCGTTTATGCGTTGTCAAACAGCTTATTGACTTCATGGAACGATACACAAACGCCCAAGTAGTACAGCGAGCCCATTTTTAATCTATAATTTTCAAGCTTTATAAATTCTCTTCTCGTTTAGAAGGTTAAGGTATTTAGTACATGATTGCCATCTTTTACACGACGTGTTCCAATTTGAGGTTACTTCTTAAATTTATAACATTACACAAAAATTATTTAAAATGTTTGAATTTATTTCATTCATTTATTCCATTCTCTTGTCAACATTTTGAATAAGATTTTGGCATAACTGCGGCTCAACTTCGCACACACCATCAATAGCGTTATCCTTATAATAACTAGTTACTTCCCGATTGTTGTGTTATCTACAGGGCCAATCGATGTTTTGATGTCGATATCCATTGACAGTGAGGACATCTTCACTTTCACAGTTACGTCCCGAATATTCCACCAACCCAGAAACCACACCCAGTAGTTATTTTCTGTGGATGCAGCGGATTTTCTTCGATCCAGGTTTGGCAATTATATTGTTTGTTTACAAATCCATCCACTTGGAAACGAGTGTGCTCAATAACTATTCGAAGTACACGGAATTATGTAGACATTTAAAAGAGCAACAAAGGGGTAGTGTGTTGACAATAATAAGATGCTTCCCACAAAGCCCTGGTCCGAATCTTATAGAGCTTTTATAGGGCGAACTCAGCAGTTATTTCCAAATAACATCTAAGGATGTTCTGTCAACTAACATCACTCATGAAACCATTGCAGAATGAATTGCCAGAATAGCACGCATTACTGGAGTGGTATTAGCTGCTAAAGACTGACAGGACTAGTCATGGGATATCACCATCAAGTGAAATTAGACGAAGCAAGGGCATGAAAATCCGTGATCTATGGAGGGTTGCTTCGTCCTCTTGAGTATTGGTCAGGTGCATTCTTTTAATTTGAGATCTAAAGAAGTTTGTTAACATCATTACATCTACTGTTACTCGTTGTGTCTGAAGTGGACATTCATGATTTTTTCTTAGGTTTTCTACAGACCAATAGTGCTACTTGATTAAAGAGGTGGTAACTTCTGAGTAAGCACTATTTTGTATGGCTGGAAATGCAAGTTAGGGTGTAGAATTCGTCAGGAGGTTCGGTCTTATATGTTCAAAGCAATGGAATGCTAACGAACTAAACGGCAACGACTTACTGCTTCGACGTTTTCTGATGTTTCACAGACTGCGATTGTTTTTATTTTGTTGCTTGTGCAGTTCCTTTGGACTTTATCACTCACAGCAAAATCATGTTGCAATACGGCGACCACGACGACCAATATTATGGTTATAAATGGTTAAAAAATAAATATATATATATTGTCGCTTCAACTTGAAACGATCCATCCTGTATACAACGCCGTTGTCGCCACTATTCCATACGGTCCGCTCCGAACTTAATAAATGACGTTATTTATGTGTTTATAATTTGTATTAGTGAAATAATGCGTTAATTATGAACGAGATAGGTGAAATGGGCTTTCGTTAATGCAAGTTATCTAAACGAGAGACCGGATAATACCCTTCATCGGTTCCCGTCATAAGAATGTGAGAACGCTATAAATAACGACGAACGGGAGAAAATTTGAACGGACTCGCGTAACTTTCTATGCTTTTGAGAGCGGTGGATCGCTTAAGAAGCATTGGTGTTAATCGGTGTAGATTATGTTTAAAGGTGGCAAAATTCTGTATGTATATATATATATATATACATGGCCAATTATTAACAGTTGCTTATTTAGCTTTTTAGTTTCGGCAAATTTGAGCCTACGCTTTCCTTATCTGGTGATGAAATTTGAAGCCATGAAAGGTTTTGTTATTATTTGAGTACAAGTGGTGGCAGCTTTATAAATAACAACATAATTCGTAACGAAATAAACATTCAGAATTTTAGACCCATTGCATTAATATCTCTTATAATGAAAGTATTTAAAAAAGCTATATTACCCAAATTAATATCGTTCACCGAATCCTGTAATCTTCTAACTCCATTTCAAAATGGATTTATACAACTCGAGTACCAGAGCTATTTACATCACCATCACTAAAGTAGCGGATATCTGAAATGAATGGGATAGCCGAAGTTTTCCTAGAGCTATCAAAAGCATTCGACAGCGTAGAAAAACTGGAAAGCATGGGTTTCAAAGGGATGGTACATTACTAAAATCTTATTTAGCAAATAGATTGCAATGTCTGCAAGTGAATTGTAACTGGGAAATATTAGGAGCATTCCTGTTTATGTTATACATCAAGTATGGGCAACCTTTGACGTGTTGTGGGCCAAACTTTAGTGTGCAAATACGTTCGCGTATTTGCATTATTAAAAGTAGTGTTCATAATTTTTAGCGATAGATATCGGACATGAAATAATACGACAATGTAATAATACAATTTATTAAAATAAAATGAAATGAAAAAAATAGGTACAACATTATAATTAAATCGTGAAATTTTTGAATTTTTCTAAATGTTTCATGGGCCGGATCAAATCTTACAGCGGGCCGGATCCGGGTTGTTGCCCACATATGTTATACATGAACGATCTTCCAGAAGTACCACACCATTTCATTACCTTGTAAATACATGAAAGGTCAAATTACTGATGCTTGCTGTTTTCATTAACCTAAAACTCAGTATCTAAAAAAGAAATATCGTAAAGTTCTCATGGAGGAAGAACGATAATATGTCAGTAGGTTTTAAAGACCAACAAATAACATTAATTAATAATGATAGGATGTTAGGTTTATTACTTGACATCGCACTAACGTGGAAAGAGCATATATGTACGTGTGCTTATTAAGATGCTAACCGGAATGATACATGCACTAGGAATGATATCAACCGAAGCTTACGTTGAAGCAGTGTTGTCAGCTTATCATGCATATGTAGAATCACAGCTGTCATATGATATCATCTTCTGAGGTATCTTCGTGGATGTCGACAGGATCTTCATCCCCCAGAAATCCCGCCTTAGAAGCATCTTTAATCTGAAGGAAGGGAGCATGTTTAGAGAGAACGGTATATGAATAGTTGTTAACGGGTGTCAGGTTCCGTCGTGTCACTAGGTTTTTTGTCCCTGGCGTTTCGCGAACAACTGCGGTTCAGGTACTCAGTACCTTTGAAAATGCGAATCGCAGTTGTTGGCGAAACGTCAGGGACAAAAAACCTAGTGACACGGCGGAACCCGACAACCGTTACGACTAATGGCCGTGAAATTCTGAGATACTATTTAATGGTATATGAAGTTTCACGAAGAAACATTACAGTGAACTGTTTGCCTCACAACTATAACATTCGAAAATACCAAAAAACGACAACATGTGCGTGTCTACATATAGCTGTACAGGTCTTAAAAATTTGCGTATGTTATGAGATCAAGCAATATAAACTAGAATACTGCTTCAGAAATGTTTGTCCAATCCAGACATTTTTTTTATGTTATTGGATTGTAAATATCCATTATCCATATTCCATTATTGCATTAGTATTTCACACCTTGGTATTATGAAGTAAAGGCGTATTATTATTAGAAACGTTTTTCGGAATAATCGGCCTTCATCAGTGCGATCTAGCAAAGGAGCAATATGCAGGCCAACTTAAAGATGAAGACATAAATTGACACTTGATCTAGCGACTTTTCAACAGTTTGTGTCTTCAGTCAAAAAATTCGATCGAGATACTAAGATCCAAGTCAGCACAAGTTGGACGTTCGACGTGACGCGAATGTGGATTAAGGTTTATAGAAATTACATCAAAGTACTTCAGGAAGCGAAACACCACTTAAGAAATATTAATTATCATCTTTAAGTGAGCCAATGTAACGATCTGAAGAAAGACGAAGTCTCTAAATGTCTTGTAAAAGCGACATGAAGCGTAGCTGTGATATTTGCTCCCAAAGTTTCATAGAACACCCTGCCACAGAGTGGCTACAATGTGAAATACTCCGATTTTTGGGGAAGCAAAATATCCAATCATCTACCGGAAGGTATATATGGGCTACAATACCATATAGTGGCAAGAACTCAAAAGGCATCTTTATACAATGGATCTATTTTTTAACTGTGATATAACTTAATTGATTTATGTGCACGTTTGTTCCTCTTGTCTTGTACAAGTGTCCCTAAAGCCGTTTTGATAATAAAAAGAATATGATAAAGTCATGGTAATGGTCAGGTTTAGTGAATAAATGGCTTCTTGTTGTATTAAGTTACAAGCTTTGGGAATTTATTTCTTATAAATTACGTGTTCTAAATGTATTCTGTTATTCGTTATTATCTAAATGTGAAACAAAATTTTCATACCTCTGTTTTGGATTTGTTGCACTCCAATAGCGGCGGTCTTACCTGTTTACATGGCCAATGAGGTGAAACTGCCTCATCTGCAAATAAAATGTTGTTGAACCATTTTATCAACGAAGTTAAGCTTCTCTGCAATGACAGTTGGTTTTAGTTTTTACACTAAGTGGAACTTGTGGGGGTGGAGATGCAAATCTTTACAACATGCAGTGCATGGAATTTTTAGGAACATTTAAGGGATTTGCCTTTTTGCGAACGGAAAGACCGCGAGGTGAACCGACTAATGTACGTTCTCCACGGTTTTCGTCTGGTCGGTGTCATTCCGATCGAGGTTTGTCTATTGTCGTTCGCACTTCTCTACTCTCAATACTTGTTTAATGAGATGCATATGATAGAAATTAGAAAAGTTTCGCCGCGCAGTAGTGACAGAATTATTGTTTTTGTAAATTTCGCGCACACAACATACACGTTCAGTTCGCATAAAACCCTACATAGCGACTAAATTTTCTAATGTTTCGATGTAATTGTGACTATTGTTATTAATGGTTGAGCTTTACAATTAGGCAAAGCAGAGAATCTCTTATACACGAAAGTACAAAGTAGTCTGTATTAATGTTGAAATGTGTGATGTGCTTTTAAGTACTAATTTCAGCATTACATATTAATAACAAAATTCCTGGTGTATAAAATCAATCAAACTATTTCATATATCAAACGCTGGCAGCCGTATCTATTAAGGATAATATTTCGATCGTGAGGTAAGTTTGCTTTAAAATATTCATTTCGGAGCGTAGCCGAACGCTAAACGCTCTTATTTATAACGGTGACGGCGAAAATATATGTTGTCTACGGTTAGATCCAATTTATTCCCGTCTACCGAGCGAAGTGTATCGGCCGTACGCGGCTCTCGAAGCAGACAAAATGTCTTGCAAATTTATTTGGAAACTGAATGAGGTAAACGATCATTATTCATAGTCAGACGGTGAGACCGAACGCCATTAACTACTCGAGCATGTATAAATAACACAATTTCATAATGACTGAAATTGAAATATCGCCTTGCGTACGATAAACATTTCGATGCTTATAAACGGCGGCAATAAAATCGCAATTTATATTTGAATAAGTGGGCAGCGAGCGAGAAAGATATACGCCTAGGCCGTATTGTCGGACATGTGTGCAGACATGGATAGATCCGATCGAACGATGGAGAATTCTATACGGTAATGGCGATTGATGTTTGATTGCTTATATTGAGCCGCTAGCGTTATCTATCGGTGAAGACGATAACTTCTAAACTACGCGGGATTTGAATAAGACATTTTCAATTACTAGTTTGTAATTTTGACGTTAATTTCTAATGTTGGATAAAAAAAAAAAACGACTTTTCTTGATAGAAGAATTTACTCACATACCAACACAAACTGCTCAATAATTTAGATTTCGATAAAGCTTAAAAGAGAACAATGCGTACCTTTTAGCAAAAATTCGCCTGCAATAGAACTATTGTGTTAAACTTTAAATAAACTACGTGGGCGATCTGAAATGTTTCCGGAATCGACAAGAACACGGTATTGGTGTGGTTTTTTATTTTTGTTTTTCGATGCAGTCTCCTCGAGGATCAATACACTTTTTTGAAACGCTACGCCAGTCTTTTCAAGCCGTCGGAAAAATAGCGGCGATGATCTCCTCGTTTGAGGCAAATTTCTTTCCTCTTCAGGCTTGGGAATAGGAAGAAGTCCCTGAAGGTTAGATCTGGTGAATATGGAGGACGAGAGACTAATTCATAGCGCAACTTATTTAATTTGAACACGACGATGCGGGATGAATGTGCCGGTGCATTGTCATGGTGCAAAAGTACTTTTTTTCCGCCGCAAACGAGGCTGGTCAATAAATCGCTGTAGTATTGCCCCGTGATCGTCCTTCCCTTCTGCAGATAGTCGATGAGGATCACACCTTGGGAATCCCAAAAAATGGTTGCCATGACCTTTCCGGCCAACGGAACGATCTTTGCTTTCCTCGGAGCCGATTCGCCTGGAAAGGTTTACTGCTTCGACTGTTCCTTGGTCTCCGGTATGTAGTGGCGAATTCAAGTATTGTGTTGAATCCTGGCCAGACACTTCTTTGAAATCATACCCAAAATTTTACGTAGGATATGGCCAACGCATTGTTCTGAGATGCCTGTTGTCTCTGCTATTTCTTTCAGCTTCAATCGGCGAACGGCTAACATGACACTCTGAATCTTGTCGATTATTTTGGTAGCGATTTTTGGGCGTACATACTCTTAAACAATAACTATTGGCAGTAGACTTATGAAATTTTGACAATTGCCATAAAAAGGTTGCCTTTGCCGACCAATGAATCCACTTGAAGCTTCGTGCGCCATCTCTTCCCGATTACGGAAGCATTTCAGGTCGCCCTCGTACTTTCTTGAAATAACATATCCACTCTTGCTGCACTTGCTCTAAGCCAAAAGCATTACCTCATTGGAAAAATGTGTTCTTCATCTTTTGCTACATCTTCAACAGATTAAGAGATTTCTACAAATCGTCCAAATTCCAATCCTGTTGCATATTCAAACATATACATCAACAAAGACTGAAAGCGACAACTTTAGTTTCTCCACGCATGTTTTCGGCACTATCGGTAGTGATAGACGTCAGCTTTTTCGATTGAAAGTTGTTTTTCTGAACAGCATTTTCAACTACTTGAAAAGCATTTTTCCCAGTGGTCATGTCGTGAATGCTATAAACGTCAAGAAGCTCTTCATGCACTTCGACTTTTTTAGAAATGACATATAATTGATACAATTTTTTATTTCAGTTTGGATGAAGTATAGAGTTAAGCACCATGGAACCATGTAACACATGGGCTGAAAAGTCCCGGGCCTAACAAAGAAAACACGGCTGTTTTGGTTCAAAATTAGCTTTATTCATCAACGTAATCTCCATCAAGAGCAACGCAATCATTCCAGCGCCGCCCTAACATTTCAATACCACTTTTGTAGAACGATTTATCTTTTGGCTCAAAATAGGCCTCAGTTTCAGCGATAACCTCTTCATTCGTGCGAAATTTCTTACCGTCGAGCATTTTTTTGAGGTCTGCGAACAGCCAGTAGTCGCTGGAAGCCAAATCTGGCGAATACGGTGGATGTGGGAGCAATTCGAAGTTCAATTCATGTAGTTTTGCCATTGTTTTGATTGACTTGTGACACGGTGCGTTGTCTTGATGAAACAACATTTTTTTCTTTGCCATATGCGGTCGTTTCTTTGCAATTTCGGCCTTCAAACGCTCCAATAACGCTATATAATATTCACTGTTGATGGTATTTCCTTTCTCAAGATAGTCGATGAATATTACACCACGCACATCCCAAAATACCGAGGCCATAACCTTTCCAGCCGATTGTTGTGCTTTCGGGCGCTTTGGACGAGGTTCACCAGTTGCTGTCCACTCAGATGGCGATCGTTTTGATTCCGGAGTGAAGTGATGGATCCATGTTTCATCCATTGTCACATATCGACGCAAAAATTCCGGTTTGTTACGTCTAAACATGGCCAAACACTGCTCAGAATGATCAACACGTTCTTGTTTTTGGTTAACAGTGAGCAAACGCGGCACCCACTTCGAACAGAGCTTTCTCATGGTCAATGTTCATGCAATATAAAGCCAATACGTTCTTTTGATATCTTTACGATGTCAGATAACTCACGCAACTTCACTTTTCGATCATTCAAAACGATTTTGTGGATTTTTTTGATGTTTTCCGGTGTTACCGCCTCATTTGGACGTCCACTGCGTTCTGCATCATCGGTGTCCCTACGACCACGTTTGAAGTCAGCAAACCAACGTCTTATTGTTCTTTCTGATGGAGCGGAGTCCCTATAACACTTTTCAAGCCATTGCTTCGCTTGAACAGTATTTTTTCCCATCAAGAAGTAGTGTAAAAATAAAGCACGAAATTGTTTTTGATCCATTGTTTTGAAAATAACGAAAGTAGTGTGACTCTTAGCACAATAACTCACAAACTAATGAATAGAATACCATGAAATTTTAACAGCTGTCTTTTGAAGGTTAGTACTCACTGAGAGAAAGGTGACTGCAATAAAACTAGCGTCATCTTTGTGTTAGGCCCGGAACTTTTCAGCCCATGTGTTAAGTACGAAAAAGGCAAAAGAAGAATTCATAGTAGAAAGGCGACCATGCAATCTCATATATCCCCTTTCGTCTTTAGCGTGCCATTTCTACGCAACAAATACTTTGAAAAATTGAGAAATCCTGTTAGAAATTGAACCGCCCCCATACACTCACGAGGAAAGAGCCATGTAATAAATTAGACATGTTTACATCATGCGATTATAAGCAAAAGCATACTTTAGATAATTGCCACCACGTCGATGCTAGAATTGAAACCATATCGCCGTATGATTTATTTCGTCGAAGAGTTAAAAATTTGCTTCTGGTAAACGTTTCAGAATTTATAGGATTTATCTCTAGCGCGTTAATAGCGTTAATGCGGCCACAAATAACCTTTATCTAAAACGAACTATACTTACATAATGACGCATTGACCTTTTGCAATGAGCCACGCTCTAAAACTACATAACGGATAAACAGTTACGCATTAGAACGTTGTAGGAGCGGGACGGCGACGTCCGCTGCCGACTATGTTTTACACGTTCCAAACTCAACAAGTAGGTATCGCCATATAGATAATATTGCCTAATAATAGTGATTATTTCCTGGTTAAACAAGCGGCGTAACAGATTACCAGGCATGGTTCTGGTGCGTGTTGAACAACTTTTCGATTTTAAACACGCTGAAGTACAAGCAGCGCGACACAGTATTGTGTCACTACTATCGTATTGTTTTTCTTCTAATGTAGGAGAGATCTGGTGTCTCCTGTTATACATACATAGGTATATTGGACATAGAACTACAGTTAGCACCTGATTGTTTTGAATCAATTAAGTTACTACATAGCTTTTGAGTTGGGAAACAACTTCCCAATTGTTTGAAGGCATACTTTATCCAATAACTTACCTGGTTTGCTGGTCGAATGAAAAATTATTGGATAATGCTCAGTCGTGAAAAAAATGACACAAACTTTTTTTTTACTAAAAGTAAAGATCTTAACCTAATAAAATATTACTTAGAGTTATCGATAATAGATTTTCCATCTTTACTTTTTCATCTTGGGCCAATGCTCTTTTCTCATCCTTCTGTAGTGGAATACTGTCCTTGGTATCTCTATTTTTGACAGTTGGAGGCATCCGTGTTATTTTGAGAAAGTCATTCTTCTTCGATTGGCCTTGAAAATCGATTGTCTGCTTAAGTATTCCCTCTCTTCAGTAGTTGTTGAGTATCTTTTTTTTGGAAAATAGTTCTTCTAAATGAGAATTTATACAGTCCCATGGATTGTTCCTTCATCGGATAATAGTTGAATGGTTCAGTTAGTGACACTCCCGATTTTTCTCCTGGATTGTGTTCAATTCTCCTATTCTTATTTCATCAATCCTTAGTCTTAATCTGATAGTTGCTCTTAAAGGGTTGATGTTTAAGATGCTCTATGAAGTAGATATTCCTTTGGATATTCCATAAAAGGTTTTTTCTCTGGGGTCTTATGCTTAAAGCTTCTACACGAAATTGGGAGACAAAAGATCCAGCCATATACCATGATGTGTATTCACCATAGCCTTCTTTGAAAAATATTGTATTTATCGGTGCTCAGATTTATTCCAATTAGTGCCAAAATCGTTTTGGTAGTATCAATGCTATGAATTAAGTTATGAATACTGTCAGGTAAATACAAAGACATCGAGTCATCGCTAGATCTTAATATAATTAATTTAGTTAACCTTTTATATTCCGCGGTTTTCACGTCATCTATGTTATTTAATTTCAAAAATTCAACCAAATACTCCAGAGTTTCAGGAATTGGTACGCTTGGAAAAAGTGATCAAACGTCGAATGTTACAAGGATTTCCCCATCTTTTAATTCAGTCTTTTCAATTTTATTTACAAAATCTGCGGAGTTTTCTACACATAGGTTATCTAGTTTATGGAACCAGTTCTTATATTCATTCACTAGCCATTTGGACAATTTGTATGTTGGAGAATCAATGCCGGATACTATAGGTCTCATGGAATTACCTGGTTTGTGAATTTTGGAAGACAATACATTTTTGGAATGGTAGGGTTTGAACATGTTATTTTGAATTTCAGGTTATTATTGATTAAGTTGTAAATAGTCATATGTTTTGGAAATTTTAGAGCCTGCGTAGAAAATAATTTGCATGTGTGATACAGTTTTTACTTTCAGTCGGTAACACGGTTGACAATGAGAGCCCACGTGCTCTCGAAACTCTGCGTTCCGCATAATTAATAAATTTGTGTGAGTGGAGTTTACTGCTATACCTGTGAATTCAAATTAACACTTTACCTTTTGAAGATACTTGATGTACGAAAAGTACAATTCCCAGCTGGTTAGTTGCTTATAATGCAATAATATGGTTATATTTAAGTTTCAAGCTAAAGGCAACATTATACCATAACAGAAATGCTTCAAAATTAATTATCATAAACATATCTCCTCCTCGTTTCTTTATTTACATATGTAAAACTCTTTGTAACGACATTTTTAAAAGGCTCCAGCTTACCGAAATATACTCATCCACGTTTTTTATTACCGAAATACTACTCTAATATCTAATTTTGTATCACGGACGACTCCCATTATCCACACACGGATTTGTGCTATAAAGTATCGCCCTATGACCTCGGGACGAACATGACAGCCCGTCTGTGTCTCTATACGTTTCCGTCCACTGCCGCATTTATTTTCTTTATGCATAATGCATACTATATACGTTCGTAATTTTATTTATTCATGATTTTATGCATAATTACGAAACGCGTCTTGTAAACAATATTTTTAGTCTGTAGTCGAATAAATTATATATGCTTGATATTTTAAAAAGGCAAACGAACTATTACGCATGGTATAAGAAGAAAAAGCATCGTATTCAATTATTATAATCATTTTTATTGTTATGGATGTTGCCGTAATATAGAAAAACGTTATTTATTGACTGTTTCGAAAAAATGACTTACGCGTGGATTCATAAATTTGGTAGAGTATGCAAATCGGAGATGTATTGGTTTGGAAAACGGGATATTTCGTAATGACAAAAAAATACTATTTCATCACCTCCTGGGTTTCTATTTTCATATGTATGATTTATATGCTTCCATTAACTTGTAATATGTGACATATTTTCTATGACATTTATATAGTCAGCAGTAATGCTAGGGATGAAGATTTTTCTTTCAATATTTTGAATAGTTTGAATTTTTGAATAGTTAGTTTGAATAGTAATATGTTTGCAAGCGTAGAGATTTTCTGTGGTTTTCGTCACTCGATGGCGAATGCTGAGAACAAATATCTTAAGACGTATCACAGACGTAGGCGCAATACTAACTCATTATGGCTGGGCGATGCCTCCTGTAATCGGCGAAAAGCTGTTGGGGGATGCGAAGGCATGGATTATTATTATCATTTTCATTTAAACGTTTTGGGTTCGATTCTCAGCATTGATTAATTTTCAAAGAAAATAGAAACCAGATACAATCTTACTATATACTACTTCCTACCTCCTACAATCTACCCTTACCTCTACAGATCTCATACTAATGGGTGATAAAAGTAAAATACTTTTTTTAGAGGAAGAATATCTCCTTATATCTAAGAGATTTCTTAAAATAAATACAAAATTGACGTACCGCCAACATAGTATGATGGACAACTTTTCAATATTCAATTTCAATCTAAATTCTCCACTAACAAGTCAAAATTGCGATGGAACTTAAAAATATTGACAGACAGTGGAGATGGCTGAGTATATTTTTGTCATCAACATAGGCAAGAAGTGTATCTGCTTGAAGTAGTTGAAATCTTTGTGTAATACAAACAAGAGTGGATCTAGATTAGAGTCCTATACAACACCAGATACCGGAGTAAACTCTTCACCACAATATCTATCATAAATTACGTAAAACCTTTGTTGACAAGGAAATGTTCTCGAGTGTCAACTTCGGATTTTAATAAAACTTGCGAATATATTGGAAATTCGTGAATTTTCGAACAATTGCTTGAAATTAATCAAATATTTTGTGTGGTTCAAAGTGTGCTGATATTTTAGCGTTTGCTATGTAAAATTATGCAATAATAGGAAATTTAATAAATTACACGTATTGATGCAACATACATAACGAAATGTAAAACAAATATATAATTTAGTTCTTGGATTGAATTATATATTTGTCTTTTGTGACTTAATTCAGAAATTGTTGGATTTGAATACAAAAATGAATGATTTATTATTAAACTTCCGTTGGTTAGAAAAAGTTCTCCTATGATATTTTCCCACTATCCTAAGTTCCTCATTTTCAGCTTTCTGAGCTTCTCTGTTTAATTACCTTATTGGCATTATTGCATTTTTAATTACTTCATCTCCGCGAATGAGTGTTTTGTTAATGTGACATGTATGCTCTTTATACTATGTAAAATATTTTAAAATTAGATTAAGATCACATTTAATCCTATGTCCTTTATACCTTGCGGTGTCGGACTATTTATTTCTTATTTTTATCTTCCACAGGTTCCTGTTCTGAGCCAGTTGTTTGGCTTCAATCCATCCCATACTTCTCTTTTCCAATGTTCTATACACCTGCTCCTTCCAGGTGTTTCGGGATCTACCTATTCCGTTTTTACCCTCTGTTTTTGCTTCAAATATCCTCTTTGTGATTCGATCTTCTTCCATTCCTTGTAGATGTCCAAGCCATCCCAGTTGTCTCTCTTCTATGACCACTTCTACTGGTTTGATACCCAGACTATTTGTGATTATCGTGTTTCTGATTCTGTCTCTTCTAGTTACTCCTTCTATTCTTCTTAGGAATCTCATTTCCATGGCCGTAACTCTACTCTTGATTCTATTCGTGATTATCCATGACTCACTACCATATGTTAATGTTGGCCTGACCACTCTTTTATACACCTCTGTCTTTATTTCTTTTGGTATTTCTTTTTTATCCAGAAACGAATTTCTCAATATGTTATATATTTTTGCGGGTTTCCCTATCCTCTCATTTACCTCTTTCTCTATTCTTCCATTGTCTTCAATGATTGTTCCTAAGTAGTTGTAACTTTTAACTTGTTCCAATGCTTTTTCCCCGATTTTGATGCTATGTTTTCTTTCTTCTGCTGCTATTATCATTGTGTTTGTTTTCCTCGTGTTTATCTCCATGTTTATCTTTGTTAGTTCTTCTGGGTATATCTTCAAGTTTTGCTGTAATGTCTCTTCCGAGTGTGCTATCAGTACCATATCATCTGCAAACATTAGTTCCTGTACGTTAATTGCATTCATTTTCCAGTTTCCTACTTTCATATTTTTTCCTTTTTGTTTAGCTTTTTTAACAGCGTCGTCTATTAATATAGAGAATAACAATGGGCTCAATACGCATCCCTGTTTTAATTCAATTTGCGATTCGAATTCAGCTGATTCTGCATTGGAAGTTCTCACCTTATTCTTATTGCTTTTATACAATGCCTTAATCATCCTTTCTCTAAACCTCTCCTTTCCAAGCTCTGCCATACATCTTCTCTTCTTACCCTATCAAAAGCTTTTTTAAGATCTATAAAACATATATGTGTTTCCTTTCCTTTCCCTATTAGTTTTTCTTCTAATTGTCTGATTACAAATATTAAGTCCTGGGTGCTTCTTCCTTTTCTAAATCCATGTTGAGTATCTTCTAGTGTTGTTTCCAGTTTCTCTCGGAGCCTTTTTTCTCGTATTCTTGTCAATACTTTTCCTGGGATGCTAGTTAATGTTATTCCTCTATAGTTTGAGCATTCCTTAGAGTCTCCCTTTTTGTATATGGACATAATTATTCCCATATTCCATTCCTTAGGTATTTCTTTTTTTATTACAATGTTGTTTAAGAGGTCAAGTAGTTCTTCGTTACCTTTGTCTCCCATATATTCATATCATTTCAGCTGTGATTCCATCCTCCCCGGCCGCCTTTCCTGCTTTTAGTTTGCTAACTGCTTCTCTGACTTCTTCGTCGCTTATTGGTGTGATACGTTCATCGTCGTTTTTTGTTTTATGCTCTTTTTCTCTTATGTATCCATCCTGTTTTATTTTTGTGAGTTCTCTAAAGTATTGTTTCCATCTTTTCATTATCTCTTTTTCCTCAGTTAGTATATTTCCTTTGTCATCCTTTATATTTTTCAATATCGGCGCCTTATTGTCTCCATTGTTTTATTGTTCCGTAGAATAATTTTTGGTTTTCTCTATAGTTACCTCTCTGTTTTATTCCGAACTCTCTCCAGGAATTTTCTTTGGCCTTCTTGATACTCTCTTTAGCTTCTTTTCTTGCCATTTTGTACATATTGTAATCCTCCTCTTTCCTGGTATGCATATATCTGATCCATTTATTTGTCTTATCTTTCACTTTGAGTTGTATTTCTGCTGTCCACCATTTGCTTCTTTTTGTGTACGTATTTGCTATTTTTGTTATTCCACAGCTTTCTTGTGCCGCCTTCAGTATGATGTTTTTGAATCTTATCCATTTGTCCTCTATCCCTATTTCGTTTTTAGTCTCTTGTTCAAATAGTTGATTTGACTTGTATTGGTACTTCTCTCGAATTTCTTCCTCTTTCAATTTGTAGCTTCTTATTTTTTCCTTAATTACTTTTTTCCTTTTTTCTTCTTTCGTCCTTTTTGAATTTTTGCTAATCTTCATCTGTAGCAGATAGTGGTCGCTACCTATTTCCGCATTTGTTTTGACTTTGACATCTATTACTTTCCTCCAGTTTTCAGCATTTATTAAGAAATAATCAATGATTGATTTTTCTTTCCTGCTAGACACTTCTCTTGTGTATTTGTGATCACATTTGATAATGCCAGAAAATACAAAGGAATTTTACTTATTGGAGTATTTTTTCACCTTTTTCCCATTGACGTGAGCTGTTTTAGTAATGAATTCCAACAACGATAGTAATTAATAAACTCATGTAAATATGATTGTTCTATATAAATAGGTTCCATGGCCACTGCGGTGGAGTGCCGTGGAGATTCAAAGGTAAACTGTAACTGTGCGGTGGACTGATAAAATTTGGGCACTCCTGAATTGGACAGCTACACTTGGACTTTTTTATATTGTTTTAAACCAAGACGATTTTGATTCGCACAGCAATAAAATCGAGAAACTTGGTTTATGTTGATAGGATACATGAAGGTCTAAAATGGAAGAAAGGTGATAATCAAAAGTTAAAAGTTCCCGCAGTAGAGCGATAAAAAGTTGCAAAATATGAAAATGTTATTTACATTCATTACCATCAAAGAAATCCTCTTGGGAATGCAAATTGAATTCCACCACTTCTGACACGAAGGGAAACACGCTAGAAGTCTTCAATTCATTGTGTTTTATTCGGCATCAATCGTTTCTATCGTATGTATTTTCAACTTTATGTTTATCATATTTTTCGTCGATTACTGTTGCATGATGAAAGAGGCATGGTGAACAAATCAATCGTTTCTTGTTTCACCTCTCTGGACGTCTTCTCATACGTATGTTCCTTACTACAATTGTATAATGTTATGGATGGTTTGGAGGGTCTGTCCACGATTATTGATAATTGCATTCCGAAGAGCAGAGCCATGTTACTAATATAATGCCAACTGGTGGAATCCTCATCACCATCAACTGATGTTCGGTCATTTTGGAAATATATAAACTAGTTGTATGTTTGTGTTTCATCAACAATATCGTCTCAGAATACTTCCTTTAACATTTTGTGCATTTCTGCAGCAGTCTTAGCTAACTTAAAATAATTTTGGATATAAACACGCGAATTTGAAAACTTAAGCTACATAAAAAAAATGAAAACTTATAAAGATGCCACCTTGATACTTTTAATTGACGAACGTTGTAGATCATTCTACGTGTAGCGGCGTCTAATTGTAATTGCGTCGAATTTAAATTGCATAAACTCTTGGGTACCACCTTTCACAATATTTTAACAAGGCATTCAATGTATAGTCTACGTCAGGGGTTGCCTAAGTGTGCGCCGTGGCGCCCCAGTTATCAATTAAGCTTTTGGGAAGCTTTCTGATGGAGCTTAAGAAATATTACAATAGTTTTCAGGTACATTTGAAGCGGTATCTAATTTTACGGTTGCTTTTAACAACGTATACATTAAACCCTAACAGATAAATAGTTCGCAGCTTGATTAATGAAGGCATTTCTTATCTACGCAATAAAGGAATCCCTTGTACATAAAATTCTACATTCTCTATACGGGAGGACCGTAATTTTATTAAGGTAACCTCCAACTATTCTCTTGCGTAAATGAGCGGAACAAGGACCATGATATGCGTGTAGTAATATAAGAGGCGCTGAAAAAATCTTAATGAGCGTCCTTTATTTTCCAATTAAGGGGCGAATAGTCGGCGGTCACATGAAAAGCCGGTTACCCTCTCTAACGATCGTAAAATACAGTCCGCGGCGCAGGGAAGTCCGACTTGCCGCCGAAACCTTCCACCAATAGGTCCCAATAGAAGGAAGAACGGTCACTAGCTGGATTTTTATCAATGATTTTTCAATGCGAGCGCCAATCTCGTAACCATCCCATTCAAGACGTTGTCGTCGGGGACAAATTAACATTTTCCGAATAACTATGGCGGAACATGGGGACCTATCTTACAACTCCGATTATGTGTACCGCGTGATGTAATGTCCTTTCTTCTCGATATGCGTTATACGTACATACAATACGTGTTTTATATAATACCGGCTACAATCGTCTTCCTCGGGATCCGCTTTTGTTGTGATCCGGCTATCCTCGCTATACGTATAAGTACCTGGGTGGTCTCCTACGACAGCCGCCGTGTTGTCGTTCTGAACATTCGGTGGGACATTAAGCATTCTCCGTACAATTAGGCTCCGGCGATTGTCAGCGTCGATAAAGGCAAGAATAACTCGGAAAATATGAGTATTATGTCATTAGATTTAATACGCTTTTGTGTATCGTAGCGATGTGGATGTTTTTATTAAGGTGTGACGGTCGTTTTTATTCCTGTTTAGATAATGTAATCCCCAGGAAATGTTGATACTAACACTAATTTTATCTGTGTGGGAATTGAGATGATTTATATCTCCTTTAACTGTAAGAACGAAATATATATATAATGGCTGTCACCCCAATGGGGTATAGCTGCTTCTAAAACTTTCTAGATCTAAAAAAAATTGGGAGGTAGATCAATCCCTATTCTCTTCGGTTTATATCTTCTTACATATGTCTCTCCATTTGTTTTTGTCTTTGGTCCTCTGCCATCTGTAGACGCCAGCTTCACCAAGGTCCGCCTTCACCTCCTGCAGCCAAGGAGTTCTGGATTGCCCTCGCCTTTTTCTTCCCCCCGATTGCTAATCTAGGATATTGTAGATTGTAGTATTGTTCCCAGCTCTCCACACATGTCCCAACCATCTTGCTCTCTGTTGCTTTATTCGTCTGACCACGTCCATACCTACCATTCATTTACTACCTCACAATTTGTTCTACGCCTCTATTCATTGTTATCAGTTTTTATCGGGCCTCGTATTGTTCTTAATATTCTTCGTTCTTGTATTCTCAGATCTTTCTCTTGCTTCTATGTCATTGTCATTGTTTCTGCCGCGTACAAGATTGTTGGTTGTATTATTCTTTTATAAATTCTCAATTTTGTTTTTTCTCCAATATTTTACTTTTTAAAAGACATCTATTTGCCTGGTAGGTTTTGTTTATACTTACTGTCCTCTCTCTTGTCTCTGCATCCCTGTTGCCATCGCTTATAATTAATCCTTAGGTGTTTAAATGTATTCACCACTTCAAAAGTATAGTTTTCTATTTCAACCATTTAGTCTCATCATTTTTGTTTTTTCTGGATTTATTTTCAGTCCCATTCTGTCATCTTTCCTCACTATTTCCTCTGGAATATTTTTGGCTATCTCAACGCTTTTTTGATATAATTACAATATCATCAGCATACGCTATTAGCCTTGCCTTGATTCTTATTGTGCCTCTATCTATTTTTTTTAACACATGTTCCAATGCCAAGTTGAATAATGCTGTCGACAGTGAGTCTCTTTGTTTTACCCCTTTATTTATTTTAAATTCTTTCCCTTTCCCTTTTGTGTCTTTACAATTGCTCTTGTATTTGACAATGTCATTTGTATTAATTTTCTTAATTTGAGTTTGATTCCTAATTTGTTTAGTGCTACCGTTAGTGTATCTATTCTAAGTCGAGTACTTGTTTAAAATCAACGAATAAAAGTTATATTTCTATATTATATGCATGTATTTTATCTACGATTTGTTTAAGTATGACATCCGTTGTTGATTGACATTTTATAAACCCGCTTTGATATTGTCCTACTAAGTATCTTGTGCTATTTATAAGAACGAAATGGCGGGGAAAAAAACTGAACTGCTTGTTTTGTTTTCAGATGGTAGGAGATTTTGAATCACTAAAATATGCATTCTTTATCTAATAAAGATTATACTTTTCTTTCTTCATCATTACACATACATTTTTCCTATGTGTAACTTTAAAAAGATAATTGGCAATGCATTAGAGGCATGGTAGGCAACCAGTTATTCACCGTGAAGGATTTACCTATAGCTTAATGATTAGGTTGCCTTGGAGGGAAAGAACATTTTTTGACAATTTTTTTTCTTTCATTTTATTGAAAGCTAGATAACTAATTTTTAATAATGACTAAGTACAACAAAGAAGAAAAAGTGGCAATGATAATGTACGAGGGTTGCTGTTTATGTATCCGAATTGGCGACAATGGTGTCGCTATCTAACTTATATATAGTAAAGTTTGACTGTATACGTACTCAGAATGTGTTGTCATAGTGAGGTTATTTGTGTTATTTAGTAACTTGTCAAAAAGTGGAATGAACTCGCAATAATTTTCGTACGATGATTTACTATGACTTTCAACGTGGATTATCTCAACAACAGTGCATCGATCAACTCACTTCAGCTTTTGCTGATGAAGCATCATCTAAAACCACGTGTATCACTGGTTTGACAAATTCAATCGTGGCCTTTGTTCACTCAGGGACGAAATTGGTTTGTGCCAGAAAATTTCGATGCTGTGCGCGAAGTGATGCGTTGCACGAATATTTAGCCGCGAAAAAAAATTGTGCGAGTCGGATTCCGCGTAATTTGACAATCGCTCAAAAAAAGGTTTGTGTCGATTGGTGAAAAGAAATGCTCAAAAAATACAATAGTTGTGCGTCAAAAGTCGTGTATAACATTTACACAGGTGGCAAATCTATGATCTATGCGTATGAGCCCGAAAGTAAACAGCAATCGACTCCCCAAGACAGTCGATGGGTCTTCCAAGATGAACCAAACCCAACAAAAGTTGTCCGCCCCAGAAGTACCTCCAAGCAAATGGTTGCTTCTTTTTTTTGGAATAAACAGGCATGTAGCTACAGCGCCACTAGAGAATCGTAGAACGGTCAATACTGAATGGTACACAACACTTTTTTGCCAGAAATCTTTGAAGAAATAAGAAAAAACAACTAGTGCCAGAAGAAGCAATGCATGCTTTAGAGATACCTCAATCGGAATGGAAAACATGTTATGAAAATTGGTTCAAACGTATACAAAGGTGTGTTAATCATCGAAGAGAATAAAACTATTTTCAATGACAAATATTTATTTTTATTTATTATTCCGGACACATAAATAGCAACCCTCGTAGTACCAGAAGAATAATAGTTTAAGGACAGTTAGAGACAGGTTTCCAATTAATTATCCTATACCCTGTGCAAAAACAATTTTAAAGATTTTTAACAAATTCAAAGAAGATGGTTGCCTTTTAAATTCCCACAAAAAAGAAATAAAACCAGTCACGCTTTAACAGAAGGCATGAAGTTGAATATCCTGTGTTGTGTAGGATCGCTTTTAGATGTAGCCAGGCATTTTGCAGTATCGTACAGTTTGGTGTACAAAACCCTGAAAAAATGTTCATATAAGCCATACAAGATGTGAAGCCATCAAGAGGTTTTCGAAGGAAACAAAGTAAAGCGAACTAATTTTTTCGAAATAATGTTTAGTATATTAAATGAAAATAAAGAAATTTTAAACTAAATAATTTTTACTGACGAAGTTACATTTACCGTGAAGTCAACTCTCGGAATTTCTGATTGGTATCCTATTTATCCATTCAAAATAGACATTTTTCCATTGAAAATAGAAAATTTCCTTTCGATTAATCCGGTAGATATTGATCCTGTACAAATCCTCAAAACCTGATCTGAACACAGTGCCCTCAAAAAATCAATGTCTGGATTGAAATAATAAGCGATAGATTTATTGGCCCATGTTTCATTGGCGGTAAGCAAAAGATTTATTTATTATTGTGAGACCACATTATTCCATCAATTGAAATACTGAATTTTATATATCTTGATTCCAAATGGATCGGGCTACGCCACATTCTACAAACGCTGTAGGAAAGTTTTTGAATGTCACATTTCGAAGACGGTGGCTTGGCAAATTTGGCCTCTTATGACTCCAAAGATCAGCCGATTTATCTCCAAATTTCTTTTTTCGGGATTACTTGAAAAGTAAAATTTATAACGTGCAAATACCTAATTTGAACGAACTGAAAGATCGTATACGTACTGCATGTGCTGGAATAAAGCCAGAATTTATTAGGAATACTTTGTGTTGTTTCCAAGATCGCCTTGCTTATTACCTTGAAAGACAAGGACACTTACTATAAAATTAGCTAGCTCGTTTAATATGAGTGTATGACTGGTTGCCTACAATCCTGCAAACTCCGACAATTGTCTTTTTAACGCTACACATAGGCAAAAAAATTATGTGTAATGATAAAAAAGAACCCCGATAAATTTTCCAAAAGTGCTAATACGTTAAAGGAACATTTATTCTGAGAATACATTTTGACCACATATAATCATAGCACCAATGATTAATTTTAGTTAATTTGAGCTCTAAATCCTAGAAGATTTTGAATCAGTATTCATGTAAATGAATTTCTGTTTTTATAATGACAAGCTAGTACTCGATTATGTAGGGTGGTTGTCATATTATTAATCTATCCAGGAAATATCGTCTTGTCTTATCGTATCCACCGTTCATTTTACAGCGAAAACTAAAATGGCGTCGCTTTACGTAAATATAACTGTATACCAGTTTCCACTGCATCAAACCTGACAAATATGGAAAATGGTATTTAGCGCAACGGCCACTTGCGAAACTAAACAATACCTTGCCCACCATCTAAGAGGAGAGGAGGAAGGCAGAAGAACAAAAAGAAGAAGCAGCAGCAGCAACAACAATGGCAGCCGTACGACGCAAAATTGAATCTAAACCGCGCATAAATGAACCAGAATCGTAGCCAAGACGATAAATTCGAAGACGCGTAACAGAATCCGACGAGAGACGGATTCCGCGATTCTCTTTTTCCCACCTTTCGCGGGGAATCACGTGATGCGTCCCATCGACAATTCCCATTGGATAAGTACGATCGGTGACAAGTGCTGAGCGAGCAGCACCTCTCTGCCTGCTTGCGCAAGAATGGACAATTGCGCCGTACGGAGAACGTGCTTCGATGGATTCGTACTCGTATTCGTGTGTTTGAACGTCGTGGTTAAACAGCCATCGAAGTGTTACGGTTTATCGCTTGAGGGGGGTTAGCGTTCGTGCAAGTAACGCTCCATAGGTGGCATCCGCGTGTTGATTAATAGATTATTTACGCCGGACAAACTTAACCGGACGGCTCAATGTAAATCACACGCATTCTTGATGCTGCTCGACTAAATATGCACGTGCATATATACACTGCTTTCCATAAGTATGAGAACAAAGCAATACAGATCGATTTTAAGGTTTATCTTACTAACGCTTAGATACTAGTGAATTCTGACACATTCATTAGAAATGATAAATGATTACAGTTTGCTCTCAAGTGAAATCAAACTTCACAGTTATTAGCTTTAATCTGTAAAGATCAGAAAAGCTTCTTTTCTAAAAAGTAAAACGGAACGTGTGACTGATTTTACTCAGCCACAATTATTGTAATAAATGCAAATAAAATGAAGATATCGAGAGCTAATAGCACTGACAAGGGGAGGACACAGCCTTGCAATTTCCGGTTGGCAATAGGTTCCACGCGAAAAAATTGAATTGGCTCTTAAACGTTTTTACTTCGGGTTTAGATGTCGTTCTTGAATTTATTGTTAGAGATTGCACGAGTATATTTGCAAAACCTTTACCCACTATATTCAACCTTATTCTGGAGATGTCCACGTTTGCTTCAATCAAGAAATTAACCCATGTTCAACAAAAAAAAGTGATCCTATAAATATCAGTAACTATTTGGTCCATTTATCTTCCTTGTAATTTCTCTAAAGCTTTCGAACATAACATCTTCTTGTACGTTTATTCAGAACTTTATGGAGTGGTTTTATATAAGCAGTTCCATGCATCAACGTTCACAAACGTTGCGAATCTACACTACTTTATCCAGTGCGTTTTGGAAGTAATAGATAAACGACAACTAGTTGATGACACAGACTTTCGGAAAGCTTTTGACCAAATTGATTATCACGTTCCCCTTTGGAAACCAGAATTGTATGTGCTTTCAAAGCTGTTTTTTTTTTGCTTACTGGAGTCGTACCTGTTCAATCGAGAATCCCAGGTATGTTATAAAAATTTCATTTCATCCAAGCATGTTGCCATTTTTGGAATAGCATAAGGATACTAGGACTTTCTAGCCCCTAGCGTTTTTCAGCTTTATTAACGATGTTGCTGAAACTTTCCCAAACATATCCAGACGATATCTAATTACTCTATTCATAGCCTTGCGACTTGGGAATCTCTTCAGAATGATGTTAACCACATTTGTGAAAGGTATTCGAAAAACAGATTGTCTTTGAAGAGGAAGAAGTATTCGCATCACATTGACGGCACCCTACACTACGTATCGTGTTCATTTAAAGCTTTGGCTTTTTATCGGTCTTTATCATTCGCTAATCACATAATGCACGTAATTTCGGAATTATAAAATTCATGGATGCATTCATCATAATTGTAGAGGGTTTCGTAGTGTGAGGCCTGGAAAATTGTTGGGGGATGCGAAGGCATGAATTATTATTATTATTATCCTGCTCTGGCTTTCAAATCTAGACGGTATTTTTTGACATAACCCTTTGTGTTCATTATTACCAATAATTGGTTTTACTTTTCGGGATATAAATGATCGTCCGAATGTGTAAGTGAGGGAAGAATAATAATTATAAATTTGATGGGTCGCCATACTGCCTTGGTCATATTTTAACGCTAGAATAGCGAAATCATTGAAATGCCAGAACAGTGAAAGAATCCTTTAATCTGCACGGAACAAAGCGAATCTAGCGTAAACTAATATCAATACTAATATTAATACTCAACATTAATACTAAACCACCGTTGGCATTAATAATGATAAAATTACAATTTCCTTGCAATTATCCAACGTAATTAAATTACTGAAAAAATATCGGTCTCGGAACGACTCGAATTCACAATTTTTACGTTTCCGGGGTACTCTGCTACAATTACACTACGAAACCACTGAGTTCAAATCGCTTTCAATCCCGCTAGATGTCACGGTGTCAGTAGATATCTCACAGACACTATATTATGATATATCTACTGACATCGTGACAGCTAAGAGGGATTGAAAGCGACTTGTATTCATTGGTCTCGTGGTGTAACATTTCGTCATATTGTCCTTTGCTTTAATAACTGGGTATATATGTGGCCCAATTTTTGTGTTTTGCATATTCCGATCGTTTTCGTTGCGTGGTTGGAGCAATGGTTTTTTGGGCAGCCACATGACCTCACAACACTCCATTTGTTAAGCACCTTTTATGCACGAAGATGACGCTATTGTATCAATAGTAATTTGCAATTTGTTGGTTACTTTTATGAAACTTTTGGAACACTTTCATAAACTTTACAGGGATATGATGAAAAACACCTATAACTTTTTTTAGCTATATTCAAGAAGAAATTATACAAAAGAAAAGATTACCATATTCATTCGCCAAAATCGAATTCGGCGAGTGTTTCCTCTAACTCTTTAGAATGTATTGGATGTTTTAGAAGTCGAAACATCCAATACATTCCATCCAAAACATTTTATAGACTGCAGGAGTCATGAGGTGTTATTTTTATAGTGTAGCCACTGGTTATTACTTTTAATATCATTTGAAAGCATCCTGATTAGATTTGTATCAATTCTAATTATTGCTGGCGGCATTAAAAACAGAAGTCCCGCAGTTATTCCTATTCTCGCATCTAAGTTGTGGTGTATCAACCAGGGTATTCATTTTGGTTCGAAATTCATTTTGAATTTTCGTGTCAGCCACTTTTGCTTTTTCTTCTTCCAACTTTCAAATAAAGTCATTTTGGCATAAAGGATTAAAGGTACGTACTTCAACGTTTCTGACTTAATTGGCTTCTGATTATCTGTTTCAAATTACTTAAATCTTTTGACGTGTGATTTTGAATGTAATGTATTTCCTCGAAGGTTGTGTCCATCGATTCAGGAATATATTTTTTTCTTATTGAATGATAGGAGAGGTCCAGAAGTTCGTGGAACGGAGGGGATATATAAGGTTATATAAGTTAAGTTGCAGCCCTATAGCGTCAGTCGTTTACGAATAGTTGCCTGCTAAACAAGTCAATCCGGAAAAAAACTGAAACTATGGAGGAAATTGAACACCGTGCTGTGATAAAGTTCCTTACAAAGCAAGGAAAGAACGCTCAAACCATATTGAATGAAATGGAAACCGTTTATGGAGAACAGTGCCCTAGTAAATCAATGATTTATAAGTGGTATGGTCTTTTAAACATGGTCGGGAGTCGATTGTAGACGGCCCATGCTCAGGATGGCCAGTTGAGGCCACCACACATCGTCGAAAGTAAGACATCGTCGAAAAGGTGCAAAAATTTGTACTGCAAGCGTCCCGTTTGAAGAAAAAACAATTATCTGCATTAGTTGGAGTATTAAATACCACCATTTTGCGTATCCTACATGACCACCTGGGTATGACAAAAGTCAGTGCAAGATGGGTACCGAGAATGCTGCAGAAACAGCAGCGCGTCTGTACGTCCAAACAATTTTTGAAGCTCTGTGGAGACAAACCTGCACAGATTTTGGAGCGGATCGTTACCGGAGATGAAACATGGGTTCATCACTTTGAGCCTGAGTTCAAACAGGAGTCCACGCAATGGCGTAAAAAGGGGACACCACCGCCAAAGAAATTCAAAGTGTTAGAATCGGCTGGAAAGTTGATGGCTACGTTTTTTGGGATTATGAGGGGATGTTATTGATTGATTACAAAGAAAAAGGTAGGAGCATAACCAGAGAAAATATTAGGCAGCGATATTAAAAAAATTAAATGTGCCCATCAAGGAAAAACGTCGAGGAAAATTGACCAGGGGTGTGTTGCTCTTGCAGGACAATGCGCCGGTTCACAAGAGCAATGTTGCAATGGATGCTCTGCACAAGCATGGCTTTCAATCAATAGTCCATCCACCCTACAGTCCAGACCTGGCACCTAGTGATTTTTATTTGTTCCCCAATTTAAAAAAAGGCTTACGTGGAAGAAAGTTTTCCGACGACAATGAGGTAAAGGAGGCAATTTTGGCCCATTTTGAGGCGAAAGATAAAAAATATTTTATGATGGTTTAGAAAAATTAATTCATAGATCTAATAAATGTATTGTGCTTAAGGATGATTATATTGAAAAGGAAAAATAGATTGTTGTATTTTATTTAAAACCCTTTCATTCCAGGAACTTCTGGACGTCCCCTCGTAAAACCTTGGAGGAGATGGGGCAGGGTTATTCTAAATATTTTTCTCTGATTTTTGGATTTGACCAAAAATATATTGCCCTTAAATGTATTATTCAAATTTTCAGTAATTAGGGTTGCATTCAAGTCATTCTAAGTTTCACAAAAAGGTCACCATTTTTTTGTTGTATAATTTACCTGTTCCGGATAACATCATTATCAGTATTCCGTTAAAATTTCGAAATTAATTTTGAATGATAATATTTTTTTATATTTTTTCGAATATAAATGATCGATATTTTGAAATGAAAAATTGATGGGTGGTATTAAGAGTAAAAAATACCTTTGGAAAAAGGTATCATTTAAATATTTTCTAAAATAGCGGATTTCCGTCATCTTGAGTTACAAAATAACAATTTTTTGTTTAAAAGTAACTATTTTAAATGGGATTGACGCTTACTGATTTGATTAATATGTCTTAAGCAACTCCAGAATTGGCGTGGGGAGAAGGGAGGCATACGTCAGAACGATATAAGTTGGAGCTATAAAAAGGACGTATCTTTTGTAATTATGGTACACACTCAGTCTACTTTAAAAAGATATTTAAATGAATGCACACCTTTAGATATTGATGCCATTGTTCGAGGCAGATCCAGAAATCTATAGCACAGAAAAACAAAACTAATTCTTACGTTTTATAATAGTACTTACATTAACTATCCCACAACCAGAGCTTCAATAGCTTAAAAACAGCTAATGGTAGTTCAATATCTGTAGCTTCAATTAAAGATTAATAAGAATTAAGAATAATAAGTGTAATTATGCTATTGACCAGGTAATTCCCAAAAGTAATTTAATCTGAAGATATTATTTCACAGTGTCCACTTATGATCAGGCTTAGCTATCCAATAATCAGTTGTACAACACGCCGTATCTCTTAAAACAAATCTATACAATTAAATAAACATCCTCTTACATCAATTGTTGGATTTATACCCCCTCCCCCAGTGAATATACTAAGATTGTATGAAACCCTCATTCAGTCTTTTATCGACTACTGACAAACTATTAGAAATACTTATTGGGAGTTTTTATTACCATAAAATACATATTACGACATTAAGGATGGATAAGTAGGAGATGATAGCTGTTTGACATGATTATTGTAACAATAAAAATACGAAAATAGTGATTGGGAACATATTCACACTATTGTACATACACTGAAATTGAGTCTATTATGTTATCCCAACTATTCTTGTTTAATTCCCAATAATTATCGAGTATAATTAATTTCTCATATAATTATTTATGAATGTGCGCCTCCTCTCCTTTCTTTTCTTTTTTTTTTCTTCCTTTCGAGGCCAGCGTCGCTTTATTAATTTATTCGCCCAATGTTCTGTATGTACGAAGAAAACGCACGCTGGGTGAAGTTTGTTTTACAGCGTCAAACGTGTAATGTATTATGTCCCGAATAAAAACGTTGAATACGTTATGCGAGGAAATTATTACGGATGTCGAACGGCCGGTTGGGTTCCGTTTTTAATGAAAAATGTGGTTTGTTTCAATAATTGTGATATAAAGCAAGAAAATAATAAATATCTGTCCGAAGGAATTTATTTCCTTGTATACGCGGTTGGATATTTTTTCATCATAGTCAATATATGTACCTACGTATATCCTTTTTAAGCCACGCAACAAAGAAAATATGATCAATGTTAGGTAATGATTGAGAAATATTGTTTCCTGCTGGTTTTAAGAATAATGTGCAATCTATGGATTATCCATAAAAACGTAGAATAAATTTAAAATTACAAAAGGAATACTGTAGTTTTCGTAATTAATTTTAAAATGACAATATCCACTTTGTATTATTGGTGATCTCAACTTCAAATAAAGTTAGGTGTATGTAATTTATTCCTTAGTACGTTTTGCGATTTTCAGCTTTCATATTTTATAATTAGGATTAAGAAGATTGATGGGACCTATAAAAGCTTTAAAGGAAGCAATGGTTACTATTTCCAACAACGCACCAATTTTACCAGGGTTACAATTTGTGTATCCGGAATTGGCAACAATGGTGTTGCTAGGGACCATCTGTTGATATCATTTGTCTGTACGTGTACGTCCTCAGAACGTTTTGTCATGTGGATGCTGTTTGCGTTGTTAGTGACTTGAAAATTTCATCTCAGTCAATGGAATTAACTCCCCCAACAGCTTCTGCCAATTACAGGGGGTATCGGTGGGCCATGATTTATTATTACGCCTGCGCTTGTGGAGCATCTTAAGATGATATTCGTTCTCAGCATTCGCCATGGAGTCAGAATAGCTACAAAAACACCTTAACCCTGAGAAACTCTGGTTCGAACCCGCGAGCTGGGGACCGATAGTTAAGGGCCCAACGCACTATGCCACCATATATAAGGTACAACATAGTCAATTGAAAGTTTTGTTCTCCTTTCAAGAATTAAATCAAGAAAACTGCCAATCTGAATTTTTCGAAAGGGTGTTTCACCTCCTCAGAGTGAATTTCAGCGCAAACGAAAAATTTTTATTTTCAAGTCTCAACATACTCTACCTACTTATCAAGCTTCATTAAGATCTGAATTTGATACCCGGGAACGTTTCCTTGTAAGTTGGAGGCTGTTAACATTGTTGACCGTAGAAGAAAACCATAATGATTATCATTTATATCAGAGCAATCAAGATAATGCATCAATAATCCATTCATAAACCATTTTTTCGTACAATTTGAAAATTTATAGGAATTATTTAATTGTATTGTCACTACAGTGTTTCTGTACTGCTTAACTTCAATTTAATCCAGCAACATTTAAACGAATATTTAAGAAACAGTCATAAATTGTAATACGGGCTACGCGAAGAATAAATGAAAGATGGGGATAGTGACTGAAGAAGTATTATTAATTTTAATTGCAGATTCAGTATCTGCTTTTCTCTCAGGTTCTTGGACAATTGTAAAAATGTTAGTTTCCCTTTCATTTAGACGTGGAGAAGTACAACCCTTCAAAGCACGAGGGCGACCTGAAATGTTTCCGGAATCGACAAGAAAAACATGGTATTGGTGTGGTTTTCTTATTTTTCGAAGATCAATACACTTTTTTAAACGGTACTTCAGTCTCTTCAAGCCGTCGGAAAAGTGGGATGTTTAGAGTTCTGCTAAATAGACATCTGTAGCGGCGATGACCTCTTCATTTTAGGCAAACCACTTTCCTCGCAGTGATTTTTTCAGGTTTGAGAATAGGAAAAAGTCGATGTGGGCTAGGTCCGGTGAATATGGAGGATGAGACACTAATTCGTAGTGCAACTCATTCAATTTGGACACGACAATGCGGGATGAATGAGCCGGTTCATTGTTGTGGTGGAAGAGGCCGTTTTTCCTTCAATACAGCATCGAATCGGGTCAAAAAATCGCTGTAGTATTACCCCGTGATCGTCCCTTCCTTCTACAGATAGGCGATGAAGATGACACCTTAGGAATCCCAAAAAATAGTTGCCATAGCCTTTCCGGCCGATGGAACGGTGTTTGCTTTCTTCGGAGTCGATTCGCCTGGAAAAGTTCTCCGCCTCGACTGTTTCTTGGTCTCCGGTATGTAGTGGTGGATCCAAATCTCATCCACGGTTACGGAACGCATGAAGAAATCCGTTGGATTGAGTCGGATCATGGTTGGTAGCGGTTTTTTCGCGTCCAGTGCGTGGTTCGTCACTTGTGCTTGTGCGACCACGTTTGAACGCACTCACCCAGAAGCTGATGGTCGAAAATGATGGAGTACATCGCCCATGAACCTCTAGCAAAATATATCGAATTTCCATGACCATTCAGAAGTGTTTTATCACTGCACGAGATTCAATTCGATTCAACCTTCGTGCACCATCTCTTGCCGGTTTCGGAAATATTTCAGGTCGCCCTCGTATGTGAGATACACTTGAAGAATGCATTCACTGACTGAAACTACACAGAAGAAAATTCCTTCTGTTCCTTAGATTTCTTTTTTTTTATATGTTAGATATTACTATGGTCTATCATCAAACGTATTACTCATGCCTGGCCTTAGTTGTTTTAGCGTCAAATGAACATAACAAAAACGGTTATCAAGACTAGGTAGACCCGTTACAGTTACCCTTTCTTCTTCAAAATTAGTAGCGTATATAGCTCCATTTTATTTTAGTTCTTATCATCTCGTGGTATAATAGCAACTATTTGATATCTCTTTCAATTATTTATATAAACGAAATAGAAAGTGACCTTTCGATATTTTACAGCAGAATATTTGCAAAATCAAGATTCAGCCAACAATTAAATCCTTACCACACCGGGCACCGATAAAAATATGTAAGTGGGCAATAAATTCGAAAAAATTTCATTACACGACGCGACGGTTGCGTTATAAATTTATAAATTCCGACGACCCTTATGCTTCATCTCATATCCGAGACCAGATTAATGTGCATAAGCAGGTCGTAAACTGTTTACAGAATTTCGAGTTTTTAATGGCTCGACGCGGAGTGTCACATGATACATGTGTGACATTTCGGAATTAGGTAAGAAGATCCGAACCGCACATATATATACTTTATGACTGTGTCATCACGTACTTCAGGCTAAACACCAGTTTAAGTGAATTTTACGCGTTATGAGTTAGTTTGTTTTAGGTGCACATATAACGCTGCCGATATACGACACGTCTATGGTAATCTTTTCGTGAAAAAGCGTTAGAGACACTTAAGTGCCGTTTCTTTTTTCGTGATTCCGTGAAGTGATGTTTAGATTATTGTTGTGATAAGAAATGTGGTCTTCAGCGCGAATGAAGTATGGATATACATAGATTAGGGGGATGCATACAAGGATTTGATGGATGATTGTAGTGCACGGTGCGTTTCGTATAAAATAAGAATTTGAACACCCTATATATTTTTAGATCTTATTTTATCGATCCTGTACCATTAATTTTATTTTTTTCTGTGTTGTTAGACCACAATCTGCTGAGATTTAAATTCCTCTGGACCTATCTTTCCAAATTCTAACTTAAAATTAACACGAGTTGACTGAATCATATTTTGGAAAATAATCAACACTTTAGCATGGCTCACAAATATTCTGAATATTATCATAGCTTTGCCCAAATCAACAATATTAATCTAAAATTTTATCAAAATCTTTACATTCCAATTTCTACCATGTAAACTAAGGCCTCAAAGTTTTTGAGATAAATATACATATATTATAATAGATAAGAAATACTGTACAATTTTTCACATATGTATTTTTACAATTAAATAATTTCTAGTAATTGTAGAAATTTTGCAATTATGCATAGCAAATAAAGTATAAATCTTTGCCTCCGATTGTATTGATAATCTAGATACGCACTTTAAATATACCTGTGACCATAATAACCAGATCCATACCTTGTCCCTTCCAGTATATTCTACTCTAATATATGTATCTGAACTGACCTACACTAGCGTGACAGAATAAAATAGACACCTACTAATTTAAAAAAAGATACTATTCTCGTTATATATACAAAATATTTTAAAATTTTTAAATTAGACTAATATTTTGTCGATCCACCTTTACTTGCGTGAAGTGCTGCGAGTCGTCGTGGCATAGAATCTATTAAATGATTAATGGTGTCTTCTGGAATATTTAACCACTCTTCTATAACAACCGCCACGAGGTCTTCCTTATTGCTGGGTTTTCGGGGTCATTTCGCCATATTTGTCTGCACTATGTGCCAAACATTCTCTATCGGATTCATGTCTGGTGATTGGCCTGGCCATGGTAAAATCCGAATCCCCTGTTCCTCTTTCCATGTGGTTGTTCCTACTTTGTGGCAGGGTGCTCCATTCTCCATAAAAGTGGTGTCTTCTTTAGATAAAATGACGTTGTCGAATATCGGTAGTAGTCCTTCTGTTAATATTTGGATATATTTTGCCGCATTTATATTTCCGTCGCAGATTACTAATTGCGATCTTCCACCATACCATATTGCGCCCCACACCATGATGTTCACACCGCCATAGTTCACCGTCTGATGCAAAAATTTGTCGTCCAGTTGCTGTGACGAACGTCTCCATATCCACGTACGACCACTATCACTGAATTGGCAGTATCTGCTTTCGTCTGAAAAAATGACAGACCGCCAGAACTCTTCGGGCTTCGTTCGCATTTCGATTGCCCAAGCCATTCAGCGCCGTTTTTGAAACGCCGTAAGGAGAGGCGTTTAAATTGTGTAATCACACGATTAACTGTGGACAACGGAATATTAAAAAATTTACTTATTTCACGTTGCTAAGCGCCGCGTTCACTCTGGCCAACGATGCGACCCCGGGTGAAGTCGCTAATATCACTCGAACGTTGTAAGCGAGGCATAGTTGTAACGATACTAAACTATGACGAATTCCTTCCGATACATCGACCCCTACCCTAATGACAAGAGAAAGTTCTTAATTCGTTCTTAAAATTTAGCTGTTTACATATTTATACCGCTTTACCTGGTGTCTATTTTATTCAGTCTCAATCCAATAAATTGCAGAACATTTAGAAGAAATGAGTAGAAATGTGAAGTGAAGTAAAAACCATTCTATTGAGGAACAGACTTCTGCTTTGTCAAAAATTATATTTGTTTTCATGCAGTATATGTAGTGTATTAGGAGGAAAAGGAAATACTTCGAGAATGCATTCGTGAAGTCAAACTAAGATTGTCAACCATTAAGAGGAGAACCTCTTAAAGAACATGTACGACAATTCTACATTAGAAATTCAAATCACAGATGATCACGTAACAGATAAAATTAGTGTTAAACGACGAATGGGACAAGGCGATATAATATCTCTTAAACTGTTTGCCCATCCCCTTGAAGATGCTTTCAAAAAACCAAATTGACATAAAAAATATATGTCGAGATTTCGACTGCAGTCACAATCACGACCGCAAGAAGAAGATATATGTGATTAACACGCGGGCTGAAAACTCCCGGGCCTAACACATAGATGACGCTAGTTTTATTGCAGTCACCTTTCTCTCAGTACTAACCTTCAAAAGACAGCTGTTAACATTTCATGATATTCTATTCATTAGTTTGTGCGTTATTGTGCTAAGAGTCACGCTATTTTTGCTATTTTCAAAACAATGGATCAAAAACAATTTCGTGTTTTAATTTTACACTGCTTCTTGATGGGAAAAAATACCGTTCAAGCGAAGGCTTGAAAAGTGTTATGGGGACTCCGCTCCATCAGAAACAACAATAAAACGTTGGTTTGCTGACTTCAAAAGTGGTCGTAGAGACACCGATGATGCAGAACGCAGTGGACGTCCGAATGACGCGGCAACACCAGAAAACATCAAAAAAATCCACTAAATCGTTTTGAATGATCGAAAAGTGAAGTTGCGTGAGTTAGCTGACATCGTAAAGGTATCAAAAGAAAGTATTGGCTTTATATTGTAGGAGCATTTGACTATGAGAAAGCTCTGTTCAAAGTGGGTGCCGCGTTTGCTCACTGTTGACCAAAAACAAGAACGTGTTGATGATTCTGAGCAGTGTTTGGCCATGTTTAAACGTAACAAACCGGAATTTTTGCGTCGATATGTGGCAATGAGTGAAACATAGATCGATCACTTCACTCCGGAATCAAAACGATCGTCATCTGAGTGGACAGCAACTGGTGAACCTCGTCCAAAGCGCCCGAAAGCACAACAATCGGCTGGATATTTTGGGATGTGCGTGGTGTAATATTCGTCGACTATCTTGAGGAAGGTTCGCGTTTGAAGGCGGAAATTGCAAAGAAACGACCGCATATGGCAAAGAAAAAAATGTTGTTTCATCAAGACAACGCACCGTGTCACAAGTCAATCAAAACAATGGCAACTCTACATGAATTGAACTTCGAATTGCTCCCACATCCACCGTATTCGCCAGATTTGGCTCCCAGTGACTACTGGCAGTTCGGAGACCTCAAAAAAACGCTCGTCGGTAAGAAATTTCGCATGAATGAAGAGGTTATCGCTGAAACTGAGGCCTATTTGGAGGCAAAAGATAAATCGTTCTACAAAAGTGGTATTGAAATGTTAGAGCGGCGCTGGAATGATTGCGTTGCTTTTGATGGAGATTACGTTGATGAATAAAGCTAATTTTGAACCAAAAAAACCGTGTTTTCTTTGTTAGGCCCGGGACTTTTCAGCCCATGTGTTACATCGAAACGTCTGGACGTACATGGTTCTAAGAACCAACGCCGAACGCGGGATAAAACCCGAGAGGATAACAGGACATCCTTTACCCGCGAAAACATACGCTACAACATATATATATATATATATGTATATGTATATTAAATATAACAAAGGTCCCATATGCTGTCTTGAGGGACTCGTGATTCACATGTGTAAGCAGTTTCGCTTTCCTACGTTTTGACTATATAAATCATCATTTCAACAGGAAACTTCTTATTTCTATTCACTTGAGCTGCAATAGCTATTATATAAAAATATTTGTTCTTAGTTGGATTGAGAGAAGACGCAGAAAACCTTAACTTTGAGAAACGACGGCCCGGAGGTTCGAAGCCGGGGGAACTGATTGGTAAGCGCGCTAGTTTATGGACCACCAGCCTCACGATAAGACACTATGGTACATTGACTAAAAAAGACATAAAAGCAATAATAACAATGGATCTTGCATCTTGTTCAAAATGGTATGGGTTTCTATTTTAGATTTGTAGTTAGATAATAGTTAACTGTGAGAATTTGTTAGCTCTTTTGAAAAACAAGAAGAACTTCCAGCAGAACCCCTGTAAATATATTTCGAAGTAAATCACAACATAAATAGTATACATTTTCTCTAGCACTATACTGCGGAGATAATAAAGTAACATTATATATAATCTATTGAAACCGATCCCAAGTATGCAGATGTATGTTTATAAGAAAGTTGCCTGCTTAGATCAAACTAGAAAATTTTGCGTTGGCGGGCCGTGCAGCATGTATAATCGTTGTATCGATTTCAATTTTGCATAATGGAATAGATATGTTCGTTTATGCACGCGACAAGTACGAAAGCTTTAAAATACTAATTCGAATTGCTGCCCTTCCATTGTTTTAAAATCGAATGTGGGGTTGCCGCATGCATTAAACGAATTGTTGCATTCGTTATGAGCGCTGGTCTCATGCGAACCTTGTATCGATATTATTTACGAAACTGCATTGTAGTTCAATGCAAATCGGAGCCGATTTATCTTGACAAGCGCATAATGATTTTTGGTCAGGTAACTTACATGTTATAGAGTAAATATATAGGTTAGAACTAATGTTATGGAAATAGAAATGAATTCTTTTAAAACAATTTGCGAATTCAATACCAATTTCTAGCTCTACATAAAATGATACTGAAGTTAAGGACGTAATCCTTCAGGAAACGTCAAAGATAAACCCAGAGGAGGTTAAATTAGAAAATATGTTAGAAAGAATCTAGTATGTTGGGCAAGCAAGACGATCTACGTTGCTGCGTCGTAAAAAAGAATAAGTTTGCTAACGTTAGTTATGAAATTAAAAATTGTGCGATTTCCGTTAGGATCCGAACCCACAGCTTGTGTTTCCTAACCAGGCACGTTTTCCATTTACACCACAGAGATTGTAGGAACGAATCGCTTATCATGAATACCTTGATGCAGTAGTAATGCGAATGCGAAGTTCTTTAATTTCGCAAGTAATTAAATTCTGACGTTGGTATATAGCAATGAGGATTGACATTTAGCATCGAGAAAAATCCATTGTTAATTTAGATCTACTGTTATTTAATGATCTAATACATGGTGTACCTACACAGGCATGTGGTATGACAAAAGTTTAAGTTAAAGTCTCAAGAACAACGTACGCACTAATCTAAAGCCTGACTACAATATTCGCATTGACCTTTATATGAGACAGATATGATCAATGTTAGAACACTTTATTACTACGGTTGGCCAAATCTTCGGGCCGCCAGGTCCGAACTCGCCCGTACACACGACCGATACAAAAATTGACCGAGTTCGGGAGCCAGAAGCTATTTCAAAATCGTTCCGCTGAAAGAGATTTAAAAACTATTTACCTTGGTGATACAGGATTAACGGATACAATTGAGAAATTGCAAAATACAGGGTTATCGTTAGCGGAATCAAATAGTGGAGACGAAGTAGATACATTACTGCACGCTATAGAATACAATAAAAATAAGCTTGTTATAAAAAAGTTCGAACGTGCTTTGAACAAAGATTCCGACTTTATAACATTAAGACTAAGAACTAATTTAAAAGATCTTTTTAACCAAGTCTGTGTTTAATCGGTCGATGTTGAAGGATTTTTTGCAAGGTACAAGAACATTTTTCTCAACTGCGAACCGATTTTACCAAGATAAATGTCGAAACGTACCTGACGGGCAAACTTTTTATGACTCTCTCGAATTCGGTTTGTTGAATTCACCAACAATTATAAAGAAGATAAGTCTTTATATTTTCGTCGTATGTACGTGCTAAAACACATGCATTAATATTCTGTTAAAATCAATAGCCAAATTAATTTGAGAAGCAAAAGAGACAAATTTGTGTTTTATGCATAATATCTATCACAGCGAACCTTTTAACAAAGAGAAAAACAATTTAACATCTTTACATATTAAAAAAAGCTTCTCAGCCGAAATATTTGACTAGTCCTATTTTATAGTTACATATTACTATTCTGCATAAAATATATATAGATAAACTGTTAAAATGTTCTTCCGTATAATGAAGTATAAAGACATTATAACGCTTAATACGTTGTGCCATACGTGCATACGCAGCACGGGAAACAGAGACAGATTCGTTCAACGAACTCAGCCAATTCCCGTATCGGTCGAGAGATTTGGCCCACCCTACTCAGTACTTTCTTCTTAGGAGATGAGCTGTTCTTCCGCTAAGAATACTATACAAAATCAGAAATCGATTAATGTTTACTAATTCTAAGTATCAATGCCTTTTTTTTTAATTTGAGAAAGTTTCCTCACTTATGCAAAAGCTTTTAATGAAATAGGTAATTACTAGAGCTGCCAATTCAATTGGGATACTATTGTCGTCCGCATTGTGTTAAATAATTTGTAAGTATTAAATTATACCTACTAATACACAAAATAAACAAAATACTACCCAACTATCAAACTGCAGTATTTGACATATTTATGGTTCTATTTGTCAAAAAGAGTAAGAAGAGCTGTTGTGGACTAATATAATTCTAAGTGTATTTACATAATAGTGTTGAGCATGTGCATTACAGAAATGTTATCGACTGTCCAATCTTCCGAGAGTGGTAGTATATACACGTGCTTTTGATAAAAAAAATAGTGTTACAACATTTGTGAATTCTAGACAGAAAATAAAATACTAAGCAACTTCGAGATTGACGTAGTGCATTTGAAATACCAAAAATAATTTTCTAGATTCAACCTCTACACCACCTTCAAATGTACAAGAATAACCTATTGGATCAAGGAAGTTTTCGGTTCAGCATAAGGCATGAATTTAAGTTCTCTGATAGCCAATCTGGTGTGAAGAAGATTGTATTTGGTTTTATGTTAAATCTACTAAGTTTCGCTTAGTATTATTTTACTTTTGAAAGTAGTATTATTATATCTTGTGCAAGAGATCTAAACTTCTTTTTATGCTTTGATCAATTGCCATTTTATTAAAAATAGTTTAAATCGGCAAGATATGAGTTTAGCACGCTTACCAATTCACAAATAACTTATGTTTCTAGATGAATAATTACGCCTGTTAATGTTTGATGAAATGGACGTCCTCTGTACGAAATTTCATCTATAATAATTCAATTTCTTTGTTATTACCAACGTTGAATTTAATTGGAATAGATACCGGCAACCGTGAAATTTTTATTTATTAAAAATTTCATAAAAATCTAATCCAATTAAATTCAACGTTGATAGTAACAAGGAAAATGAATTATTAGTCACTGAAAAACCAACAGAAATATTTCTAATAATTTAATTGATAATGCAACTTGGCATTAATATTAAAATATCGTGTCTGCTCAGATATCAGGGGTATACTTGCAGCCACTATTACATCTAGGTATAAAAATTTACCAATTGAAATTTAATAACTTATATGACGATTTAAATAAGGGTTTGCTCAGACGGTATCCGTGGTGTAAATGGAAACACACCGGTTTAACGAACTGGAGCTGTAGGTTCAAGTCCTACCGGGCACCGTGAAATTTTTATTTATTAAAAATTTCACATAAATCTAATCCAATTAAATTCAATGTTGGTAATAAGAAGAAAATTGTATAATCACTGAAGAAACACCAACGGAACTTATTCTAACAATTTAATATTCACAAGATTCGCTTGTTGTAGAATACAAGTTTAGATTAATGCTTAAAGATTATTTCACGCACACAATGTCGCTGACAGCTTTGTAATCCTCTTTGAGTACTTGAACTTGAGAGTACTCGGATTTCATAAGATGAGCTTAACCACCACACGATAATCTCTCACCTAATTCCCCCATTTAGAGTTCTGATGCTCCATAGACTCTCTGCGACGCATATGATAAAGTGGCTACAAATTGTTACATGAACTAGACAAGTGTCACTGGCTGCGATCAACACGGCCTGTGATTTGTATTCACGGCTAATTTCCGGTTGCGGAGACATGCCTAACACGTGTTACCGCTATGTGCGACCGGACATTTCAAGAAATAACTTCCGGCCCATTCCTAACTAACGACGCTACGTTGATACTGTATGAATCGAAGAAATGAATGACATGAAAATTAATATGTTAATGCCAAACCGCGACGGAATATCAAGTGGCGAGCTTATGGACCGTACGTTTACTTATAGGCGAGTGCCTTCCTGTGGTCTTTACAATTTTACAAGCGTACGGACAGCCGATATTGTGCGCAAATCCATGTTTGTCGAGTTTAAGCGTACGGTACATGTATATGTGTATATATTGTTGTAGGATTGACACAGTTGCATTGAATAATTACGGAAGTATATTGCGGATTGCGATATGCCTATTGAGTTTACTCGTTGTCGACGTGTTCGCTTCTTGCTGACGTTTAAAAGGAAGAAGTACAAGTATCATAATGACTAATTTATGCAACGAATGATGCACCACACACGACGTTGTCTGCAACGTTCCGTGTTCTACGTTGATGCAAGCGTATGTCCATTACCTTATACGCTTGTAATCCTTACATTTTTACATAAAAATTAAATATTGGTAATTGTTTTCGACCAAACGCCTTATCTGCGTATGACCATTTGAGTATTGACTCATAGTGCTTGGATAATTTATTGTAATAGTTAGTACTTAAAAGATAAATAATTAACGCAAATCTTATAAACAATTATATCAGCTTTTTATTGCTATTGTTTACATTATGTCACCTATCCGCGGTGAGAGTAAACAAATATATACACTACCGCTCAAAAGTGTTTAGGCACCCTCACTGACAGCAAAAATTTATAAAAACTCAGCAAAAATGTTAATAATATTTATTTTTTATGTACAGCTGCACGTACATGAATAAAAATATATTAAGTAAACGTGAAAATTAAAACGTTTAATTTAAATTTTGCTTTCATCTATGTGACCTCCTCTTGATTTAATAATTGCAGCACACAATCGAGACATTCTCGCAATAACTTTTGTCAGAGTTTCTTGTGTTATTGAGGTCCAACTCGATTGCAATTTGTTCCACACGTCAGTAACTGATGTCGGAGCCGATTTCCGTACTTTCCGATCTAGTTCTTCCCCGTAGTAACTCGATTGGATTCAAGTCGGGGCTCTGGGGAGGCCATTTCATAATTTTGAAAGTTCCTTCCTCTTCTAAATGGCGTAAATAGTCTTTACATAATTTAGAGGAATGTTTTGGGTCATTATCTTGCTAGAAGATAAAATTTTGACCCAAAAGTCGAAATCCGGAAGGTATTGGGTGGTTCTCCGAAATTTCGCGGTAGCCTTCTTTTTTTAAAATGATGATAGAACCTCCACCATACTTCTCGGTAGCAACAACACACTCTTCTCTGGCACGTTCACCCACAGATCTTCTTACGCATATGCGTCTTCGGGTTCCGAACAGCTCAAATTTGGACTCATCCGTCCATAGGACGTTGTTCCACTCTTCTATGGTCCAGTGTTGGTGTTCACGTTGTTTTGTTTGCGTAGTAATGGCTTTTTCATCGCAATACGTCCATGGAGCCCGGCTCTCTGTAGGCGACGTTTGACTGCAGAAACATTGACTAGTTTTTGCCGACCAACATTAAATTCTGCGGTGATTTCCGGAGCTGTTTTGCGTCTATTTAACTTGCTGGTAACCACTATTCTGCGATTATCTGCAGATGTTGTCACTTTTGGCCTTCCACTCCGTCTTTTATTAAGAAAACTGCCAGTTTCCCGATATTTTTTTACGTTATAGTCAACCGTAGCGTGGTATATTTTCATTTTTTTGGCAATTTGTCGATTACTTATGCCACTTTTATGGTAAGCTATTATAAGCGCACGTGTTTCCGTACTAGTTTCTCTTCGCGGAGGCATTTTAAAAAATTGTCACACGATATTTCGCTCACGACGTGAATAGAGTAAATACCACACTGCAACTGACCATAGGTTACAGGTTTCACTATAATCTTCTAGGAAGGTAATTTAAACATTATTACCTACAATCTAACAGATGACTAAATTTACCCAGTAAATTCAGAGGGATTGTTATTGTAATTGCACCGCAATAAACAGTTTATGGTAATCCGACCAAGTGCAGGTAAATGATAGTAAACCTTATGCGATATAATGAGTGTTACTGAACTACATTTTAAATACGTATTTCATTTTATTATAATTTTTTTTGGTAAGCATAATACCATATGAATAATCCATGAAAACAGGGGTGCCTAAACACTTTTGAGCGGTAGTGTATAAAGGAAATTTTGTTAGCATATCAGGTTATATAGATACAAACAGAGTGATTTTAAATGGCTGACAATAGTTTACGTTTCCAGCCTTGTTAAGTTTTTTTCAGGCTGGCGGTTTGATTTTGAACTCTTTGCCGGTAACGTCTTAGATAGATTTTGTGTGAATGACAATAAAATGATAAATCTTCAAAAACTCAGTTTTATATCGATTAACAGATTAAGAAAATTATTGTCAATGTGATAAAAAAGCAGAATGAAATATAGATTATTTCAAATACATTTTTTTGGTGATGGGCGATCCAACGGGGTTAAAAGCTATTTTAGCTTGTTATAATCGCAGAAGCCTTAGGTGTAGAAGAGTGTGCGTAAAATATTCCATGGCCTTATCTTACCGCATAAATTTATGAGAAATCCTTTGAGGCTGCCTTTTTCCATAAACTAGTCTGAGACATGCGTTCTATACCACCTGTACCAATCTGGTCTAAACAATTTCCATAAACATTACAGAAATTAAAATGTGATTACGCTAAGGAATCACAGCAGCTTTTTAACAGAAACGTCCAGGCAATACCGATGGAGATAAATCAATTTTAAATTGCAGTAAGCGCGTCTAATACAAGTACTGACATGATATTTAAACTTAAGAACATTATCTGGAAAAAGATCTAAATTTTCAAATTACTTTGAAATTTCAGGGGTGTGTTGTTAATTGCAAGTCTGACGTTAGGAAGTATGTTCTATCTTACTTTAAAACTGCTAGACACTGTAAAGTATGATATGGCATCATCTAAAAATAGGCAATGTTTTCTTACAATAGTATACAGATAGTTAAGGTAGCGGTTAATTTCATTGTTGCGGGTCTTCAAAGATGCACGTAATTGCATTAACGTTGTCTAATTTAACGATAGATTATAATATGTAATAATAGAATAGGTCGTTCGAGATCCTTTACTCGGTTCGACCTGAACTGAACTCAACTACTGAACTGAACTACTAATGATACATTAGTATTTATGTCAATTGCATAATAATGAAAATCGTAAACTAATGTATCATGTGAGAATTGTCAATCTAATTATGAGAAAGTAAGTAGATTGGGTATTAGGAAAGAAGCTCAATTATGTACAATTTTAGATAACGAAGTAAATAGAAGGGCGAATGTTGAATAACTAAGTTGGAAGTACAGACAAATATATGATCAGACGTTTACAAACAGATTTGACGTAAAAGCCTGATTACTAGGAATAAGAATATCAATGCACGTATACAAGTTGCTATTCTAGAATAAAACAAAGAAATAATTGAACTTCATATCAAATTGTAGGTAATACAGATCATCAACAATACAGTGAACCTCATTACTGGAGAAGGATTTACACAATTGTGAATCATCAGCGTAGAGGGAGATTGCATGTGAAATTATGGAAAAACAACATATGTGCCGTGTAAATAGAGAACAGCAACGGACCTAATATGGATCCTTGTGAAACTCCAAAACGTGTAGACGCCTAATCAGACGCTTGGCCGCTATTAACCACCGCCTGTTTTCTGCCAAGTAAGTATGCCCTAAACAAGCAGCCTCGCCAAGACCAATGTAATGAAGAATGGCTGTCAAAAGCTGTGATCAATTCTACCAAAAGCTTTGAAGAAATCCAGCGGTACCAATATTGTCGAATCACCAATGTCGCTCGCTGACAAGATGTCATCGACTATGTAAGTAAGAGCAGACATACAACTAAATCCTGAACGAAAACCAGATTGGAAAGTACATACCCAGACATACAAGTGGAATTTTGAGAGATGACCACGCAATTGCCTGTCAATAGTTTTTTTTAAGATCTTCGACAGAACGAGCAATACACTAGAATGACAGAATAAAATAGACACCAGGTAAAGCGGTATAAATATGTAAACAGCTAAATTCTAAGAACGAATTAAGAACTTTCTCTTGTCATTAGGGTAGGGGTAGATGTATCGGAAGGAATTTGTCATAGTTTAGTATCCTTACAACTACGTCTCGCTTACAAGGTTCGAGTGATATTAGCGACTTCACCCGGGGTGTCGCATTGTTGGCCAGAGTGAACGCGGCGCTTCGCATCGTGAAATAAGTAAATTTTTAAATATTTCGTTGTCCCCACAGTTAACCGTGTGATTACACAATTTAAACGCAAGGAAAAAACAACAGTGGAGCCGAGACCAGCTCGTGCCGGACCTTCTGAAAGAAGTAAAAGGGTGCTTGTGCGCGAGGTGTTAAGAGAACCGCGAAAAAGCTGAGCTTGCGGCAACTTCACAGAAAAGTCAGCGCACCGTTCTGCGATACCTCCACAGTGTGGGGATGTATAAAAGGATGGCAAAGAAAAAACCTCTCCTTACGGCGTTTCCAAAACGGCGCCGAATGGTTTGGACAATCGAAATGCGAACGAAGCCCGAAGAGTTTTGGCGGTCTGTCATTTTTTCAGACGAAAGCAGATACTGCCAATTCAGTGATAGTGGTCGTATGTGGGTATGGAGACGTTCGTCACAGCAACTGGACGACAAATTTTTGCATCAGACGTTGAAATACGGCGGTGTGAACATCATGGTGTGGGGCGCGATGTGGTATGGTGGAAGGTCGCAATTAGTAATCTGCGACGGAAATATAAATGCGGCAAAATATATCCAAATATTAACAGAAGGACTACTACCGATATTCGACAACGCCGTCTTATCTAAAGAAGACGCCACTTTTATGGAGGATGGAGCACCCTGCCCCAACGCAAGAACAACAACCACAAGGAAAGAGGAACAGGGGATTCGGATTTTTACCATGGCCAGGCCAATCACCAGACATAAATCCGATAGAGAATGTTTGGCATATAATCCAGACAAATATGACGACCCCGAAAACCCAGCAATAAGGAAGAACTCGTGGCAGCTGTTACAGAAGAGTGGTTAAATATTCCAGAAGACACCATTAATCATTTAATAGATTCTATGCCACGACGACTCGCAGCACTTCACGGAAGTACAGGTGGATCGACAAAATGTTAGTCTAATTTAAAAATTTTAAAATATTTTCTATATATAACGAGAATAGAATCTTCTTTTTAATTAGTAGGTGTCTATTCTATTCTGTCACCTTAGTGTATACTAATTGGGCGTAGATCATAACTGCTGGAAGGTTCTTATTCGTTGGAATAGGGAATAATAATTATTATTATTATTTATTGGAATAAGGAATAATGTTGTTATTTAAATAATCTAGATTTGTTGATCGATTTTACGCTATAGTATTCGTCCCAAAAATTTCAAGAAACCCTGTATATTGTGTTACTAATATATATTATTTAGCTTTTTCCCCCTAATCTAATGTATTATGCGAAATCTCTTTCTAGACCTATAATTAGCAAAATAAGACTGTACATGTTTAATAAAGAACAAGAAAGCAGTTTGTAATTATTTCCTGGTTTAACACCCTGTATAACAACCATCAATGAATCGTTACGGTGATTCTTTTTGGCATTCGTCCCAAACAAATATTTCCGGCCAATTTACAACGTATTTTCAAAGTAATTATTTTATTTTCGGGTCGGTTTCAAACGCGGACACGCTCTTTTTCATCGTATTAAACCTGACAAAACATAAATACTGGAAAAAATATATGTTTTCGGCGTGAAAGCCGCCGACATCTTTCTCTCCCTCGCTCTGCCTTATGATGACATTCCGATTTTTCGCTTTTTTTTCCACGTCCTTCGTTACGAGCGGCCGCCGTATTCTCTCCTCATTATATTTCTGGACGTTTGACAAATATTCTCCCGGCAAACATATTTGCGTACACTGCTAATATAGATGACACACTCGCGGACCTGTCTTCTTCTACGTCGACATCGCTTTCTGCGTTGGCAGTGTAGACAGATGTATGCGCATAACATGTTCGGAGACAAGAATTATTAAGAAATCCGAAGCTATGCTAATTTAGTGAATCACCGTGTCACCGCAGGTGGCACGCCGGACCCGAACCGTACCCACTATGTGCGCGCACACCGAGTGAATATTAATTCTTCGCGTTGATGCTCTCGTTGTGGTCGTGAACGCTGCTTCGCATGCCGGCATGAGGCCCAACAGGCGTAGGGTTGATAAGTTACGATGACTTTCGTCACTGAAATTGGAACATACAGGTCGTTCCGAATGGTTTAATCAAGGCTTCGTTCGCTACAGGTCATACATACTGTCTATATTGAATTTTCGGACTAAACAGTATATTGTTTCTAACTTTCTTTCGTTTTGATCTAACGAATATGCGCGATAAATTTGGTGACAGGTTCTCTGCATGATACCATCGTGTTAACCACGTTTGATCGTATATAGTCGATATTAGGAAGGTTTAGCATTTTGACGTCACAAATAACGCATGCGCTACCGCCATATCAGTTCGGACACGCAAATAAATTAAAAAGAAAAAACGAGAAAATATTCACTCATTTTTCCAAAACTTAAAATTTTTATTGTATCATAAAAGAAACTCCCTTTTACGTGAAGAACAGCTTTCACAATCCGAGGCATCCGCTCCACTGGTTTCTCAGTGGTGGTTGACATATTAGTCCATTCCTCTTGTAAGCTGTTTCACAGGTGACCTACGGAGCTAGGGCATACCTTTCGGACCCTCCTGTTCAATTCATCCCATAACAGCTCGATGAGGTTTAGATCAGGGCTTTGCGGCGGTTATCTCGTTATTTGTAAAGTGCCATTGTCTTGTTCTTCATTTAAGACATTTTTACATATCACTGCTGAGTGTTTGAGGTCGTTGTCCTGCATGAACACAAAATTTTCGCCGATTAGATATTGCCCCTATTGTATTGCATTTTTTGCAGTATTTCTAAGTAACCCTCTTTTCACAAAATACCTTCGGTTTCAAGTCTCCTGTACCACCGTCGGAAAAACAATCCCACACAAGCACAGAACTTCTTCCTTGCTTGACAGTTGGCACTACACAGTCCTGCAACATCCTTTGGCCTTCCGCTCTTCTTACAAAATCGTGCCTTGATTGTCCAAACACCTCAACCTTCGACTCATCAGTCCATAGCACCCTCTTCTAATCATCCACTGTCCAATTTCAATGTGTTTCTGCTCACTCTAGCCGTTTTTGCCAGTTTCCTCGCCGGAGTAAGAGTTCTTTTGTTGCAATACGGCCGTGAACATTTCCAGCTTTTAATCTTTTTACTGTAGTAACACACATTTTTCTTGCACAGTCGCGATTCATTTCGGCGGCAATTTCTGATACTGTCAGTCCACTATTTCGCTTGCTCGGCAATTTTATACCCTCACGGTGCTTCTTATTTCCTTACGATCTGAACGTGCCCGATCTCTTAAACTGCCCGTGCGTTGATATTTCAGAACCTTCTTGACCAAAGCAACAACTACAGAGCACTTTTCTAAACTTGTCGGTTTTCCTCCATGCATTTTAATAACTTTAATCAGATTCACACAAGCTCTTAACACTAACGCACGCACAAATAGGTTTATTTAGAAACTAATGCACTTATCAATACACAATACGCTTTAGGGTGGCCTGTTCCCACCTCAAAGAGTATTATAAATTTATTTCCTGCAATATTGTCGCAAGAATCGATAAATCAAATGATACCATTCTACACTAATGCACTTGGTCCATCGGTGCTCCAACATCTCAACATCCTCCTGGAAAAATTTTTATCCGACCTCTACAAATCACCTCCCTACAGCTTACGTCACTTCATAATTACTGCTATGCAATTACTACAAAAATTTTGCCCCACGTAAGATTTCTTTTAATTTGGGGAACACCCTGTAATCACAAGGGGCCAAATCCGGCGAATATAGCAGGTGCTCCACTAATTCAAAGCCTGCTTCGTGTATAGCAGCCATAGCAATACCAGATGTATGGCTAGCAGCAATTATCCTGATGAAACGGCACACTGTCTGTTTGCGTGTGCGGAGCTAAATCAACGATGTGTGACTGTATCGAACTGGTTGCTGCAACACTAGTTTCTTTTAATTAATATATTTCGAAGGACCAAAAATATACACAAATAATTCAATTCCGTCGTTTTAACGCTTTTCTTTTCTTAATGAATGTATCCACGAAGACTACAAAAAGCGACACTTTGATGACAGATTGTCTGTCACTATATATCTGGATCTAACTTTTGCTATTTAGAATAAATTATTTTCGTTGAGGACGAAACACTGTCCCTTAACTTTCCTCGGGGTTCCTGTTTTGCAATGATTATTGCTTGAGCAACCCAGAACACAGACAGCAAAACCTTTCCAGCAGATGGCACGATCTTAAATTTGCACTTTGGTCTCAGTATCATAGTAGTGCACTTGACTCATGTATGATCCCATACCGACTAAAAAAGTTCTCTTTGTTTGCTTGGTACCTTTCTAAAAGACACTTACAAATCAACACCTGATTTCTCTTTTGGTCGATGGTTAACATTCGGGGCACCCATCTTTCGATCATCTTTTTCTTCCTTAATCAGTCTGTTGAGCACCACATGATATGGTAAGCTAGTGCCTTCTACAATGCCCCTGATGCCTACTAAAATCTCGACATCAGCGTTTGACTAGGTCAAGAAACTGCAGGCTCTCCAATAATTGCTATAATGTCTTTATGAATTTGAGTTCGCGTCATGCCCTTTTTCTGGAGGAATTTTATTACGGTTCTTTGTTCTACAGGATCCATTTTTATGAACAATCACGACGCACAATTCAAGAGTTAGCACAGCTACAGCCCATCAACACTTTGAGGTACAAGCTTGATATTATGCAGATATGATCTAGAAATGTCAGTTAACTAAATATCAAAAACATTAATCAAACAACCAATTAGAAGTAGGTGAGGGGTATATATAACTTTCACACTTCTTGCTCTTTGTTTAAAGAAATTTCATTGAAATAAAATCTGCGTTGCTTTAATGAAATTATTTCTTTAACGTGAATAAATATTATTTTCCACTCGAAAGTATGTCTTTAAAACGAATGAAATTTGTCCTTCAATTAAGGTGTAGCTATTTTTAAATATAGGATAAAATTTATGGGTACTAATTCAAATCATATGTTTGTTCTAATTTGCCAGACAGTCGCAGTCACCGCTTCCATAATCTGACATTTGCTAACAAGATATCGCCCATATAAAGCATTAAGGTAATTCAATATTTAAAATACATTTGAAACAAATATAATGTAGCAGAATTGTCATTGTCACTCTCCGCAGGCAACGTTATACATTTAGTTAATACGTTTATAATAACGGAATAAATAACAGTCCAATATATTCGTGATATTTATAGTACAATTTCTATTGTTCGTACTATACATTATGCATCGTCGTTTTAGCTGTCCTTACCGTCTTTTTTTAATTTGTTAACGCAGTTTCGATGTAATAGGAACATAATACCTACTATTTCTGTACATAGACGGCATGAAATCAAAATTGTAAAGCATTATATTGTTGAATATGCATGAAAAGTAGAATAATTCATTATGTTAATACATAAGTGTTTTATGCAGTAAGATTTAAATAGAGCCGACGTCGTGCATTACAAAATATATTTTCAAGTATTGTTTTCAGTAAGCGACGTAAATTGAAATCTGGATAAGGTTGTTGACAATTCGCCCATTAACACAGGTAATAATCGTGTCATAGAATTTATTAGCCTATAGAGTATTATGCGCATATAGACTGATAAAGAAAGGTAAGAAAAGTCGTGGGTACATCCTGTTAGTGTCAAATGTCAACAAGCGCTTTGGTTTTGTGTTATACATCGTATCTAATTACCAATATGCCATTGAAACAATCGATTTATTTTGATTGTAATTTTTTAAATTTATATGGTTGTCGCTCTTACAATGCCTTGATTTGCGCATGTTTTTCACATTTTAATGGCAGTACGCAGTTGAACAGGTACTTCTACAAAGATGGTTCGATTGCGCCCGAACAAATTATAATGGATAGAACCAAAACAGTGGCCTTAAGGACCTGAAGAAAAATTTTATATATTTATATTCGCCTTTAAATGCCTGATGATTTGTTATCAGCCAATTCCACATTGTTGACATATCTTTTCAACTCTATCCATGTTATTAACATTATTACACATCATAAATACGCAGTAAAATCCAGGGTGTTTAGTTTCTTTTAAGGCAAGCTGTGCAAGCCTCAATAGAAATTAAGAACGTATGATTTTGGTGAAAGGTTTTATAGCTGAATTAGTCAGATGAAACAAGATTAGGATTGCATACCCTAGTTTGGACCAGTGTTCTAATTCTGGAAATGCCTCAAATCCACTGCTATACTTTGAGAATTTTGTTTTAATAATATAACGTTCTGTACACAACTGCAAAGTAGAAGGAATATAACTTTTAATCGTTTATATGGCATATTTTTAAATCTGTGTGATACGTACGGCGCACGTTATACAAATTGTAGCAAATATTACGGGTGTGGTTGTAGGCAATACCATGTATTAGCATTATTTATTGAGACAATGTAGTGCGTTGTTTGGTGCTATACTTACTTTGAGAAAGCAATGATTATACAGTACTTCGCACAATTTAGTGACATATGTGATTTAAGTTGTTTGCGTTTTCTTGTATAATCTAATTTTGCATTGACTTATATACTTACATTGTAATAGATTCTATGTTAGTTTAGTATGTACCTACCAATATAGTAAATCGTTTAGTGACAACGTAATTTTTAGGTCACCACATCAGGATTATATTATACATTGTAATAGAAGTCCAGATACTCTCAGACAGATAGAGCTGCTGACATTTAAAAAAAGCGGATATCTGAAGCAACTAGAGTTTCAGTAAAATCAATAGATAGCATAATTAGAGAGCAAGTGTAGTGAAACAATGTTTGCAAGTGCAGCCGAAAGAGAGCCATCATCTTGAGATTAGATTACCATATAAAATATACTAATGACAGTGAATTGACTGTAGATGAAGATGCAGTATCACTTACATTGGAATAGAGCTTATTCATCGTTAAGAATAATGGAGTTTAAGAGACAAATGATTCACACAATAACAAGGTATTAATCGAAACACTGGTTATTAGAGTTTCACGAATTTCTCTTTTTTTACAAAATATAGGATATTCTAAAATATAGAATGCGTTAATTGTTTATTTGGACGAAAACCGACAGACTTCATCCAAGTCCATAAAAATCAGTCTCACGAATCTAGTAGATTTACTAAAAATAGAGAGCAGATGATAACTGCTGATAATAATTCATGCTAGACGTAATATGAGATTTATAACGAATGTACTAATATTTAAATTTGGCACAAAAACTGATGACTATTGTGCTGAAATGAACGAGGCGAAGTACAGTAAATAAAGAGAAAAACATCTCATATCAAATATTCCTAATTTATCAATACCACCCACCTGCTTGTTATGTTGTGTTATAACGGATGGGCGAAACACATTAACTTTACCTTTTTTCCATTCTGGAATACCTTTTCACGTAATTTGTTGGCAGAATGCCGCAAAAAGCACTAGGAAGAAGGACATATTTATACACAGATATACCGCAATACACCATCCAACACATAAATTTCTTCAAATGTTGGTACCTTGATAAACCAAAGAATCAGGAATGCATTGAGAAATTCAGGACCGAGTGAAAAATTTATATCCTTATTTACGGGATTTCTTTTATATATATTACCGTAAACTACCATCATATATTCTTTAACGTAAGATCATAGCCTCAGAATACAGGTTTTCAAATTGCATAGTTCGGGCACTTTTTCTAATTTTATCTGGGAGGGGTCTGATTTTGTAATATCTATCCTCAGCCTAGCTACTCACCACAAACGCCAATGAAATGAACTTCATAACATTTTCTCCGGCGTGATATCCGTATAACCAACCAACACTTGCCGTTTTGAAGTTTTGAGTGTAACATAGGATAATTGTTCTTTTTTCCTTTTAAAATTGATCCACTTACCTCTTCAACTCTATTGCATCTACCCTATCCACAAAGCAAGAATTTTATAATTTTATCGACACGCAGTAGCCCAGAAGAAGCTCAACGGAACTGCGATCGAAACCTCGGCAGACTCATGTAATTATAACGCCGAACCCGGAAACCTAAATTCTTAAAAAAAAAGACTGCGGAAGTATACAACACATCGTCAACTAATTTGTTCTTAAGTTTGCTCTAAAGTATAACACGTTGAAAACAATTTTTTTGTTTCAGTTTGCGTATAGAAATTCTCATTAACTGTACATTTACCAACATTAAACCATTTACAAATACTTTGGACCAATTTGCCCTTATCAATATATAAGGACATTTAATCTCTGCTCCAGAGTCAGGAATGTATGTTTCTCAAGCACTCACGTCGGAAAATATTTTTGTATACTGCGCAATAGCTTCTGTTCCATATATTAACCTTACGTTGAAAGCGTCCGAGACAGAACTAGAGGGCGCCTACTGTATGTGCAAACTTAAATTGTCACCAGTGAGAATACTCTATCTAGGATAACTACGATTTGCTTGCATTTGACCAACGTTTTTAATGCCTAAGCAAGTATCAGTTGCGGTAAGATTTGAACCCACGACTTCTGCACTGCCAGCGCATTGTACTACCAACTGCACCACGAGATTGAATGTGAGTTCAAATCGCTTTTAATACCTAGATGTCATCTTTTTCAGGAATTTAAAAACGTTGATTAAATGCAGGGAAATCGAAATTTTATCATTACTAATACCAACGGTAGTTTCATATTAATATTAATTAAATTGGTAAGAACTTGCCGTTAATAATATTGTGTCTGCTGAGATATTACGATATATCTACAGACGTAACATCTAGATATTAAGCAATTTGAACTCGCATTCAGTCTCGTGATGCAGTTGGTAGCACAATGCCCCGGTAACGTAGAGCTCGTCGGTTCAAATCCTACCGTGAGTGATATTTTTTTCAGGAATTTGGAAACGTTGGTTAAATACGTGGAAATCGGATTTCTATCATTACTTACCAACGATAGTTTCACATTAATATCCACAAAGCAAGAATTTTATAATTTTATCGACACGCAGTAGCCCAGAAGAAGCTCAACGGAACTGCGATCGAAACGTCGGCAGACTCATGCAATTATGACGTCGAACCCGGAAACCTAAATTCTTAAAAAAAAAAGACTGCGGAAGTATACAACACGTCGTCAACTAATTTGTTCTTAAGTTTGCTCTAAAGTATAACACGTTGAAAACAATTTTTTTGTTTCAGTTTGCGTATAGAAATTCTCATTAACTGTACATTTACCAACATTAAACCATTTACAAATACTTTGGACCAATTTGCTCTTATCAATATACTCCAGCACATTTAGTCTCTGCTCCAGAGTCAGGAATGTATGTTTCCGTTGAGCACTCACGTCGGAAAATATTTTTCTATACTGCGCAATAGCTTCTGTTCCATATAATAACCTTACGTTGAAAGCGTCCGAGACAGAACCAGAGGGCGCCTACTGTATGTGCAAACTTAAATTGTCACCAGTGAAAATACTCTATCTAGGATGATAACTACGATTTGCTTGCATTTGACCAACGTTTTTAAAGCCTGAACAAGTATCAGTTGCGGTAAGATTTGAACCCACGACTTCTGCACTGCCGGCGCATTGAACTACCAACTGCACCACGAGACAATGTGAGTTCAAATCGCTTTTAATACCTAGATGTCATCTTTTTTAGGATTTTAAAAACGTTGATTAAATGCAGGAAAATCGAAATTTTATCATTACTAATACCAACGGTAGTTTCATATTAATATTAATTAAATTGGTAAGAACTTGCCGTTAATAATATTGTGTCTGCTGAGATATTACGATATATATACAGACGTAACATCTAGATATTAAGCAATTTGAACTCGCATTCAGTTTCGTGGTGCAGTTGGTAGCACAATGCCCCGGTAACGTGGAGTTCGTCGGTTCAAATCCTACCGTGAGTGATATTTTTTTCAGGAATTTGGAAACGTTGGTTAAATGCGTGGAAATCGGATTTCTATTATTACTTACCAACGATAGTTTCACATTAATATGAACCTCTTTCCAGGATATCTTTTTTTTTTAATAGGGAGGCTTACACACCAATCTTTCAACAATTGATAATTGATATATTTATATTTTTGTTTCAATGAAATGTGTGCTTTTTTATTTAATTAAATACTCATACAGATTTTTCTATATGATTTTAAGCTTATAATTAGTAATGTAAGCTCGCGAAATATTTGCTGTTACTGAACAAGAGTGAAGCACAAATGCCTTTTCATTTTTAATACATATGTAAGCAATTAGAGACATCTAATAGACACTGCCACCTATTGCCTTTACTTTAAAGATATGCTCTCTTTCGAGGATGTTGATCCTGAAAGAAATTGTAATAAATACTGATGTTCCTAATACCATAGCAAAAAGAAGAGAAATCTAGGCTTTTGGGACAACGACTAGGATTAAGTAGAAGTAAAAGAAAAAGAAGCAGGCAACCGGCGAGTGATACATTCTCGTCCAGATCTGTAATAACTCAAACCTAACATGGGGCGCACAATGTTTACATGCATATTGATATCTATCGCGCATCTACACACGTATAATTTCCCCAGACTCGCACACATACACGCATATTCAGAAGAGATACAGCGCACATATACATATTTATGAACAACGCTGGCTATGTGGAACGGGACGCGTTCGCTCTCTCTTTCTCGAACCCCAGAGCAGAGCACGGCCATCCTGGAATCGTCCCTGCTGCGGTACCTTGCCTCGTCGCGCGCGAAGATATATCCGCTACTTCCATAGCTCACTGTCCGTGTGTACCTCATAATTCTGTCACCACATGAACGCTCTCTTGTTTATAAGAATGTTTCAATCCGCCGCACCGTGGGTATTTGTCACATTCACACACAAATATAAATAATAGAGGAAAGACGAATAACCAGCGATGATGGTGATGGTAGTGTTAGCGGTGGTAGTTGGCTAGAACAAACCTATGCTTTACCGCGACGGATGAGACTTCTAGCGAAGGCATTCGAAGTATCTAGAACTATATTTCTAGGCAAAGTAAAAAAAAGAGGACAGACAGAAACATACGTACATACATATATTGTAAAACTACTAAATCGTCTCTGCGAGAGGGAAGAGGGACTTCAGCAAATATGCGGAAAAAAAGGAGGCTTTCTAACCGTAAACTACGATACGGGTCTTGAAAGAGTAAGAAAAAAATGTCGTCTATGTGCGGTAGCATCTGAGATACGGCCATTACGGGTAATTTATGTTTTCTAGCGTGTTTTATTTATCGCGCCATCTTTCATTTAGGATGGGGGCAATGATGAATGTAGGAGTTGATCTATTTTGAGAACAAAAACAAAAAATTGTCAGATATTACAGATATACTACACATACCAGTAGATATACCACACCAGACTAGACACGTGTTTAGGGTTTTTCCTGATATCAGCTTATGCACACAAAACGAAATCACTTGCATAGTTTATCTCGTACTAATTATGATGTTTTTTCGTTTGTTTAGGGAGGTAGCTTTTATCATATAGGAACAATCACCATAACTTAGTGTCTATTTAATCTCTATTCTAGTTATTCTTCCCATGGAGCTTTGTATACCTTGAGTTACAGTTTGTTTCTGTTTCTTCCGAAAAAGTTGTTGATGACGTCTCGTACTATACTATTCATAGTATGGGTTTATGTGGGTAAAGGTGACCGCTATTTAAAAGTTTCCATTAAATAGAGCTTTGGTAATATTCTTTTAATGAAAGATAATATAGTGAGAAGTAAGTATAGTAAGAAAAATGCATGGACAAACAAATGTTTAATTTTAATTTCGTATCTTCTACGCATAAAATTGTTGTTTTTCCTTTCTTACTTCCCAAGTAGTGACGTCATGATTACTTTTCTTAAATAGGATATCTATAATTTGCGGTTAGCCATTTATGTGTGGTATCAAATATTTCTCTAATCGCTGGTATACGTGGCACTCTCGAGTGACGCTATTTTCCCGGATCGCGATCGCCTTTTTCTTTGGGGGGATCTAAAGTCACGAATATGCTTCCAGCGATCGAGGACTGGAAGAGGAATTACAATAGCGCATATGTTTGGAATGTCAGCAAATTATTCAGGCCGCTAGAAGCAACTTACTATAAGAATTTCATAGCCATTTTTGACAAGAAGTAAATAGGTGACAATTCGAACATCTACTTTGATTAATAGTCAATTAGTTTTGTGTGGAGCCGAATTCAGAAGACAGTAGACTTTTTATCCTTGATACCAAAATATAAAGATCCCGTTTAGATAAATTGATGACAACGTGATTACTTCAACAGCTATAGGACAGCCATGGTGAAGGAACCTATTTTTACGCGAAGAAGCTACCAAAAAATTAGTTTGTCCGAGGATCTTATATATTATCGGTAATTTTATTTTGTTTGGTGACAAATTATTTTCAATTCCTCGTATTATTTGGAAAAGAGATTGAACTTCATTAAGGTCCTTTGTATGGTAAACAAGTTCTGCATGTCTTTTAATTTGCTAACTGCTTCTTTATTGGTTTTAATTGTACTTCTTTGGTGACTGAAAAATTAGTAGTGACTGACAATCACTAATGCTTGATTAAGCATCCGTCTTCAGAAATAAGATGTCGTTAATTTGAAGTCAAGCATCTTTAGTAACTAATGTATCAGAGATTAACTGCATAAGTGATACCATTATCATTTTCTTCTTACACCCCCTCCACTCCTTGGAAAAAGCCTGATTGGAGAAGAAACACTTTTCATTTGTTTTTATGGTCACTTCATTTCACGCCGCTGCGAGTCAAATTAAATGGATTGCATTATCAAGAGAAATATTTTTTCTAATTCTGTTGCTGATTCAATCATCCACGCATGACGATAATCTCTTCATCAAAGAATGACGATAATGGTGTTTAATTTTTTGACTGCACTCTAAGGGTTGTGATGCGCTAGTGATGTTTGGAGGTAAATTATGATTTTTAACCGTACGGTTTCTTGTGCAGTAGAGTCATCTAAGAAAGCTAATAAGATCTTTCCATTGTGGATTGCCATTTTCCCGTCAAATCCTTGACCCCAGTTATGTAAAAGGATAGAACGTATTTGTTCTGTCCTTTTACATAACCGTTTTAAACCATTTGTCTTTGTTTTACATTTTTACGTGGTTGCTACTTGCAATTTCAGTCAGGACTTGCACCTATTCACATTCTCCAATATTCTGTAAATTTGTGATCTAGTCTCGGATACCTGGCTCGAGAAAGTGTAAAATTGACGTGAAACCGGCCGCCTGTTTTTTTAATAAATATATTTGTGAGAATTAATCCGTTTTAAGTATTATGTAACACATGGGCTGAAAAGTCCCGGGCCTAACAAAGGAAACACAAATTAGCTTTATTCATCAACGTAATCTCCATCAAGAGCAACGCAATCATTCCAGCGCCGCTCTAACATTTCAATACCACTTTTGTAGAACGATTTATCTTTTGCCTCAAAATAGGCCTCAGTTTCAGCGATAACCTCTTCATTCGTGCGAAATTTCTTACCGGTGAGCATTTTTTGAGGTCTGCGAACAGCCAGTAGTCGCTGGGAGCCAAATCTGGCGAATACGGTGGATGTGGGAGCAATTCGAAGTTCAATTCATGTAGTTTTGCCATTGTTTTGATTGACTTCTGACACGGTGCGTTGTCTTGATGAAACAACATTTTTTTCTTTGCCATATGCGGTCGTTTCTTTGCAATTTCGGCCTTCAAACGCTCCAATAACGCTATATAATATTCACTGTTGATGGTATTTCCTTTCTCAAGATAGTCGATGAATATTATCACGCACATCCCAAAATACCGAGGCCATAACCTTTCCAGCCGATTGTTGTGCTTTCGGGCGCTTTGGACCAGGTTCACCAGTTGCTGTCCACTCAGATGACGATTGTTTTGATTCCGAAGTGAAGTGGTAGATCCATGTTTCATCCATTGTCACGTATCGACGCAAAAATTCCGGTTTGTTGCGTTTAAACATGGCCAAACACTGCTCAGAATCATCAACACGTTCTTGTTTTTGGTCAACAGTGAGCAAACGCGGCACCCACTTTGAACAGAGCTTTCTCATAGTCAAATGCTCATGCAATATAAAGCCAATACGTTCTTTTCATATCTTTACGATGTCAGCTAACTCACGCAACTTCACTTTTCGATCATTCCAAACGATTTTGTGGATTTTCTGGTGTTACCGCCTCATTTGGACGTCCACTGGGTTCTGCATCATCGGTGTCTCCACTACCACGTTTGAAGTCAGCAAACCAATGTTTTATTGTTGTTTCTGATGGAGCGGAGTCCCCATAACACTTTTCAAGCCATTGTTTCGCTTGAACCGTATTTTTTCCCATCAAGAAGCAGTGTAAAATTAAAACACGAAATTGTTTTTGATCCATTGTTTTGAAAATAACGAAAGTAGCGTGACTCTTAGCACAATAACTCACAAACTAATGAATAGAATATCATGAAATTTTAACAGCTGTTTTTTGAAGGTTAGTACTAACTCAGAGAAGGGTGACTGCAATAAAACTAGCGTCATCTATGTGTTAGGCCCGGGACTTTTCAGCCCATGTGTTACATTTAATATAATGCACTAACACTGAATCAACACCTTTATTATTTATATTTAAAGTAATTTGATGTTATTAAAAATAAAGAATGAAATTTTTGCAATATATTTAAAAAACAAACATTTTTCATAGTTGTGGTGGCTGGAGTTCAGCTAATAAAACATCTACATTTTATTGTAAACTATTAGTGAAATTTCATATATTTATAATCGTCTTTAAATACCTGACGATTTGTTATCGGTCAATTCCACAGTTTTGATATATCTTTTCAATTTTATCCATGTTATTATCATTATAAGACATCATAAATATGCAGTAAAATCCAGGATGTTTAGTTTTTTTTGGGGCAAGCTGTGGAAGCCTCAACAGAAAAAGTTTTATGGTTCTTGCAATTTTGGACCATCTCTCTTAATATTAATGGCAATTGAGAATTATATTGACAATTCAGATGAAACAAGATTAGGATTGCACACCCTAGTTTGGACCAGTGTTCTTCTAATTCTGGAGATGCCTCAAATCCACTGCTATACTTTGAGAATTTGTTTTTTAATAATATAATGTTCTGTACACAACTGCAAAGTAGAAGGAATATAAGTTTTAATCGTTTATATGGCATGTTTTTAAATCTGTGTGATACGTATGGTGCATGTTATACAAATTGTAGCAAATGTTACGGGTGTGGTTGCAGGCAATACCATGTGTTAGCATTATTTATTGAGACAGTTACTGTGAGTAAATCCGCTTTTAAAAAATGTATTAGGAATATTTTATTTAACCTTATTTCCCTGAAAATTTTATAGCGATATAGGTAGCAGTGGTGTCACGTTTTTGATCGCAAATATATAAAATATTTTATTTAACTGAATATAGAAGTACGAGAATATAATTTAATATTGTTACGCAACAACGCAATTAAGATACACTTTACCGAATGGTGTAAACAAATTCCTCCTACGCTGCAGAAACAATAATCTCGCCATCAAATCCAGACCCTCCCTTTCCATTTAGTGAGAAGCCCGATTGTAATATCTCAAAGTTATCGCGCGAGAGCGCCTTGCGCAACACTTGGTTCGATAATTATTAGCTCCTGTTTAATTAATGCGTTTATGCGTTGATGTATATTAATTAGTGTAACTTATTGCGATGGGGGAGCCTACAACGACGTCCTCAACCTCGTCTTCGTCGCTAGCACTAACACGACGACGTACTTCCCCCTTCTTCTCCCTCACACCATCGACGGCGAAGATTTTCCCTTTCCTACGTTTCGACGCCCATCGTCTCCGGCGCCGGTTGTTCATCGTTTTCTCTCCCGATTCAAGTAAACGTGCACGAAGTTGTCGTAGTTGTACGGAATAGTCGAAGTTGAAGTTCTCTTCACACTAGACTGCACTATATACACTACACTACGCTAGTATAGTGTAGGGAGCCGCCGCCACGGCAATATGTCTCCTATTTCGAGTTTAGTTCTCTTCGCTTCCCGGGGAAAGTTCCGAGAGTTCGCCTACTCGATCTTGAGACGCTTTGAATTAACAAGTTGTTTTAATAAAATTCCGCAACCCGCCGCTCCTCCGCCTGCACAGCCTCTCGTCCCATGGGAGCTGCGTTTTCCCTCGAACTGTCGCGCTTGGAAAATCTGTACTTGTAAGATCCAACCCGGCGACGGAGTAGAAGGAATAAATCAAAAGTTGGTCGTTAGTCTGACTTCCTCGGTCCGTGTCTTTCGCTTATGAATTTGTTTAACTTTATGGAATATTAAATTTAATATTGTTCTTTATATAAACGCTTCTGCAAGGATGGTCGCGGCTAACTTTTATGTAGATCTGGTTCACACAAAGGAATAGTAGTAGGAAACGAGAAATATTTATTTTTTTTTCTTTTGTCTACTGTGTTTTGAAAAATGCAAGGATTTTATGATTAGCATTATATGAGGGTGAGTCAAAAACTAATGACACCTACTTTTACTTCCCTTTTATTGGGTATGGGAATAAGTTTCAATCGTTTTTTTATGTAGACAAAAACACACTTTGAATATGAAAATATATTCCCATCCTACGTACAATAAACGGACTCCTCAAGTGAAGAATTCTATTTCTTTCGAGGCGATCCAGACATAGAGCCATTGTTTGTATGCTGTTCAGTAAGTACCGACTGTATCGAGCGGAACAAATGATAGTCTGAAGAGGTAATGTCTGGTGAATACATCGGGTGGGGTAGGACCTTCCATTCTATCCCTTCTAGGTATGTCCGGATGGTTTGACCAACATGTGGCCTAGCGTTCTGGTGCGGCAAAAATCACCTTTTCGTATCTATCTCGTCATTCTGTACGTCTCTCTTGAATAGCTTGTTTCGCACGCATTAGCTAAAGTCGGTAACGTTAGGAATTGATAGTTTCGGACAGTTTCAGCAGCTCATAGTAGATTACACCCCGCATGTCACGCCAGATACAGACCATGACCTTTAACCCGTGAATATTGCGCTTTGGTGTTGATGGACCTGGTTCACCTATCTTCACCATGCTAGTTTGCGTTTAGGATTGTTGTACTGAATCCATTTTTCATCGCTAGTGATGATCCGATACAAAAAATTCTTCCTTTCTTGTCGTTGCAGCACCATTTCGCACATGACCAAATGCCTTTCAGTTTGCCTTCTGAACCATTCCCAGTGTATGTAGGCGCTTTTTAACGGTGGATCGACCAATATCCGAAGCTGCAGGGAATTTTTCAAGTGCCTAACATTGATCAATATCAAGTAATTCCTCAAGTTCCTCATTTTGCCTTTGACGTCGAAATCATGACCTTTGAAGCATTGGAATCAATATCTGCAAATTGGCTCCGATGGTGTATGATCGCCGTAAATATCTACAAGCAAATGGAACGCTTCCATTGCACTTTTCTGCAGAAGATAGTAGAGGAGAAGAACTTCCCGCAAATCCTGCTTTTGTGGAACAAATTCCTACATTTTCGACGCAATATGAATACTTGCTGTTTAAACTCCAAACAAAATACTGCGTTTAACAGCTTCCATACACACACAAGTTAAAATATAATCTCCGCCAATTTCCATAGTTTTGCTCCATCTTTTAACAAGGGCATATATTCCAGTGTATATCGTTTCTTAAGCCATTGATGCACGGACGTTTTCACGGTCTCCTCATATTCAAAGTGATTCCCACGCTAAGCTTTTAGCGACCCGAAGAGATGGAGATCTGATGGTGCCAGATGGGGGCTGTATGGGGGATGAGGCAAGACTTCCCATCCAATTATTATAATCTTTTCAACGATGTAACAACTGCTGTGGTCTTGTATTATAACGTAAAAGAAAAACATCCGTTATAACTTTTGTTGAGCGAACTCGCTGAAGACGTGGTTTAAGTTTTTTTAGGGTTCTGATGTACTGGGCAGAATTTATTGTGCATCCCTGCTCCAAAAAATCAACCATAACCAGACCTGCATCCCAAAACACTGTTATCATAACTTTTCCTGTCGATTACTTCGTCCTCGAATTTTTTTTCCAGAAACACATTTCCATCCAGCAAGTATTGCATTTTCTAAACATTTGTATAATTCAATTCGTAACACGGTTGACAATGAGAGCCCACGTGCTCTTGAAACGCTGCGTTCCGAATAAATTATTAATTTGTGGAGTTTACTGTGATACCTGTGGAATTAGATTTGGAATGACGAAGAAAGGAATAGGAATCTGCAGAAGAAGTGGGCATTGTAATCACAAAATACAAAGGTCGAAGGCATGACGGTGCTGGTGTGATGAGTGGATGTTACTCAGGTGTGCAAAGGAGAACTGAAGCTTCACCTTTGTTCAGTATGCTTAACCTTTTTACATTAGAATCTCTAAAGTATCAGCAAGCATTGTAAGAGTTCTCCAATCGCCGTTAGTATGCCGAACCACTAATATACGGGGGCGACCTGAAATGTTGAATTGGATTCATTGGTCGGCACGAGCAAACTTTTTTATGGCAACTATCAAAATTTCTACCGTCAATAGATGTTGTTTAAGAGTGTGTTTTGTGTTGCTAAGTCAGATGATTTCTCAAAAATGGATAAAATCGGATTTTGTGCAGTGATAAAACACTTCTGGATGGTTGAGAAAACGGTAACGGGAATTCGAAATATTTTGCTAGAGATTCATGGCCGATGTACTCCATCATTCTCGACCATCAGCTTCTGGGTGAGCGAATTCCAACGTTGCCGCACAAGCTCAAGTGACGAATCACGCAGTGGATGCCCAAAAACAGCTACCAACAATGAAATGATCGACAAGTTTCATGGTGTCGTGTTAGCCGATCGCCGATTGAAGCTGAAATATCCTTTTCAGCTTCAATCGCAACAGCAGAGACAACAGGCATCTCAGAAGAACGCATTGCCCGTATCCTACACGAAATTTTGGGTATGAAAAAGCTTTCGGCGCGATGGGTACCGCGTTTGCTCACACCGGAGCAAAAACGTTTCGAAGGAGTGTCTGTCCAGGATCCAACGCAATCCAAGAGATTTCTTCATGCGATTCGTAGCCGCTAATAAGTCTTGGATCCACCACTACATATCGGAGACCGAGGAACAGTCGAAGCAGTGGATTTCGGGGCGAATCGGCTCCGAAGAAAACAAAGACCGTTCCATCGGGCCGAAAGGTCATGACGACCATTTTTTGAGATTCCCAAGGTGTCATCCTCATGGACTATCTGCAGAAGTGAAGGACGAATACTACAGCAATTCATTGACCCGATTCGACGCAGTATTGAAGGAGAAATAGCCTTGTTTGCAATACCGTGTTTTTCTTGTCGATTCCGGAAACATTTCAGGTCGCTGTCGTATTATATGTGCATATTTTAATACGTCGCATGCCCGGTTGATAGCACTAAGACAAATCTCATACAGAATATGGCTAAAAATACACTTCGAACGGTGATTACACTCCCAACTATTAATATTTCCTCTTTTTTATTTCAAACACTGCACGAACTTTTAGCTAGGTAACGTTATACGAGTCCGTTTGAAAATTCTATATGGCGCTCGTTGTTAGTGGCGGAAGTGACAATTTACAGATGTAAACACGCGGTGACAATTGCGATGCGAATTCGCAGGAAGTGATCGCCATATACAGATGCCGTGCGTCCGATAAGGTTCTCGTCGTACGGTTTAACGAACTCATTGCGAACTCATTAATTTAGAGCTGGCCGATGGGACGAACACCTTTTGATGAATTTATTATTACCTCGCTATTGTACGTACGTAAGCACGGCGATCCTTCTATACGAGCGTATTGTATATAGGTAAACCTTAAGGCGCTTGCTAATACGGAATCGTCGATATACCCGTTAGATACTAAGTACGTTGCGGCTATGTGACGAGATGTTTTACGACTTGGTACTTCCGATGCATATATATGCTTGGTCCCATTGAATTCCGCGTAAAAATTCCGCTCATTCATGAGAAAGCAATAATAAGAACGATCGGTGGTCAATAGTAAGTCTTCCGGTAATGGCGAAGTGGGAAATCTCGTTGACATAGCAACACAGATTTATAAATTGCGGAAATGTCGTGAACGTGTTTCGAGAAGTAAGATGAAAAACGAGGCATTTGCAGATTTCTTAAGCGGAATTATTAACCAATGGGTCTGGGAGCTCTGTCAAGTGTATACACTGCAGAAAAATTCTCAGGGAAATTTGCACTTCTATTGGCACATTTAACTTACATGGAGTAAAATTATAATGATTAAAAATTAATTGAAATTATATAATGGTCTCATCTTTGGTAAGCAATTTAACATGTCAAATATACACTCACAAGGAAAATTACCTGTAAATTATACTGTGTATACACTAGGGTGACAGAATAAAATAGACACCTACTAATTAAAAAAAAAGATTCTATTCTCGTTATATATACAAAATATTTTAAAATTTTTAAATTAGACTAATATTCTGTCGATCCATCTTTATTTGCGTGAAGTGCTGCGATTCGTCCTAGCATAGAATCTATTAAATGATTAATGGTGTCTTCTGGAATATTTAACCATTCTTCTGTAACAGCTGCCACGAGTTCTTCCTTATTGCTGGGTTTTCGGGGTCGTTTCGCCATATTTGTCTGGATTATGTCGCAAACATTCTCTATCGGATTCATGTCTGGTGATCGGCCTGGCCATGGAAAAATCCGAATCGTCTTCTTCAGATCAAATGGCGTTGTCGAATATCGGTAGTAGCTCTTCTGTTAATATTTGGATATATTTTGCCGCATTTATATTTCCGTCGCAGATTACTAATTGCGATCTTCCACCATACCGTATCGCGCGCCACACCATGATGTTCACACCGCCGTATTTCACCGTCTGATGCAAAAATTTGTCGTGCAGTTGCTGTGACGAATGTCTCCATACCCACGTACGACCACTATCACTGAATTGGCAGTATCTGCTTTCGTCTGAAAAAATGAGAGACCGCCAAAACTCTTCGGGCTTCGTTCGCATTTCGATTGCCCAAGCCATTCGGCACCGTTTTTGAAACGCGGTAAGTAGAAGTTTTTTCTTTGCCACCCTTTTATTCATCCCCACACTGTGGAGGTATCGCAGAACGGTGTGCTGACTTTTCTGTGAAGTTACCGCAAGCTCAGCTGTACTTTTTCGCGGTTCTCTCAGCACTTCGCGCAGAAACAACCATTTTACTTCTTTCAGAAGGTTCGGCACGACCTGGTCTCGGCTCCACTGTTGTTTCTTCCTTGCGTTTAAATTGTGTAATCACACGGTTAACTGTGGACAACGGAATATTTAAAAATTTACTTATTTCACGTTGCGAAGCGCCGCGTTCACTCTGGCCAACGATGCGACCCCGGGTGAAGTCGCTAATGTCACTCGAACCTTGTAAGCGAGGCATAGTTGTAACGATACTAAACTATGACGAATTCCTTCCGATACATCTACCCCTACCCTAATGACAAGAGAAAGTTCTTAATTCGTTCTTAGAATTTAGCTGTTTACATATTTATACCGCTTTACCTGGTGTCTATTTTATTCTGTCACCCTAGTGTATTTGCCAAAGTTACAGCAATTATAGTCCCTGTCCAATTTATTAGGGCCATTGGCTAAAATAGCAATTTTGTTAAAATATATAATGAAAAACGTATTGTACAGGCATAAATTTATTCAGAATTGTTTACAGACATCGTCTCACAACTGTATAACTAATATTTTGTAATACCTCCTTTGACTTTTGTAATTGTTCTTATTCTTTTCGGCATACTGTCGACTTATATATAGGTCCGTACCACAACTGACACAGGGTGTTTCACCGTTTTTAGTACACTAGCTTCACCAAACCGTTCAGATCGCCGCCGTCTAACAAATTGAGCTCTTTTGGTCATGGCTTCTAGTGTTAACTCATCGCTGAATACGATTTTTAACGAAAAGGCATTGTTCAAACAAAAAAAATTTGCTTGATTCATTTAAGTTATTTTGTCTTGCCTTTCGCCAATCTTTTCGCTTGTTCATGCCGCATTGCCAATTCATTACGTGCTCGCTTCATCATCGGTGTTAACCTTGACTTTTTCAGGAGACGTCGGCAGTTTAATCCGGCTTCGTACAATTGTCTACGTACTGTACGCGTGGATATTTGCATCCCTTGTTGGGACATTACATTTCCTATTTCTTTGGCGGATAAACCTCGGTTTTCAGTTGCTAGTTGCAGGATCGTCGATCATCTAGATTAGTAGTTCTTTTCTTGCCGCTCTTCTGCTATTTGTAGTGGGTATCTTTTCTTTCATTAAAACAGCGATTCGCTGCATTGTTTGTCGGGATACTTCTTCTTTCTTTGTAATTGTGCGTTGAGAATACATTCCTGTACCCAACAATGCCTTAATACGTATTGTAAACTCTGTTCATGAATTTTATACTTGCATTTGCAAATTATAGCGTTGGAAACACAAAAGAGGTTAAATTTATAAGGTGGCCCTAATAAAATGAACGGGGACTGTATATATAACCATTATGTTTTCAATTAAGTCTGTCGATACTTTCTGGAAATCTATATTAATCATGGGCGAAGAAGTAAAACACATTGATAAAGCTACTGTGATAGCGAAACATGTCATGTATATGTATTACGTTATGTGAAATATACTGGATACATTTGTAAAAACTTATTGCTACAAAAATGTAGTACTATTACCACTAAAGTATTCTTCCAGCGTAATGCACTTTTTACTTAATTTTAAATTAAGAGAGAATTTTAAACTAGTGAGGGTAGTGACATCTGGTACTTTTACTTAGATTGAGTAATAGTTAACTTTATCAGAACCAGATAATAAAACCAGAAAGAAAGTTTACTTGATAAAAGCAACAAAGAGAAGGTATACTACTTTTTGCTAAAACTATGAAAGCCGGAAATACTAATTTATGTAGTACACATTAATTTTTTTCCACAAGCTTATAGTGCTATCTTTCAGAACTGCAAAATCATGTGGTACATGTTTCTCAGCTTAAGAAATAGCGAAGTGTTTGTCCAAAATAATCTGTATGCTGCAATAATGAACTTTCCAATAAATGTTTTAAACTGTCGTTTTGTTGGCAATTTACAGACTAATCCATATCTCGTGTCGATCTTCATATGAGCATTATTTTTGAAATGGACGCCGTTTCGCGATAAACAAGTGGAAGGACACTGTTTCTTTCTTTTTCTCTTGCCTATCGCGTATAATATTCTGTCACTTTTGCGTTTGGATATTTACCTTGTTGTGTGGAAACCTTTTGCATGTTTGTTGAATATAATGAGTTTTTAGTTCTGCACTTATCTTCTACATTGTTAATTTATATATCTTTGTGACTTTCGTTTATTGTGTATTAGATTAATGTTGTTACAATTTCAATATGTTTATACCAGTTCATATAATTGCTATCCTTTAGGTATTATACCTATTCTTGATTGTGATTCTATTGTTTTTAATTTGTCCTATATATTTTTTGTGCTTTGAAAAGGAAGACAGATTAATTGTTTCCAATATTTTATTGCTGGATGGAGAGGCGGCTTTAAAAAGGCAGTCTAAAGCATTCCATTGCAGACGTTAATTCTCGTTCTTTGGACTCAACAACTAGGTCTTTTGCTAAAGATAATGGCGGATGATAGAAATGAAATAACCGTGACAAAAGTTAGGCTAGTTAATACTTCTGAAAGTAATCAACCCAAATCAGAACAATTATGAACAATATCCATTTACCATTTTTTAAATGGCAATTTATTATACTTCACTTATAAGTTGTATAAACTAGTTGAAAACTGTTGTTTCAGAAAGTAAGAACATAAATAACCATTGAGTTAGTAACGTGCATACCACAGCGCTTATTAAAATATCAGAGCTTTTTATATTTGCTTACATGACAGTACAACTTTGTAATAAAGTACTTAACAATTTTTTAAGTAGAAATTATTACCAGTAAAAACCATTAAACTATGTTATACCTTTATTTTGTAGCAATTATAAACGTTAACGTCGATGTACCATCTTAAAAATTCCAGTTGCAATTGAGCATCATACATACCACAATGGCACCTTAACAGCCATTATTTTGTTGTTTTTTAAGATATAATGACGCCAAATGAAATTGTTGATAAAAAGCCTTTGATCAATGAAAAACGCAGTTTCAACATTAATTCGCAATTTAAGACGACGTTCGATTTCATTTAGCTGGCTTTCTTGGGAATACCTTTGCTAAAAAGTAATTACAATTTAATGTTTTCGTGTGCTGCTGGTCTGTCGTATAGGCAACCAGGTCGAACGTACAATGCTCATCTCGTCATCATCATCTTTACGTCTCAAGAAAACCGGATTATCAGGACCAGTATTAGATGCACACCATGGACTTCCGGCGCTCCGGACCAGGTAATCAGTCACACCTGACGGATAATCAGAAAGAGGCGTGCACCCAGACCGCATCCTTAATGAACGAATACCTCCCATTAGATGCCGTACAGCATCCTCATTGGTGCAGCTTATTGCCACTCTAGGCGCGCCGCGGCCGCGACACCGCACAAAAAATACGCATCCCATGCCCAGACGTGGTGTGCGTGTGTATGTGCGCTCATACCATGTTGAGATTGCCTCGATCCAGCGCTACACTTTAGGCGAACTGCTCACTTTAAATCGTGGTCCGCCTATTATTCACGAGCCTTGTTAACTCGTCACGGTTTACCTGACGCCGTCGCTAGGTTGCGGCACATCAAGGGTATACCTTCAATTCATAGGAGTACCATAACTATAAAATACAGGACGATTCGTAATTGGTTTCAGTGGAGTATGGATCTGTCGATGCAGATAAGAACTTCTATAAGAATTGCATGTCTTAAATTCTGCATCTTTTAAATGTACTCTTTGATCATCAATCTTTTTTAACATTTTGCATCATTAAGCAGTTTTGTATTTATTAATCACCTTGCGAAATGTATACCTGAAATTCTAGCAGTGTTAGAGGACGTATTGAGTAGACTTTGTCTTTTAAGTACCTTAAATCGGGTGAATTGTGTGGCAAGAAACTAGTCCAGCATCTGAAGGTAAATAAGTGCATCCAAAAATATATTCCTTATATTGTATCAAAAACAGACACAAATAGTTCTTCGTACAGGTTAGATGGTAACTTAATTGCAAAGGGTGACATGTTTGAACACAGTAGCAACTAGAACTCCCTCACCACCCTGCGTTATCGTGTTAATATTTCTGTTTATGCCGTTTCTCGTCATTTCCTTATTTAAAATGCCCAAAGTTGATATACGCGAATGACTTAAAATTGTATACAAGAATTAATAAAATCCAGGATTGCAATTACTTGCAAATCCAACTTAATACATACCACATGTGGTGTATCAACAATAAGCTAACAGTTAATGTGAACAAGTGCAAAGTTGTCAACTAGACTCTTAAGACAACTCCAATTATCTATACTTGGCTAGGTCGCCTTTACCTAGAGAGAGTTCTTCGATTCAAGACTGATCTTTGCAGAGCCATATATCCAGTATTTGTGCATTGGCGTTACACGACCATTTTCTTTTATAACACCAATCCTTCCTCTTTATTTCGGTTTTGTTCGGTCTCGACTGGAGTATGCTTTAGAAAACCTAATACTGACCCGATATAAGGATTTACTCACAATGCCCTGTTAGAAACATTTAATATTGATTCCTTGGAACTACGTCGAAAAGAAGTTGAGTGCAAATTCCTATTGACTTTACTTAATAATGGCCTTGATGTCCCTGAATTGTTGAGTCAAATCAATTTCGTTCCAGATCTAGGAACACAAATATATTTTACTGTTTCACTCCTAGAACAAATATTGCTATCAGGTGCCCAGTATATAGAATGTGTAGCAGTTTCAACTCTATGGAGTTTTGTAATATGTAAACCGCAGATACATCGTGCATAGCAGAATTCTTTTTCCATTCTTCCTTTTTCTTTTTAACAACTGGTAAACCCTTTTCTTATAAATTAAATTAAGACGAGTTGGATGTGGCTGCAGATAGTCATGGTATGATATAGTTAGTTATAAGTTTATAGTAACTTGGTCTGCCTCTTTTTTTTCTTCTTAGTTTTATGTTTACTTGTAGGTAACTTGTATATGTGACCATTAATTATTAAATTTTGCCTTGTAATTGGATATTGTTTTATCTGTTGGGCAATAAAGTATTATTATCATTGGTTCGTATGTTTCGTATCCATTCCTAGGATTACCATTAAATCCAAAGAAGGTATGCAAAAGACCATGAGAGAACCAACGCTTCACAATATAACCATGGAGTTAG